>NGZO01000002.1:5488014-5617517 GCA_002215965.1 Aspergillus persii | reverse complement strand
GTGATAAAAGTCATTGCGGGAGTCTGGTTTGGATGACAATGATCCCAACTGCTTATGATGTCAAAATATGGGACCAAAATCCATCAATAGCCCGGATGGTCTAGTGGTATGATTCGCGCTTAGGGCTCACCCTAGCATGTTTGCGCGAGGTCCCCGGTTCGATCCCGGGTTCGGGCCTATCTTTTTGCTTTTTTGCCGTCTCTCTCTGGTGGAGACTGTTCTTTTTAACACGAGCCGTTTAGGCGGCGGTCGTGGGACTTTATTCCACTACTGAAATGTCTTGAAGGTTTTTCACTTTAAAATATGAACGGATTATATTTCAGCAGCCAGGATATATATTAATGTTATACAATCATAGTAGTACATTTGGAAAGAAAACAAACAGGAACCTGGGTTTAATTCATTCCACTACATTCCCAAGTTGATTGGAGTCCAGTTGAGTCTGCCCTTCACTCAAGAACAGTAAGACTGTAAGGGCCCTCCTGGTCTCTGCAAGTTGATGTATCAGCAGATATTTCCATCGACAGACTTAATTATGCAGCCACGGTGCCGACAACGCCCAGAACATGATCTTAACGCCCAGGTTCTTCTCCGCGAACGAGAGAAACTCGTCCTTGGTGAAATGCTTGCCAGTGGCAGGATTCTTCGCCGCCAAATCAGGCTCTTGCACAGCAACCACGCTGATGGGAACCTTGTTGCGATACTTGGACATGTAAGGGTAGGCGTTGTTCTCCATGGTTTTCTTGTGAGGGATGTTGTCCGGTCCGCCAATACCAACGCCGTTGTCCGCGAAGAACTGGAACGAGTCGGAGAGGTAGTTGTTCTCGTTAGCCCAACCGCAGGGCCAGAAGTTGACATATTGCACCGCATAAGACTGGTTAAAGACGCTGGCCGCATAGCGAGCATTGTCCAAGGTTCCTTCGAAATAGCCCTGGCAGGAGTAGCCGGTCTGATTGTTGGCCTGTATCTCGATGGCCGTCTCTGCAAGGTTGAAACCGTAGACCTCGCCGTCAAATCGGTCCGCAAGCGCCTTCAGCAAGCGCTGGAATCTAGCTCGCACATGAGGATTCCACTGGGCCGTTGCCCAACCGCCGGGGACGAAGTTTTGTTCACAGTCATCAGAGTCGCATTGGAGAACGCTGCCGTTGTTATAGAGTGGCGCGTGCAGATATTTCGGAACGGGGTTGTTCTTGACACTGAAGGTACGGTCTTGTATCTGGACCCAAAGGTCTTTGCCCTGAGACTTCGTTTTGTTCAAGTCGTTGGCGATGGCAGAGAAGTCGTAGTGGTCCTTCTTGGGTTCGAGGGATTTCCAAGTATATAAACTCTGAATTCCATGGATTTCAGGACGCTCCAAGAGCGAGAGCGCTTCTTCATTGATCTCGCTCGTGTAAAGCCATTGCGAAACAGAATGGTTGGAGACCTTCGCTTCGACAGGGAAGACGATGGACAAGATGATACTCGCAAGAGAAACACGGAGATTGAACTTCATAGCGACTGCCGGTGGCCACAATGGTTTGAAAATGTTGATTAAAGCTGCAGTACTATCTTGGAAGAGACTTCCTTTATATATGATCGTTAAGGTATCCAAAGACATACTCCGAGTAGTAGCCCTGACTGCAGAACAACGGCACCCGCGGCGACCGTATCGGTTCCACTTTTGCGCCCAGGGGGCTTTGTGGTGGATCCATGGTTTACTGGTGTTCTGCGCCCAATCCTGTTAAACATTCTGAGACCCTTAAACTCAAGCGACTGCTATAAGAAGAATTTTCGGGCTCCAAATCCGGAAGCGAAGAACAATTCCACATCCCCTTCTCGGCCTCGGATACGGAGTAACGCGCTCGAGTTTTATATAGATGCTGGATGATATATGCAATTCATAATTAATATTCATGACCACTACCAAGCATTACATCAACTGACATACAGCCTGTTAAAACATAAGAAGTCCTGGGATACAAATAGTCGTGGTATCAGGTATAATATTTGGACTCAGCTAGTCCCTTCTGCCTACCATACACCCGCCCTTCCTCAAGAGCTTCTTAATGTCTGTTTGCTATATTTATGCTGCATGACGTAGTCTTTCCTCCAAGTACTATGAAAAAAGCCAATTCTTCAAACCAAAGGTACACACTTCCGCGGGCAATAAAATAGTAAATACAAGCGATCGAAATCCACCTTCTGCGGGTCTGAGCCGGGATCCGAAAAAGGATAAGAAAAAGTGGTTCTCGATCTCAAAGTCAAACACTTTCTGCACTGCCACGAACAAATCCTCCTAACCACCCTTCGTCGCTGTCGACCCACAGAAAAAAAGCCCTATGTAGCACCCTGTACATCGGTTTCTGATGATCCGGACTCATCGTAGAAAGGCCCTGGAACAGGCATTCACCGGAGACGGTAGCGAGAACAAGCCGGCCATCTGGATTGAACTAGCCGTAGACTTTAGTGACTATCGAGTCCACCTGGGCGCGTGAGATGTTACACAATGAGAAAATGATAATGGCGTCGGGTCCTTATGTAGGGTTGAATTTCGTTATGTCCGGCTTGATGACCTGGCCCTTGACCATTGTAATGTATACCGTAGTACTACCATGGATCTACATACATTGCAGCCCAGACTATAGTATGATGTCTTCGTTCGGCATTTGACTGGGCTTCTCCTAGCCCCCGCTCATCACACGCTTGCCCCCGCGACGCAGCACGCCTTTCCAGCCCGGTACTTCTTCCATCCCCCATTCTCGATGAAACCAGACCTCCTGAACAACAGTCCACAGCGTGTGAATACTACCAAGGTAATACCGCTGAATATCAGTCCACCAACTGCGCCATTGCGGTCTCTCATCGGGGTCTGCTTCGCACGAAGCAATAAAACCAGGCCAGACAATCGGCGCCATGGCACTCCATCCTTCTCGTGCGCCGGCGGACACCTTCAAATATTCTGCGTCTAGGAGGCTAGATAAGCAGACCTTTTTGTAGTAGCGCATATTCTCTTGGTCGATCGGCCAATCCAGAACGGTATGATAATAGATCACCAACGCTGCGTGAAAGGCAACAATATGGCAAGTAATCAAGTGGCGGGTTTTGTGGTCAGTTTCACAAACGGATTTCAGTTTTTTCATCTGGGTGTTCCATCTGTAGATTGATCTCCTGAGCACTTTCTTGGCTTTAGCGAGATTTTCCAATGGGCATACTTCAGATGATTCGGAGTAAAAAGAGACATTGTCTGCCAGGTTGATAGTGAGTTGAAGGTAGCTGGCTAGCCTGGACGTCGTACCGTAAGTGAACTCAAGGCAGTGGTCGTCGGCATTGAAGGGAGAGTGTTGAAGAAGATCTGCGACGGTTTCTACTCTTCCCATTGTGTAGGGTTTAGGCGTATGGTGGGGATTTGTCGATCGCGACAGGGTGTTCATGAATGAGCAGATGCTAAGCAGCTGCCTATTTTTCTCGGTTTTACCGGCTTGAAGAATCCCAAGCAGACGGCCGCATCCGTCCAGATGGATCCAGAATTCAGTCATGCCGCCTTCCATGAGCTTTGTAAGTTAGCGTTCTTCGTTCTACATCCGAAACAATACAAGGACGAGAGATCCCACATCAATTGAAACCAAAGACATCATTGCTGACAGAATTGTATCGTAATCTTCGGTCTTTTCTTCTGAAGTGAGAGCATTCTGCAGACAATTGACAGCTCGCAATCGACTTGTCTGAGCAAGCTCGTAGTATTTGCTCTTATCCCCCTGGCTTCGATGAAGGTGGAACGCAGACACCGACAACAAGGCATGGAAAAGGGCTTCGCTGCCCCATGACCCACAACTGCCACCGACAATCAGAGCCCCCGACTGTACGGCGCGGGACACATAAATCGTCGTGTAAGGGTTCTGTGGATGGAATGCAGGCTGCAGCACGTTGGAGACGACGTTGATGTAATTGTCCATCAGCTTCGCGGCGGTAGTGCTGACGTATGTTGACGGTGTGGCCAAGTTGGGTCGAACAAGCCCGAGTAAGCACTCTGCGATTTGTGTAGCCTGCACTCGAAGGGTTTGTTTATCGCGTATTGCGTTAGTCTTGTTGTATCCTTCAGCTTCCCATGCCGTGAAAGGGCCAATTATCCCCTTTCCATCTACATCGATGGCATCGTCCAGCCGCCACAGCATCTGGTCAATGTCTATGGGTGCACACTCAACGGGCAGATTTGGATCATAGATAAACATTCTCCGTCGTTTTACTGCAGCTGGTCGCTCGGTATTACCGTCTAGCCAATATAACTCGATATCGTATCCCGCGCAGCTGTCTCCGCAGCGACGACAGCGAGGTCGGACATTATCGCATTTGACCTTTCTGGCACGACAGGTCCAGCATCTATTCTCATTAGCTGGTAAGATCCCTTCTCAGCAAAAGCAGCCGGGGCTCACACCCGAAATAATTGGTTCTTCCGGTCTTTCCTCGTGGCGGCATCTTGAATACGGAAGTTGTGAGTGAGAAATAAGGGGGAACGCAGTTGTTAGGGAAGAGGAGAGGGGAAATACAGTAGTTCAAAAGCAATGAGGGGATGTCATTCCTGGCGCCAAAGGACCCTGGTAAACGACAGGGGGTGATGTTAGCGAGCCTATCATGAGTTTTTATTATCTTGTGTGGTTCCGGTCTGGAGAGAACTGGTTCAAATATACTTGTTCTCCCGTCTGTTTCTCGATCCACTGCCTGCCACTAGAGGAGAAAAAAGGCAGCCCATTGAATGCACAGATGTTTCCAAGTGTTAGCCTGGCATTATGGGGTCTCCCTGCGGGGAATGCTGTGATGAAAGCACCAATTGCATTTTGGAGTAGCCCGGTCACAATGTATCTACACAGGTGTAAGCAACAATAGACAAATAAGACAAAATAAACTTCAAGTTGTTCAACAGTAAGCACCTATATGAACAAGAATGTTTACCTTCTTTCTGTGGCAGGAATCACAAGCAAGGCATTTTCTACGCCGGCGTATTACTCGTTTGGGCCTAGTTGAGCCAATTGCTTGCGAGTCCGACATCACGGATTGTCTGTCGTGACCTTGAAAGGAGTTCAGGACACGATCTTTATTTTCGGACTTACAAAGTGTCTTTGTCGAAGGAATGACTAAGCGGATATAGCATCGGCCCGTCTCCGAGATAGGTAGTAACTATACTTACACAATCACACAGCCTGGCCTTGTACCTTACTGATATTGCGGAGAGAAGTTGAACATATATATTTCTGGGGTGTCAACAATTCATTGGGAGACGGAATTGGAGTATCCTTAATGGTAAGCAGCTATCTATTCAACGCTGCCGGTATCCATAGTAATTTCAATCATTTGATCATACCAGGAAAATTGCTCCATAATTCCATGGTAGTGAAGCTAGTGAAGCCGTCCATCTCAGGATGCTCGCCTCGACAGACACTCCCCGATGGACCCACCAGACCCGAATAGTCTCAAACACACTAAAAGAGGCCAAAAAAGGCATTACAATTTAGGAAAAAATGCAAAAAGAATTGCTCACACTCGGATTCGAACCGAGGATCTCATGATTACTAGTCATGCGCTTTACCAACTAAGCCATGCGAGCTACCTGTTGAAGTTGCATTTTAGTCTCCATTATGAGGCTACAATAGTGTTGGGCGGATCAGACTGAGCGGCCTTTTTCCAACCCACAGCACCTGGCTATCGCCTACGCACAGGAGCTGGAGCTGAGATTCGAAAAGAGAAACCAGATCAGAATCGAATATCTAAATGAAGATGTCAAGGCCTACGTCGAAGCATTACAGTATTTCATGGCAGGAATGAGGTGTGTAGCGCATGCACCGTGGGTCGATACAGAGTCTAACCCATAGGTCATCATTCTATACCATGATTACTACCACATTATCATTAGAAAGTATACCCCGAAGCTTCATCCTACAATACATCCTGCCCACAATTAATAAACATAGCGGTATTTAGGCGCCATATCACCCATTAACTCTTCCTCCTCCGTTGAAAACTCCGGGATCGCATCGTTCGTCGCAGCCTTCTCTCTTCTCAGATTATCAAACCAAACACCGAACAGATAAATCGACGCCGTAGCACCTGATAGACAGACAAACGCAATGCAAATAATATAGCCGTCATGATAACCTGGAGCGTCCTTGGCAAGGAAGCAATAAGGAGCAATAATCCCGCCCACTGTAAATCATCAGTTCCTTTCCTCGCCGCATGAGCAGAATAAGGGGAGGAGAATTACAATTTCCAAACGCCACCATCCACGCCATACCCACACTTCGTCGTCTATGGCCTGCCAAGTTCATTGCGAACCAACAAGCCAGGACGGGTGGCACGCTGAAGCAGCCACTGACGACCAGAAATAGGGCTCCGTATTGCACGTGCCGTTGCGTGGGACCGTAGATGTTCAGGAGGATCCCCAACCCAGCCAGCGCGACCAGTAATGGAAATATAGCGAACATATATCGGTGGCGAAATCGATCGGAAAGGAATGCGATGATCATGGAAAAGATGAATGCTGCTATCCAGGGTGGGATGGAGAATAGTTGGGTATGGATGGCTGTGTTGTTAGCACGCAGACAGACGCCTTGCAAGCGCGGAAACATACTGTCATAGCCATAGGTCTTGATAATTGTAGGAGCAAAATTTGCGTATGCTATTTCGGTCAGTTTCAATGGTATCTCACTTGGGCTTCACTCACAGTAGATTGGAATGCAAACACCAAAATACATGCACCCGGCGAAAAAGACCTTGTCTGTTCTCCAGTCAGTCCATATTCAACAATCCACCTCATGATCGCTTACAATCCTTAAAAACACTCAATACATCCATGAATCCCATTCGCGCCTGTGGAGCCGACTTTCCAGAATCCGTCGCAAGTCGCGCGATCGCAAATTGTCGCTCGTCTTCACTCAACCACTTTGCGTCCTCCGGGAAGTCTCCTACAAAAAAGAAGCAGGCGATCGCAACCACGCAGGTCAAGAGTCCCTCGATGATGAAGACCCAGCGCCAGCCTCGATAGCCTCGGAGACCATCCATCTCCCCGATTCCACTGGCAAGCAACCCACCGAACGCCCCAGCCAGGGTCGTGGAACAGAAAAACAAACTGAATCGTTTCTGGGCCTCGCTGCGCTTATACCACATTCCGATCAAGTAGTAGCCTAAGTACAACCGATCAGCAAAGTTATTATGATCGGAGGTTATTCGACGCACACCCAGGGACGAGGCCCGACTCAAACATGCCCAGAAACCATCGGGTGGTCATCAACCCGCCCCAATTCTGCACCAGACCCTGACATATGGTCGCAAAGCCGAATCCAAACATACACAGTGGCACTGTTCGTCTCTTCATCAGCGGTCGGTCTTTTCTTGGCCATTCGTGCGAGAGAGAGAGACCCACGCCAAACATGCGGTTTGAGCTTCTTCATCAGAATATTCGACGGAATCTCGAACACAATGTAGGGCACGAAGAGTATCGTCAACGCGGTATTATACTTTGTCCCGTTTTCGATATTCAAATCCTCCTTGAGGCCCATTATGGACGCATTCCCGATATTGACTCTATCCGCAAGTCTTAGCCTTGCTGGCATCCATCCCTTTCGGGCGCATCGTCTTACCGGTCCAAGAATGAGAGCAAATACATGGCACATAGACATGGCACAATATGCCAGTCAATTTTGGTCACGAGCTTGCTCTCATTGATGACGGGCGATTGCGAGGAATTCGTGGCCTCAACATCGGAGGCGGGCGATGGGTTAACGTCGTATGGAGGGGGTTTCTCTGATGATAAATCAGTAGGCCAAAAATCCACCATTATTTCCTCAAGCAAACGCACCTTGTCCTTCCATGACTGTCTATCGGGAACTTCCAAAATCAACGTAGACTTAAATATCACGATCATCGAAACAAGGTCGAAAATAAACAGTGTTGTGGTCGCGTTTCAAAGCGAGACAGGGAAGTCCGAGAATGAGAACAGCCTGCAGGAGATGAGGTTTGTCTCGCAATCACATTCCATGCTAGGGGGTGGCGAAGACTCGACCAGACCAGCACGAGATGCATGGATGTCGATCAGTGACTGATAAGCCAATATTGGCTGCATGATAGCGATGATCTTACCCAGACTATGGGAAAACCTGCAGAAGAGCTGATAATTCCCCCCAATCAGCGACCGAAGCACCAATTGATCACAGACGATCTTTCTCCCAGCCATTCTACTGGGAAAGGAAGCTGAGGGGAGCGCTCGATGTGGCTTGGAAAATCAGCTAAACTTAATTGAACATGCAAGTGGCTGTTAAATTTTGTGATCGCTATGTAACTAACTCAGTCTAATTAACACTTATCATTATTCCGAACCGTGGTCAACATGCATCTTGTTGTTTGCCTGCTTTGTGCGCTTTGAGTCTTTGTTTACTCGGCACCATGTGTGGTTCAGGGTAGAGAACAACAGTAACATGACGTCGCGCTGTGTCATTGTACAACAGCAGCTCGCCTCAAAATGGCGCGCCCTTAGTAGGATCCGTAGCTGCCGTAGTTTCCATAGTTGCCATATTCACCATAGTTCGCAGGGGCAGTAGAAGTCGAAGCGGCAGTGGTCGTGGTCTTGGAGGGCTCCTTCTCCTCCTTGGGAGCATCACGCTTGTAGGAGCCGTACGATCCATACTGGCCGTAGTTTCCGTAGTTGCCATACTCAGCAGGGCCAGTCGAGGTAGGCTTAGCAGAGGAGGTGGTGGTCTTCGAGGGCTCGTCCTTGTCTTCCTCGGGAGCATCGCGCTTGTAGGAGCCATATGAGCCATACTGGCCATAGTTTCCGTAGTTTCCGTAGCTACCGTACTCGGCGGGGGCAGTAGAAGTCGGGGCAGCCGACGAGGTGGAAGTAGTATGAGCTTCCTCCTTGGGAGCGTCACGCTTGTTCACGTTGCTGTAGTTGTCATAGGTGCCGTAGTTGCCATAGTTGCCGTAGTTTCCATAGTCGGCCGGGGCAGTGGAGGTCGTAGTGGCAGCCGAGGTCTCTGATTCACCCTTCTTGGGGATGGCATCGCGCTTGTAGGAACCATACGAGCCGTACTGGCCGTAGTTACCGTAGTTGCCATACTCGCCATAGCCGGCGGGAGCAGTGGTGGTGGTTGCAGGAGCGGTGGAGGTCGAGCTGCTCACCGGAGCAGCGTTGACAGCCAGCAAGTTGCTGCCAAGGAAGAGAGCGAGAGACTTAGAAGAGAAGTACATTTTGACGTAGGTGCGGAGAGAAAAGGTACACAAAAGAGGACAGGAGAGGAGATTTGTTTAAAGAATGTTACGATATTTCCTCCAAGTTGCCAGTATGTTTCTCAGGCCATATTTATACCAACGTTGGGCTGGATATACCGCACCGAACAAAAATAGATACCTATCTGTCGGCTTCCACGGCGAGGGCCGCCAGTCACCACAATTGGGCATGTCTCGGATGATCCCATCTGGCTGCAGGATGGAGAACGAGCTGGAACCTGGCATGTTCCAATCAGCAGGGATCCCGGAAACGCGTTAAGGCCATCGTATGCAGTGTGACCTCGTAAATGAGCCGGTCAGTCCGTTGCGGAGCACAGTGTCATCGCCAATCGGCCTTACAAACGCGGGGAACTTTTCAAAGGAATATTTTCTTTTCTCGCCCAATCTTCCTCCCAAAGAATGCAATGCAATGCAGTGCAGCTTTCCGTGCTAATTTCTTTTCCTTACTATCATGCAATCTCGGTCTTAAAGCCAGACAAATGCCCCCCAGCCTTGCCTCATTGTCTCACCTGCAAATTTGTCGGCAGCTCGGGGATTCAGCCGGTGGATACGGATCGAAGCTGCAGGCGGGGTTAAACTTCATCTAACGAAGGCTAGGGTGGGCCTAGGGACTTTTCACTTTCGATCTACTCTGGTCGAGTCGGAGTTAATATGCCTTTCCAATCAATGTGCCCAATGAGACATACATGCGGCTAGGCGGCCGATGTCTCAAGCCACCGCGTACTAAATCTGCCGCGCCCTGCAGAAAACCGGGCCCTTGTCTCACAACTCAGCAGCCTGAGTTATTTTTACCCTTGTTGCTGGTCTCCAGCCGGCTTTATTGGACCGGTGGCCTCGGGATGTGTCCAGCTGCTTGGGCTTCTCTTATCCCGGTGGCCGGCCTCATAAATCATTGGATCCTGCTGCGGTCGCATCGGTCGAGTATTTCTCTATTTCTCTAGAACTATTCAAGGCTGCTCTTCTATTCTTCTCATGACAATGGGACACCCAACGCCGACCGAAGACATGGAAATCAACGACAAGCTCCTGCCCGACGAAGAGGCACGGTGGAGACAAGAGCGGAAGCCTCAGAGCAGCTGGGAAAAATGGGGCACCATTCTTCTCGTCATCGCAACGGCTCTGGTGTCGCTGACAATAGGTGCACTGGTTGGGCATCAGCAGCGAGACTCCGACAAGACATGCACGTTGCGAGTTGCTCAATATTGTATGTACAGTACTTAGGGTTTCCCGGGTCACGCGCCAGGCAACTTGGCTAATCCGACCGCAGCTCCCGTGATCTCCAACGTCGGCATCTCCTACCATCAGGAGCAATTCAACGGGTCGTTCCTCAATGAAAACGTCTTCCGTCAGGATGCAAGCCCTGAGGTTGATGCGGCATGGAAGTCGCTCGGGGCTGACTGTAAGCTTTCATCTTATCACATGTCGAGCTTCAAGCTAACGGCTTCAGACCGGAGCATTCGCGTTCCCCCCGAGGAAGCCCAACGATCGGGCCTTGCGCACGACCAGGTCAAGATCAGCGAGAAACATGGCGGAGGCTATCCTGCTAATGTGGAAGGCCTTCACCACCTCCATTGTCTGGTAGGTTCATGAATTTAAACTTTCACCACAGCCATGAAACCCACTAATAAAGTTGCAGAATCTCCTCCGCCAATCCCTCTACTACAACTATGACTACTACCACAAACAAGGCCACGGCGCCTTCAAGAACGACGACTTCATCGTTCGTCGCCACGTCTGTAAGTACCCACACCCTGTTCACTCCGCCACGTATGTACTAACACTTCCAGCCCACTGCCTCGACATCCTCCGACAGCAGCTAATGTGCACCGTCGACGTCGGCGTTCTCGGTCAAGTCTGGGTTCACCCCGACAACCCCGAGCCATTTGTTGACTTCAACACGAAGCACCGCTGTCGTAACTTTGATGCTATCCGCGATTGGGTGGAGAAGAACCAGCTGCCGGAGTCGGTTCCGTCAGATTTCTTGGAGCCACCGAAGCAGGGCGACCGGGTGTATGATGCTGTACCGTAAATAATGATGCTATGAATTTGTATATAACGTTATTTTGCTATTGACCTTGGCATAATAGATACCATACCAGTCTACTTCACTACAAGGTGCGGGAACCTTTCAAAGACACATAAAAGTAACTTCGATACAATAATAGCAGTATCCTTATAATTCCTAATAAAAGTAAAATGTCACGCAGATAATCCGTCCTTGACGTCGATTCCTCCCCACCAGCCCCATGATCGTCCGTAGATCAGCGATCAACAAACACTATCTCAGCCCTTTCGGGATCGCCAAATAAAGTTGCACACGTCCCGATCCGATATCGATGTTCTTCGAAAATCACCGCAAAAGAATATAATGAAAATAAAATGTAGATACACGGTGGCTTGGCCAATCACCTTACACATATAAGCGCCGTACTAAATGAAGTATAATCCTGTGTACCTAAATGCCAATTCTGAACACTTATGGGTATAGTAGATAACTTTTTACACTGAAAATATATCGCTCAACTTTAACTATAACGTTCCTGATGCAGGTCTATATAAGTCACAGCGCAAAGATGCAAGACCAGAGGGTGATGCAGTTTGATAAAATCCATCATAATTCATACACAGTGAGTGTTGTCCATTTAAGCATGACATCTTTAAAATTCTCGGTACCTTCTACCACCCCAGTGCTTGGTTTAGGCGAAACTGGAGATTCAGGATAAGGTTGTTTCAGAAGAGGCGAAGGGGAGTCTTGTCGATCAACGCCCGACAACCTTTTGTGGAAATGATATCTGCCACGGGCTGTAGTGTCGGTATCGTGTGCTAGGCTATCCGAGTCACCGGTAATTTCGACAGCCGACGAATTTGATTCATTAGACTGCTCAAGTCCTCCAGGTGCAGGATTTAGATGTGGCCCTCGCACTAATAGTTGCAACGCACCACTGGGGTCAGACTTGGTTCTTCGACAAAGAAGCAAGGATGCATCACTTAATGGCTCATCGTGCTCAGTCTGTCCTGGCTGCGTCAGAAATATCTGCGCGGTCGTCCAATCAGATATCCCAAGACTTTGGCAAATGATAGCACGCAGCATTTTGACCGAGCCCATATCAGTTACATCGACTAACCGATAATTTAATCCATCCATGGTTACGGAGACATACTTTTTGACTTTCTGCCTCACTTTGTCTCTCATCTGGGGTGGACGTTCAGCCAATGACAAGTCATCACTGCTATAGCTATAGTTGGGCCTAGGGTATGGGAAATGAGGACTGTTAGGGCGTGAAATTGTGGGGGATTCCAGAGAAGGAGGCCTGAAAGGTGTATGGCTAGATTCGCTCTCCTTTTTTTTCTTGAAAAAGCCCAAGAACCGTTTAGTAGAATCGCTAGGATGCGATGATGGATTGTCGCCGCTCTCCTGACGGTGTGATGTTTGCTGGGGTGAAAGGCGGCTGTCGGAACTGTGTGTTTGGTTATGTTGCTGGTCCATTGTAGAGCCCATGCTGCTACCACGAGAATCATCCCATTTCGCAGCCCAGTCGCTCATAGACGGTAAATCACCAACAGTGTCAATAGGATCGCCCCTTGGATAGCCAGTTTCGTTGGGGTGTGATGAAAGCGGAAAGCTGTCGGTGCTTTTTGACACAGATGGGCTTTGCTTCTGATGGCCAGTGCGGATATGAGGCGACATCGTTCTCCCGGAGCCATCATGATCCGTGCTCTCACAGGCCTCGTGATTGATAGGGATCGGAATGTTGACAGATAGCCTATCATTTCCTCTCTGCTTAGTTACCGGTGAGCCTTGAGGATGATCCTTAATTTCACGGATCAATCTCCGCAGACGTTTCCCCTCCTCACGTTCGCGTGTCATATCCCACACCGTTCCACTATTGTCACAGCATTTGGCAAGTTGAGGATAAACTAATTGATGGAATTTTGCTAGTCTTGGCCGGCCATTTGGACCATACCCTAGCTCAAGAAAGTCTGCTCCTTGCAGCTCCAGAATTGCAAAGGTTTCCTGCCACTCTTTGGAAAAGCCGTTCTTCGCAAGCCATGACAGGACCCTATCTAGGGGCCATTGGATAGCAGGGTCATCGGTTGGCATAGTACCGGGAAGCGTGTTGCTATTATTTCGATGATCACTGGGGTACTTTGTAAGTTCAGTAGGTTGGTTTGCGTTCCGAGGCTGCTGATTTTGGACACTGCAGGCCGCCTGCGACGGTGAAATGCCACGGGCATTGCCGTTAGGCTTCATCCCGTGGTTCTCGTAAGGAACCTCAACACCTGGGCCGAATGTCACGGCCGCTGGGATATAGGTTGCAGATTTCGCTGCATTGATGGGAGGTGGAGGTGGCGGTGGAAGGCAGCCTTGCGGTATAGTCTGTCTAGTTGCCCAATCCTGTCGCCAGCCAGGCGGAGGCTGTGTCCATGGGGATGGAGAAGTAGAACTTTCCTTCCACCCAAATAAAGGGTCATTGAAATATTGTGTCAACCTGGTACCATGTATGGGCCAAAGAAATGATTTCTCTGTATTATGGATTTGTACCACACCATTGCGGATTCTGTGGTAGCGTGGCTTGTCAAGGCAGTCGTCCATTGAATCAATTTCATGAAGCATTGTTCTAATCAAATAATAATAGCGATCAAGCTCGTCAGGGGAACGAATGGCCCTTTGACGTTGAGAGTAGGCTGGCGAGCGTATAGCTTTCTGAAGTTGTTCATATTTGTTATCACTTTCAATCTTTTCTTCTATGAGCGTTTCAACCAGGGATCGTTGCCTCTCAAGAAGTCCACTCTCTTTCCTGCTTCTTGTCAATTCAAGAACAGTCGATAAGTTAATTAGAAGCCCACCTTCGAAGATGTCCTGCATATATAATAACGTGGAGCATTAAGAGCATTGTTGATTTTAATTTCTCCAGCTGACTGCCAAGTAAATCCAGGTGTTCCTGCAACTTCTTCGTGGCCCAGTGAAAACGGGCTTTTCTTGTGTTCTCGCCAGGAACTGGGTTAATGGCATCATCGATTTCTTGAAAAACCTCCTGGCACCGCTCCAAAATCTCTTGTGCTGTCGAATAGGCGTCTGGCGTGCAAAGTTGAGCATGCTTGTCTTGCTCCAGGTTCTCTCCTAGCTGGCGCATTACATTGCAGGTAAGCGCCACGTCTTTCGATAGGGTTTGAAGTCCTCTGTCCGCGTGTTTAAACCTGTGGTAAAATGTGTACAGCTTGACAGACAAGTGTGACCCAATATCCGCTATCTGAACGGCTGCTGCAATGATACCGACTATCTCAATGCCAGACATGGCGATGCACTGGTGGCAGGTGCAGACTTTGAAGAAGTCAAAACGGTCTGCTTTGGGTGGGGAGCATGGTTAAAATTTATAAGCTTGAGGCGATTGTTTCTGGGGCACTGAATTTAATCGCTCCAGAGCCATGCTTAGATATTGAGTACTCGAGAATAGGACTGAGAAAGTGAGCCCATGCGCAGCCCTGTATGCCTCGCAAAAACAGCCTTGCGATCATCCTGTCCCCGCACCCACTAGTAACCCATTTGGTTAGTACTATCTCGTATGAAAGCATGCTGACTTTCTTGGCCGAATATGCTCAAGCCTATACGAAAGGAGATAATTGGAAACCGTCGTAAAACACGATGATACAGTTTCTCGGCCTCCGGTGGGGTGTCGGCGATGAAAGATGTGCAGCCCTGGTCGTATTGATGGCGTCAGGGAGACAGTTCATCATCTGGACACACTCTATGGAGTATTATTTGGGCCTGTATTTTTGTCCACATAACCTTTAATGGTGAAGGGCAGCAGACTTTTGAATAATGTATTCGATAATGCTGCAGAGCGTGGCCGGGTGTCTTGGAAATATGTACAGTACAGCAACAATTTCTAGAAAGAGCAGATAATTTCGATAAAATGTGGGTTAGCTCTGATCCAGATCCTTTCTGGGGAATGATCTTTAAAGAAAAGAAAAAATAAATAAATAAAAAGTAAAGTAAAATAGTCTCACATGTTACATGACTGGGGCAGATGAAGAAACGAAAAACAAAAAGATTGACCGACGCAGGGGTCGAACCTGCAATCTCTTGATTCGTAGTCAAGCGCCTTGCCATTGGGCCAGCCGGCCTGTTCTTGTTCAAAGTCGACAAAGATGTGCTACATATTCCTAGGAGTTCCGTATCCCTATTTTCTCTCTGAAAACACCAAGGGGGGGGAGCATGCCCTTCGGTTGCTGGCACTGGACCTACTAATAACAGCATGGTAGCAGACAGCGTCTCGGCCTGACTTACTACCCAAGAAAAGGATAACTAAGACTGTGTGCTTATTTCTTCATGTCTAATTGTAGCGTGGCATGGCGCCGTCCTCTTGATCCGGGTATCTATTATTTCCGATCCTAACGGCTATTCGATCGTCGCATTAGGAAGTCTGGCGCCCTGAGATAAAGCCGGTCAGCCCATAGATGCGACCCGACCGAGAGGAAGCAAACGTACCAAGCAGTTCCCGACTTCGATAGAACGCGCCCTGTTTGAAAAATGTCGATGCTAGGAATGCCTCCAGGCGCGTGGGAGGATTTCAGCAGACCTGCGTAGAACCAACCGACGCTCTATGAAACCATGCGCATCACAGCGATTGCCATCGTTCGGCGAAGAAGGTTCCTTTCTCGACAGGTCGAACGGACCCGAACTCGACCCCCAGTTCTGCTTTACTCCGATAACAACTGGGGAGACCACGAAGATGAGAATCTTTTGAGCGACATCCGGCGCAGCGAGTTCAAGCCTGCCTTTCAGCATTCACGACACACCAGGTGAGATAGACGCGAGTGAGCCAGTAAGTAAATCTTATTGGCCCGTAAAGAACGATGGCTTCCTATGTCCCCTGAGCGCCGGAAGTATGTATATCTGACAGAGTGCCGTATTGTGCAATATAATTAGTTGCCGTAGTTGGTAAGTCTCAGTAGCCCAACAAGCAGGAAACAATCGACTCAAGCCAATAACATTCTCACACCTCATCGAGACTTCCAAACATGTTCCCTAGGCCAATTCAACCAAGAAGCATATGAAGACGGAATAGAAGGAATAATATCAGCCAAGACCTGTCGTGCCCAACCTTTCGTTATCCACTGATGTTCGAAAAAGCTCAAAAGCACACAAAAGTGTGCCAGTAAAATAAGCGACAGAGGCTCTCTGTTATAAATAGCGCGCATCATGCTCTTCGGTATCATATAAGGCCAGAATAACGCCATACCGATCTCAAGGCGTAGACCGGCAGCCATCATGTGTTTGGATGAGAGCTCCAAAGACGAAATAGTAGATATATAATCTTCCTTTTCTTCTGGGTTGAGGCTGGCCGATTCAACTAGATCGCGGAGATAGCTGAATTGAGAGAGAATGTCGCTGGGGAGAAGGGACTCAGGTACCGAGCTGCGAGGAATGTTAGTCAGGGGAGGTCGTGGGGTGCCTTATCTCAGGTATTCTCATTCTCACCTTGGGAACCATTCCCTCACATCGCTGTGTACCCACACGCCATTCACGAAAGCTGCTAACGAAGAGTTTTTGAGGGGATGTTGGAACGGTTCTAAAATGGCTTGAATCCCCCTGATCACCGAGAACAATTCCAGGACGTTCGCCACCGGGCTGGGGAGCCGACAGTCCGCAGACCTAACCGGCATGGCAAGCACCCAAATGACCAGCATCGAGGCAAAGCAGAAAATAGCCTGCCAGTTCTCACGCTCCATAGGAGCGGATATAAGAGCCCGGAACGTCCGCAGTCCACAGGCCTGGTGATAGTCCGAACACTCCAGATACATTGACCGACGCGACGGAAAGAGACTGGCTCGGTGGATGGCGGCAATGGCGAGGATGGCGTGCATGACGAACTCATTGGAGTAGCCTTCGGTTGGAACGATGACGCGCCAGGTATACCGCATGTCCTCGCGCATGGCTAGCGTATCGGCCGTCACGGTGCAAAAGTGGTGCATTAATTCCAGATCGCGTACCCAGTTCTCCTTGGGCAAGGTGGGTATGTCGTGGAGAGTATCTGAGAGTAGATCCAAGAGTGCTGAATTCCCTGAATAACCAGATCCAGGAGGGGTCAGGACCGGGTGATAGTGATGAATTAATGCCACACTGGGTGTTGTAACTGCTGGTGTCGGTGCAGCTGGGGAGCCTTGAGGGTCCCGAGAGACCTCACGGCCGGGGGTGTCTCCGGGAGGCACGAAACTGCACGCAATGCCATGCTTCGAGCAGTTACTGCAGGGGAGCTGCTCATCGCACTATCGGACTGATTTAGCGAAGCAGTTACGCTTGATTCATGCAACACATACCTTCAGGTGACGTGTTTTGCATTCTCGACAGCCGTTCCGGGACTTTTTATGCGTTCGGCGAGGGGCCATTGTGACCAGTACTTCTGAAGGCGTATTCCTGAGTAAGCAAGAAGCCTTGGGGATGGTAGATCAGCCTGGTGGCCAGTTGTATGAGAGTGATGAAGACGAAGATGGCCGAGGTAGAGATGCGAATTCGATATCGAATACGGTGGATTCCCGGATACGGATACGATGCACGTGACATGCGCCAAGACGGCGAAAATCCGGCGGATTTTGGCGAAGAGGAGCAGTTGCAGAGTCGATGTACATTTTGAGAGGGAGTAACGGTTTCTGCACTAGTCTAGGACGCTCCGTGTGACCAACAAGTCCATGCAAAGAAGAAGTTCATTCCATCTGTACGAATCCGAGGTATTCAGACCACCGCCATCATGCAACACATAGCATTGAGGTATTGAACGGACAAAGAGAAAGAAACAAAGGAAACAAGGAAACCTTTTTAACATTAAGAAAAAGACACGCTCGTGAAAAAATGGGGTAACATGATTTAACCAAATCCAGCCGATCCGTCCACTAGTCCATATCCATGGTGTTATCCTCCTCCACCACCTCGTCGACGCCGCCGTCAACTCTCGCGCGCAACTTGCGCCGCTCGGTCTTGAAGACCTTGGTCTTGGCGGGCTCCAGCTCCGCGACCTTGGTCTCCGCGTTCTCGCGCAGCTCACGCGGCAACAAGTGCTCGTTCTCCGACACCAGCTTGAAGTTCTCGGCGGTCTCGCGCTCGCGGTTACCGGCCATACGCTTCTTGTAGAAGACACGCTCGCGGCGCGCGCGGATCTCCTCGACCCGCTCCATGGCGTGCAGGGTCTGGGCCATAAGCTGGCGGTTGTAGCGGGTGGGAACGTTCCGGCGGGCGGCGAACTGCAACGTGCGGTCGACCTGCATTTCCTTGCCGGCGTGTTGACGCGAGATCTTGGTCCATTTCACCTTACGGGCCTGGCGTTTCTTGGTGAATGCGCGCTGGCATTTCGAGCGGCAGAATCGGAATGCCTTGGCTGGAAGGGTATTAGTCCTTTACATCCAGCTGGTATGTAACCCGTGGGCCTGCGAAATCAGGAGATTCCTACCATCGTTTCTGACGAAAGTGATTCCCTTGGACGGATACGTCGGGCGACTGTTGGATGGTCAATCGGGATCGGCATGCTGGATTAGTGGGGTACGGACCTGCAGAAAAAGCAATTCTCAATCCTGGAGATGTCAGCGCAATCCGTCCGGGATAGGAAGAAATGCAACATACCTCATTTTGGCGGATGTGAGTGCTCGCAGTCGATGGGGAGATGTGGAGTCCAAAGCGACGATAAAAAAATTCTTTGATAACGGATCAATCGGGCGGTGAAGGGCGGCAGTTGACAGCCCAATCGGGCATAGCGTCCATGTGATCTGACTGACTCAGCCATGAGTCAGCCCGTCTGCAAACCGAACAAACAGCGGGTTTCTCTTCCTGTCCATCGCCAGTTCGACATTTCACATTCTTATTTATCCTAAGTTCCTAACAGCTCATGCAGGCTCCGATGCCCAGCACAGCTCCACCCACTCCGTTAATACCGGCGAGAGCCTTCGTGTGGCTGGACTGGCTGGATCTCCGCCTGAGGCCAGCATAGTGTGTCGTATCTGCTGGTTGAGATGTGATCTTGGTCGTATCATTGTCGCTGGCAATTGGAACGTGTTCGCGAGCCGGTTCGTTGGCGGATTGATTTAAAAAGCCCGAGACACATTATGGACGACTTTGATCAATTGTGTAAGGAGGCGGGGTAGTGGAATAACCGTGATATATGTGAATTCAAGGACGGAAGTAGAAGAGGATGACACTTCAAGTTGTTCAATACGGTAGAAGAACATATATCCCGGGAACTTGCAATGTACGCCCTATTTGTACCAGTCATAAAGGCATTTTTACTGTACACTAAACCTACACAGCCCCAAAGATGAAAATACCTACTGGACCCCAAAAACTTGTGACTGGGGATTTTGCGGACAGATGATATCAATCGAACACCATAGTGACTATGCTCAATCCAGCTATGGGTATATTGTGTTGATACAGCGGGCCCTTCGCATAGCCTAGTGGCTTGGAATCTAGCCTAGGCCAATAAAATGCAAGGAATGTGGAGCAGGAGCTTGGTCAATCCAGAGGCAGTAATGCAACGGAGTACCCGCAGTCGACAACGATGATCATGCCTGGTTACCGGAAAGAGGAAATGGTCTATGAACGCAACGGTGCATGATGTCAGCGGATATTCATAAACATGGAGCAGAGACAGCAGCGCAGACCAAAGGGCATATACATTAGCTAGTGCCATACTGCTTCTATGATATGGCGAGATTTGGGAAGTGGTATAGGGTATGGAGGGTCTGAGCATGATCATTGATACAAAATCATGATAGTCAAGGACACTGGTAAAGCACGGAGCTATTTGCAACGAGAGAGCTATCCAGGGATCGTCATGCCGATGGAGCCGATCTACAAGGAACCATGACAATGAAATTAGACAAGCGCCAATAAATTACCCCGCACTAGTTAGCAGGTGCTTAATTACACCTCACCGATGACACTTCGAACTCTCCATTCTTCTAAATGACATACCACCTATGCATCCAAGTCTTTGGTCTGGGTGAAGTCCCCAACCACCGATCCCACTGGGCCTTCCTATTATATACGCCCCCCGACGACTTCGGAGACATCCACCAAGTGCTATGCATCGACCCCCAAACGCTCTGGTATTTGCACGATCGCCGCGAAGCCATCACCATTAATACGCCCCCGGCGGTTGGAATGTGCTCGATCGCCATCCTAGACGCCAAGGGCCGATCGGATGCCATCCGAATGATTCAGAACGAGCCGGCACCCAGGGACGGGAAACGGAGATGCCAGGACTGGGCGATCGACGTGTTGATCTCGCTTGAAGTAGAGGAGATTATTGAGCCAGGGACTGCTGCGAAATGGGGCAGAAGAGTCGGTATGACGGCAAGAGAGCTGGCACAGGACTGCGGAGAGGGATGGGTTGCGTTTTGACCAGAGACAACGAGTGGGAGTCAGGAGGGAGTCAATATCAAGGATATTCCACGGTTCGAGTGAGGCTGATGCCTAATTATTGACGTGAAAATGAAATCTGGGGAAGGAGCAAAGCAGCAAAGTTAGAGTGAAAAGTCAACACCAATGACGACTTCTTTCCGTCATACCACAGCTTATAAAAACAACATCCCATGGCAGCCGCGGCCTCAACTCTTCGGAATCCCATCAACAATATCCTATCTCTCAAACTACCTGAAAAAATGTATCACTATATGTATGCTCCTTACTTTCAAGCCATTCCAGCCCCCCAACAGGCCTCACTACCCATCTACCCTCCCTCGTACCATCCAGGCACTACGGGAAATGCCGTCTACCAATGTCCTCCATACTATCAAAACACAAATCATGGTCACGGTCCGTCGCAGCCTGAACCCCAGAATCTTGGCTATGGCCCTTCCAACCCAGCACCATACCCCTCACACAACAATGGGAGCAGTTCGCAGACCCCGACCAAGTCGCCATATAGAAAGCGAAAGCTGACCGAGGATCACAAGCCGAAGGTGAATGAGTCCGAGACTTTTCCACCTACCCCTGACTTGGCGGATACCTCAGCCAACGAGATCGAAAAGCTCGATATGTCCCATCTGTGGCGAATAAAAGTGGCTTTCCATAAACTAGTAGTGAATGCTCAACTGCTAGGAGATACCGTGAAGAAGACAACGGCGATGTCAAAACCATGGAGAAGCAGCGAAGACCAGAATAAGACCGAAGACAATTGCCCCAGCGCCAGTGCCGATGTCAATGTCCATGCCAATGTCACCGCTAACTCCACAGAAGCTCAAGACCTCAAACTGACTGAACAGTTCCTAACGAACGAGATCAACCTGGTTAAAGCCATGATTGAGTGCTCCATCTTCCTTCAAGACGTGGGCGCTAGAGAAGCCGTTAGCGAAAAGGCCCAAAATTCCCCAGCCGCGGATTGCAACCCGCAACAGCTTCCGACAGGGCCTCCCCGCGGGGCCGCATCACCAAAGAGCTGGCATAACAAGGCCGGGCAGTTGGTTAATCGCGACCTGGTGCTCAACACCAAGTACCGAACCAGCTTGATTGAGCTAGAGAAGGCTCGGCGCGATCTAGATAAGGAATTGGTGGACCTCCTAACGAAACGCGTTGCCGTGTCGAAGGGTCTGGAAGATATTGCTGTGGACTCGCAGATTGAGTGGGAGTGGTCTTTCGTTACTAAGGAAGGCCAGGAAGGAGAATGATTGCTACAAAGACAGCAGGTTGAGTCTATTTTACTTGCTTTTAATGATTGATTCAGAGTCATCTCATCCAAAGGCCGAATTATTACTATCTAATCATCATCAACATGTAAATTGCTTATCAGTTTGTCTCTCCTTTGTCCTATATCTGGGCTAGTTTGCTTCAGCTCTATTACTGAAATTGGACCTAGCTTTTGCTTTGACGAGTCATTGGTAATCCCCAACTCTCAACATCACAAATCCGCTCCAATACGGCCGTATCCGTATCCATCACTTCCCATCTATAAAAATGTCCTCCCAACTGATGACTTCCTACTCATGAGCCCAGTTCTCCCTTCTGCAATATCCAAATGTCCAAGCTAATCACCATATTCGGCGCCACCGGTCTCCAAGGAACCTCTGTAATCAACCACATCCTCGATGACTTCGAGTCGCCATCCTTCAAGTGTGGGTGCCATATCTCTACCACGGACGCAGCTCAGCCCACCATTACTGATTCAACTTGTTAGTATATTGCCACGTGTAACGCACCCTGGCTAGCGGCTGTTGGCTTTCTCCAATAGCAATCGCTCTAGTGCTGCCCAATGCAACCCCCTCCTCAGCAAGGGCTGAGTTCTGCTCAGGAGTCATCAACCTCTATTCTGATTCAACTTTTCCTAGGATTCATCGTCGAAGAACCGTTCTTTCGCAAGACCACTCTAGCCTTCAACATGGCCCGTCCTCCCAAAGATGCCTTCCAAATCGGCTGGATCTGTGCTCTTCCGATCGAGGCCGCTGCGGCCGCTGAGATGCTGGACGAAGAGTTTGGGATCCTCGATGAGCAAGATGCAGCGGACCCAAATACTTACACGTTGGGTCAAATCGGCAGACACCACGTTGTGATCGCCTGCCTCCCTGAAGGCCAGTACGGAACTACCTCAGCTACTACGGTCGCAAACAATATGATTCGCACTTTCTCCAAGTCCCTTCGAATCGGATTGATGGTCGGGATTGGAGGCGGAATCCCGTCGGCGGCTCATAATATTCGCCTCGGCGATGTTGTGATTAGCTCTCCCCAAGGCACTTGTGGCGGGGTGATTCAATATGATATGGGGAAAGTTATTGCAGGTGGTGCATTCGAACGAACCGGGTCGCTGAACAGCCCCCCGAGAGCACTATTAACCGCAGCCAGCAAGATGAAAGCTGCCGCGCTCAGGGATGATCCCAGCTACCCGGTATATCTTCAAAGTGCAGTCGGAAGAACCGCTCGAACTCGGAAAAATTTTGGCCGTCCTGCTGCACAATCTGATCGACTATTTCAAACAAAACATGATCATCCGGCCGATGCAAGCAGCTGTGATGGTTGTCCAGCAGACTGGGAAGAGACGAGGGATCCACGCGAGGATAGTGATCCGCTGCCACACTATGGTATTATTGCTTCTGGCAATAAAGTCATTAAGCACGGGCAGACAAGAGAGCAACTTCGACTGGAGACTGGGGCATTATGTTTCGAAATGGAGGCAGCTGGTCTGATGTTGGACTTTCCCTGTGTTGTCATCCGCGGAGTGTGCGATTATGCCGACTCGCACAAGAATAAGGAATGGCAGGGATATGCAGCCTTAGCAGCTGCAGCCTATACAAAAGAGCTGCTGGGGTATGTTCCTATTGGCCATGTGTCGCAAGAGAGCTTGGTAGTTGACGCATGCAGTAAGTAATTTCAAACCTTACTTTATTAGGTCTAAATAAGGAGTGACTGGCTCATATAGCTCTATTCAGATGGTTTGAAGGCCGAAATCAAAGGCACAAATCAACGCCTAGACCAAGCATATCATCAACAAGCAGAACACCATCGTGAGAAGGTTGCGTTTGTTTTGACGGACCAGCAAAACCGCTGTCACCAGACATTCAAAACATCAAATTACGAGGAGCAAAAGAACATCAATCCTAGAAAAGTGGAAGGAACCTGTCTATGGGCTCTGCAGAACCCTGCATACAACCGTTGGTCGCAGAGCAGCTGTCACGATCTGCTCTGGGTGTCTGCCGACCCAGGCTGTGGGAAGTCTGTGCTTTCACGATCGATAATCGAGGACTGCTTAGAAGACTCTTGTTCAGACGCGACTATTTGCTACTTTTTCTTCAAAGACAACGATGAACAAAACCGTCTTGACAAAGCACTATGCTCAGTACTCCATCAGCTGTTTAGCCAGCGGCCTCGGCTCTTGTGTCATGCTGTACCTTCTTGGGAAAAGAATGGGGTGAAGCTACAACAAGAAGTTGACGAACTGTGGAGAATTTTCATAACCGCCGCATTATCAGACGAATCATGCAAAATAATTTGCATATTTGATGCGCTTGACGAATGCCGTGAGATTGATCAGAATCGACTAATCGAGAAGCTCCAGTCGTTTCATCGCCGGCCATGCCCGCCGATAAAGGATACCTGGTTGAAATTCCTAGTCACTAGTCGCCCCTATGACGATATCCAGAATGGATTCCGAACGATCACGGACTCTTTTCCACACCTTCATCTGAAAGGAGAGGAAGAAAATGACCAAATTCACCAAGAAATTGATACTGTTGTAAAGATGCGAGTAAGAGAGCTCGCTGAAAGAGCGGCACTGTCACAGGACACAGAGCAGCGACTTGAGCAGCGGCTTCTGCAAATGGAGCACCGCACGTATCTCTGGCTATATTTAGCCATTGATGATATTCGATCTACGCTCGAGGATAGCCTTCGCCCTGCTGAAGAGCCAATCCAGTTGATCCCTCGATCAGTAGATGAGGCATACGAGAAGATTCTGAGTCGAGTGCCCTCTCGCCGTGTGGAAATTGTGAGGAAGATCTTGCAAATTATTGTCGCAGCACGGCGCCCTTTAACTACGGCGGAAATGGCCATGGCGCTCGGTATAGCCGACTCTCCACACTCCCAGACTGCAGCGAAAGCTGGGCTTGAACCATCGCAGATAGGGAGAAAGCTCCGTCGACTATGTGGCCTTTTCGTTTTCATCAACAACTCCAAGGTCTTTTTGATCCATCAGACTGCAAGAGAATTTCTTGTGAAGAAGAGCAGCTCTCCCAATATCGAATACTTATACGCATGGACACTAATAGACGTTGAGAATCAAATGGCTGTCATCTGTTTACGATACCTATTGATGGAGGATTTGGAAGAAGGTGATGAGAATTTTTGCTCAAATATTCGAAGCTTCCTAGATTATTCGGCAGTTTATTGGCCGGATCATGTCCGGAAGATGAGCTTGACTGAAGACTCGGGAGCGACTGATCAACTTCACCAAATGTACACTATGACTCAAACACGATTCTTGCTGTGGTTTTGTATCTTTTGGAAAACCATCAATCCCATTGACGCCCCGCCGACGATGTCTGCTTTACATCTGGCATCATTTAACGGGCATGGGCAGGAGGTTGAGTTCCTACTATCTCTTGGTGGAAATGATATCAATTCGATCGATGATACCGGAACCTACCCTGTCATCTCAGCGTCACTGAATGGTTATGAGAAAATTGTGGAGTTGCTGCTAGAGAAAGGGGCCGAAGTCAACGCCCAAGGTGAACGCTATGGGAATACTCTCCAAAGTGGACGCTACGGTAATGCCCTCCAAGCCGCCTCTTATGGAGGATCCGTTAAGATCGTGCAGTTACTGCTAGAGAAAAGAGCCGAAGTCAACGCCCAAGGTGGAGATTATGGAAATGCCCTCCAAGCCGCCTCTTATAAAGGACATGATCAGATCGTGCAGTTGCTGCTAGAGAAAGGGGC
The DNA here is from genome assembly GCA_002215965.1 of Aspergillus persii. NCBI lineage: Eukaryota > Fungi > Ascomycota > Eurotiomycetes > Eurotiales > Aspergillaceae > Aspergillus > Aspergillus persii. Next base: position 5,591,854 of record NGZO01000002.1, on the reverse strand, counting down.
CGAAGTCAACGCCCAGGGTGGACACTGTGGAACCGCTCTCATGGCTGCTTGTTCTCAAGGACATGATAAGGTTGCACAGATACTGCTTGAGCATAGGGCTGATGTTAATGCCCGTGGTCGCTTTAGAACCGCTCTCCATGCTGCCTGTTCTGGAGGACATAACAAGATTGTATGCATGCTGATTCAACATGGAGCTGATGTCAACGCTCAGGATAATCAAGACGGAAATGCGCTCCAGGTTGCTTGCTTAAATGGATATGACACGATCGTCAAGACACTACTTGATAAGGGAGCCGATGGCAATGCTGAGGGTGGACTTTGGGGAAGTCCTCTTTTGGCTGCCTCTTTGAGAGGGCATGACAGGATTGTACGGATCCTGTTTGAGAAGGGAGCCGATATTAATAAGCAGAGCAAGCGCTACGAAACTGCGCTCCTAGTTGCTTGTTCTGAAGGACGTGACAGGATTGTACAGATGCTGCTTGAGAAGGGAGTTAATGTCAATGCTCAGGGTGGAGAGTGGGAACATACGCTTCTGGTTGCTTGTTTCGAAGGGCATGATAAGGTCGTGCGGATACTGCTTGAAAAGGGAGCGGATATCAATATCCAGGGTAGGCGATATGGGAATGCGCTCCTGGCTGCTTCTTCTAGAGGACATGATCAGATTGTGCAATTCCTTCTAGAAAAAGGAGCCGAAGTCAACGCCCAGGGTGGAAATTTTGGAAATGCCCTCCAAGCCGCCTCTTATAGAGGACATAATAATATCGTGCGGTTACTGCTCGAGAAAGGAGCCGACGTTAACGCCGAAGGTGGACTATACGGAAATGCCCTCCAAGCCGCCTCGAAAGGAGAACACGATGAGATCTTGCAGTTACTGCTCGAGAAAGGAGCCGATGTCAATGCCTAAGGTGGAGACGATGCCCTCGGAGCCGCCTCTTATATCGGACATGATAAGATGGTGCAGTTACTGCTCGAGAAAGGAGCCGACGTCAACATCCAAGGTGGACAGCACGGAAACACCCTACAGGCCTATCGAAAGAGTGGACAGGAATAGACTAGAAGTTGTTTGGCATGTACAATTTGCTATTTAGCGGACGTCCCTCTCTCTTTTATAAGACCTAAGGCCCTAGGACCCCTGAGGCCTCTGGAATACGTGGATCGATGCACTTCCTATTATCTTGTACAGTACAGTAGCACTGTACAGTAGCACATTAGTTCGACCTATTCATATTTTTGCTATCTCAGTAGGGCTGCGATGATTATTGTTGTCCATAATATAATTAATCTAATAGATACGATTATTAGACTCAGAATAATCTTTAATTAAATACTCCGGTTTAAGCCTACTTACAGGTATAAGATTATTCCGATTAATATAACTCTCTTATACTATCCCAGCTCACGGAATAAATCATCTTATAATAATAAGGACGGGAAATTATATCTAAGATAAATTAGATTCGGATTTTCGAACTTTTATATTCTATAGTTTAATACATACGGGATTTCTGGCCATACCTAAGTCCTATCTAGTAATATGGGGTTTTTATTATTAATTTATTTACTTAACAGACCTAAAAAAGATAGAAAATATTTTATAAATCGAGTGAGTAACGAGATATACGTAGATATATCTTTCCTAATCTAATAATAAAAATTAAATACTATCCTTCGCGGCTGACGTCCGCGTGTAATAAGGACTAATAAGATATTTTTTAATCTATATTAGTTATAGCCCCCAAGAGAATATCAGAGTGGATACATAATTAGAAAAAATAATAAAAATATAAGAGCTCTTCCGCTAGCTATAATAAAGACTATTATTTTTAAATAAATATCATAGAGTAATACTCGCCCAAGAATAATAGGAATAATTATTTCGCTACTAATCTAATATAACGCAGAAAATAGTATAAAACAGTAGATTTTAAGAACATTCCCCGTAAATCAGTTTATAGGTATATCAGCAAGTCAGGAATTCCGGTCGCTAAGCTGCTAACTGAATCTTACTAGGAATGTTTGTGGCCGCGGCGCTGAGAAACCCAGACACCTTCTCTGGTCGCCGAATTCTCGCTGCAGAGCGATTCTACTCTGCCCGTGAGATCATGGAGTTGCTCTCCCAGGAAATCGGGAAAAAAGGAGCGTTTCGTCAAGTGACGCCTGTTGAGTTTAGGGGCCTGGCACCGGAGGGCTGTGGGGTGGAGTATATGGCGACTCATTTGGTGATTGATGAGTACGGATATTTCGTGGGAGGAAAAGAGGAATTGAACGAGAGTCTGAAGGTCGTGCAAGGTAATCCGTCATCTCTGGTTGAGTATTTTACAAGAATGTCGAATTATTATTGGTCTTAGGGCTCAAGTTGAGGTGATAGATAGTATTTGAAATATATGTCCGGTGGCTCATCTATGTCTGATGTATTTATACAGTTGAACATATACTGAAATCAAGCAGACCAAGAAAGGCTGAGATAAAGCTCGCAAGAATGCAAGAGAATACTGAAATATAACTCCAAACCATGCAGATTGTCTATATCAATATGTATACCCAACCTCCAATAGACATTAAACAGGGTAATCACCGATCCAAAGCTTGTTCCTGACACTATCAGACGGTTAGCAAATGTCCAAAAACCAAAATAAAAGAACACAAACTTACCATCTGCCAATACGTCCCCCTCCTCCTCAGCAGCTCATGATGTGTCCCGTACTCCACGACCCTCGACCCCCTTCCCGGCTGACCCTCGCCAAACACAAAGATCGTATCCGCCTTCTGGATCGTCGCCAACCGATGTGCAACAGCCACAATAGTCATGCTCTTTTTGCCCGCCAGCTTCTCAATCGCCGCCTGCACCGTCTTCTCCGACTGCGAGTCCAAACTCGATGTGGCTTCGTCCAGCAGCAGAAGAGACGGCTTACGGAGCAACGCGCGCGCAATACAGAGCCGCTGGCGCTGTCCACCACTCATGGACGCCTGAGCCTTGACGCCAAGATCAGTAGCGTAACTCTGCGGAAGGGAGGAGATGAAGTCGTGGATTTCAGCGTCCTTACAAACACGCGTGATTTCATCGTCCGTGAATTCGTCGTCTTTCAGACCCAGCGTGATATTTTCGCGGATCGTGCCTTCGAAAAGTTTCGGCTCCTGAGCCACGAGAGACACTGCGCGTCGGTACGACGCGAGATCGATGGATGAGATATCATGGCCGTTGATGAGGATAGAGCCTCGAATGGGATCGTAGAAGCGTTCTAGCATGGAGATGATGCTCGTTTTGCCGCACCCAGACGGTCCTACGAAGGCGACGAACTGTCCGCTTTTAATGTCGACGTTGAGTCCCGTGAAGAGCGGCGTGTCACGAGAGGGATACTTGAATGAGACGTTGCGCAGCTCGACGCTGGCGCCGACTTTGTTGTCTAGATCGGTGGTCTGCTTCTCGTTGGTGCTGGCGGAGTGGTTTTGCGTCTGAATGCCGAGGCGAGATTGCAGGATTCGGTTTGCAGATGCGATGCCTTGCGCGAAGTTTGACCCATAGCTGAAGAATTGACCAGCTTGTTGTCCGCTCTGGATAATTCCCATGTAAATGACGAAGAAGGTGGTAGGCTCGTATTCTCTAGACGCGAGAAGCTGGCCTCCGTACCTGGTCGAGTTAGCACGAACTTGGACTCTCCAAGAAAATTTAGAAAGATCTTACCAGAACGTAAGCGCCATGGCACAAAGCTCAATACTATCCGAAAAGGCAAACACCAGCGTCGCATACCAGGCCTTATTAAACGCCGTTTTCTGCTGATCCCGCAAAAGATTCCCATACCGATCTAGGATCTTATCTTCCATCGTTAACGAAGACACAGTCCGGAAAGCACCGATGGCTTCTGCAGCGAACTGCGAGCTTCCGTTATAAACCTTAGCGTTCATAGCCTCGAACTGGACCTCGAACCGAATCCGCATGAAAGCAGCGAAGAAGATGACCGGCAGGGCGGCAAACACAGCCACACAGCTTAGTTTCCAACCGAAAGAGAAAGCAATGGCAATGCAGCCGAGGATGTTGAAAATAGAGACCAGTGGCAAGGCGCCGTTCATGCCGATGATTTCCTGCAGCTGCTTCGGGTCGGTGGTCAGCCTGCCCATGAGGGATCCGGAGGCATTCTCGTCTAGATCATAGAATGACATGGGCTTCTGTAGGGTGTTCTGGAAATATTCCATGCGGTAGGTTGCACATGTTCGCTGTGAATGTTAGTTTTATTTAACTTAGAGAGGAAAGTGCATGGGAAATACCATCGAGCACATGTGAGACGCATATCCAAGGAAGAAATAAAACACGCCGATAGCAAGAGCCAGGACGAAGAACATCAAGGCCCAGAAGTTAGCTGCATCCACTAGTTTCTGGCCGGTGAATTGGAACACCTCCAGCAGTTTGGCAAAGAGCCAACTCTGAAGCGCATAGGCACCTGGTATTTGAGTCAGAAAGCTTCTAATAGAAGTTCGAAGTGCTTACCTCCAGCCCCAGCACATGCGATCAAAGTCAGGATGTAGTATGGCCAGTTAGCACGCTGCTCCCAGAGCATCAAACCAATTGTACCGAAGAAGCCCTTGGACTTAGCAGTTTCCACATCAGCCTTTTTGTCCATATGTTCATGCACCGACATTGTCCTTGTAGTGGCTTCCTCCTTCAACTCATGCAGGCTCTCAGTCGAATCCATGTCCTCCTCCGTCGAGAGTTCGAGTTGCTGCGCATGTACAAGACCACTGTACACGCCGTCCTCAATGGCCAGAAGTTCCTCATGGGTGCCTTGTTCAACACAAGCGCCAGCCTTCATAACCACAATCTGGTCAGCCTGCTGGACGGTGGACAGTCTGTGTGCAATCACAATGGTGGTTCGGTTCTGAGACACCCTGTCCAGGGCAGCTTGCACTATCCTTTCGCCGCGCACGTCGATTGCACTCGTTGCCTCGTCCAAGATCAAAATAGTAGGCTGCTTGATGATGCTTCGTGCGATCGCCAAACGCTGTCGCTGGCCGCCACTAAGCTTAATGCCGCTCTCTCCTACCTCCGTTGCATATCCCTAGAATAGCTAGTCAGCAGACACCTACTTTTATATAGCAAAAACCAAACATACCTTAGGTAAACGCAGGATAAACTCCTCCGCAAACGCCTCTCGACAGGCCTCCTCCACAAGCTTCTTCTTAACTTCCTCCGTCTCATGCTCCCACTTAGTGCCGATCAGACCGAACACCACGTTCTCGAAAATGCTACTATTAAACAGGAACGGCTCCTGCTGCACGAGACCGATCTGCGACCGCCACCACTTCAAATCGAGGCAGTTGATATTATGCTCGCCGACGAGGATAGAGCCCTGCTCTTCGCCCGACTGCAACTGATACCAGCGCTCCACCATAGCGACGATAGTACTCTTCCCCGACCCGGAGGGCCCGACCAGTGCGGTTGTCTTTCCTCGCTCGAACCGGGCATTGAGGCCTTTCAGAACAGGGACATCAGGGCGAGTCGGATATGAAAACTGCGCGTTGTCGAAAACAATATCCACCTCCGCGGAAGCCTCGGGGTCTTGCAAGCCGGAAGTGTCGACGTTCGGGGCGTCTAGGATTTCGAAAAACGAGGCAGAGGCGCTGACTGCCTTGGTGATCATCATCAGTGGGGAGGCGATCGAACCGAGAATGCTGACGACGAGCATGATGGAGAAGAAGACGCTTGTGAGAAAAATAAGAGTCAGCCGAAATGAAGCCCTTCAACCAACCCATCAAGGAGTGAGGACATACATAATCACGGTGTTGATGTTCGCAATATGTCCCTCCCTGAACAGCTTCAACCCAAACCAAAATGCCAACGAATAGCTGCAGTACATAGCAAAGAAGATGAACGTCACGTTAAGACCTAGCAAGAGGGCCATGCGTTCGCCGCATCGACGCGACTCCTGCACCCGGACGCCGTATTTAGCCGACAACGGCGCCTCCGCGCCCAGGGAGCAAACGGTGCGAATCGAACTCAGCACTTCTCCGGAGATCGAGGCGTGTTTTCCATCGGCCTTGTCGACCTTCTGTTGCGTTTTGGTTAACATCGGAAGAATCAGGCTGATGGTGATCAGAATAAAGAGCAGCGCGGAACTCGTGACGAGAGTCAAGGCCCAGGAGTAGGTGAATGCGATCACGTAGGCGCTGATCAGTAGAGCGATCGACTGGAAGAGAATGGCGAGCTTGTCGGCGATACTTTGCTGGATGCTGTTGGACAGCGTGGTGATGGTGTTGGTCACGCTGCCGACGGACAATTGGTCGATTTTGCTGATGGGTTGGGCGAAGAGCGATTGCATGTATTGGAGACGCAGAGAGGCTGATACTCGAAGGCCGGTGATGCGGAAACAGAGCTATGGAGAAGGGTTAGAAAGGAAAGAGAGAGATTTGTGCGGCGGTTATGCTTACCATGGCGAAGTATGTCAGGCAGAATTTGCCAATGAACAGATACACAATGTACAAACTAGACTAGTCAGTTTCTATAGGCAATGGGACCGTTGTAGTCGACCTACCTCAGTTTGCTGACTTGAGACTTGAAATCGCTGGGCGAGACCGACTTCCCAGGCGTGAAGTAATCGGTGAACTCCCCGACCAGGCTACCGAATACAATATTCATGATGGGCAGAGGCTAACATGGCAATTAGCGACGTTTATGCATGATTAGGGAACACATACCACTCCGGACCCGACTGCGCAGACCATGCCCACGGCCAAAACCATGCGGTCTTTCTTGTTGGTATAGGAAAGGATCCGCTGCGGGGCATTAGCAAGGAATTCAACGATAATCCAAGAGACATACAATGTAGTTCCCCATCGAGACGGACTGTTCCGGCGCGTCCTCCTTTTTGTCGCCATTTTGCTGGCTCTTGTGTTCAGTTTGCTCCGAAACGATAGGAGTGGTGGCTTGCTCGCTGGGAGTCGCGTCCGACGGCGACCGTTCTACCGGAATGACCGTTTTGCTGGCATGATCTTGAACGGGATCGGCCATTATGGGGGAGAAGGGCGTCAATTTGCATCAATCATGGCTGTTAACAAGGGATGAAAAATGAAGAAAGGCAGCAGCTCTGGCTATATACGAGGAGCCAACTCCAGGCAGAAGCAGTGGGGCCGGCAGGCAAGACGATCTACACTGTTTGCCTGTGGAACCTGGCCCCTTTGGGTGTTTTACAAAATGGGCAACCCAAATTCTGGCCGTTGTAGGGGTCTTGTTCCAGCAATTAGTGGATCTTCCACAGGTTTTCTGGAGTGGAGCTATACTGGTGCACGGCCCGCCCAGCGCTCAGCCGCAGTCCCGGGCCGCCGCTGATTGGCGGTGCCGTCCCCGCCCGGAGGTTCGGGGTCTCGGCTAAGTCCGGCCGGAGAATCGCAACTTCGCCAGTGCCCGTTCTCCTTGCTTCTCTCCTGCTCCCTCTCTCTCTGAGCCCCTCGTAGCCCCCCTCGGCCCCTCTGTTAATGAATTAATGAATGCCATGATTTCTCGAACACCCTTGATGCAGATTTCGGTAAGTGGGGCTTGTCCTGTTTTGTCCTGTCCTGTAGCTGAGTCCGCAGTGCACCCGCTGCAAGTCCAAGAAGGTTCGCTGCAACAGGGTTCACCCACGCTGCGACAAATGTGATGCCATTGGTGCGGAATGCATTTACCTGCCCCGAAAGGCTAGGGTGAAGAAGCCACGGTATGCCACCGGAGCTTGTCTACTCCGTCCTGTGCGCCGCGGGATTGTCGCTGCGCGGATGGCCTGTCTAACGCACCCATGATGCAGGGGAAACCATGAGAAGGATATTCTCGCCAGCATTCTGAGTCGTCTGGAGCGGCTGGAGGAGCACTGTTCGCTCAACAAAGACTCTGGAGACCATGCAGACGATTCCAGCTCTATGTCGGTCTCATCCGTGGCTTCCGAGTCCCGGCGATCGCCATGCAAGGACGATGTCATGGCCCCTGCCAAACCGATCGGACCCATGCACAGTTCCATCTATGCCTTGCTGGAGCGCCTCAAGAGAGACGAAACCAGATCCCTGGTGTGGTCAACGGTCTTCTGCCAGCTGCCCTACCAGCTACCCTGCGTGGGATTCGACGTGTTTGGCCACGAGATGTGCCGGAATGCCATCGAAAACGCCGTGACCGAGATTCAAGTATGGGAGGAAATGCAGGCAAGCGGCTTGGCGTCTGCCCCGGCCCCAATCGACAAAGAAATGGCTGCCAGGTGGATAAATTGTCCGTTCGAATCAGCGCATGCCTGCCGACCCGGTGCTGACATGATTCGGTTTAGTGTACTTCGATGGCCACCAGTTCGAGGCCTTTCGCGTGCCGCTCGATCGGCGCTTTCTGCTGTCCATTCCAGATCTGCTGGAGATCCCCCATGTTCAACTGGATACTACCTCGCGGGTCCTGTACTACAGTGCGGTTGTTCAGGGGATCTTCATTGACCCCGACCCGGTACCCAATAAGTCTGTTCTTGTGCGAGACATCTACCATATTGTGGCAGAGCTGGGGGAGAGCTGGGTGAAGTCGGTCCAGATGACAGTGCCGGACTTGTATGCATCCTTCTTCGTGGTAAGTTCTCCCTGAGTTCCCTAACCTACTGTGCCACGACTGACCTCCTTAGGTGTCCTCCTCCCTGGAAAACTGCAAAGTGGACCTAGCCTGGCGTAGCTTTGGTCAAACAATCACCATCGCACAAGCCCTGGGTTACTTGACCGTCGACGCTGAGACCGCAGTGCCCGACCGTCCAGGACTCCCGGAGGACGACCCCTACGCGCAGGAGATCAGCAAGAACAGAATGCGCTTCGAGTTCTGGCATCTCCTTCGTGTTGACTGTATTTTCCGTCACCAGTTCCGTAAACCGGCCCTGATTACCCCAGGGTCATGGGCAGTCAACTTCCCGGACCCCAGCATCAATGGCGTCACTCACATGTCGACTCGATATATTCAAATCCACTTCCTTGCTTCGATGCGTCTTACTTTAGTACTGCTGAAATTCCTGGACTTGTTGGAATTCACGACTGATGATTCAGTCACTGCGTTTGACGAATCGCTAGATGGCCTCGCCGCCGAGGTTGAGTCAATAATGCGCAATTGGAACGAGGTAGGTCCCTTAATGTTACCATCTCTCTCTTGATATAGACTAATTCCTCCAGGACGAGCTTTTCTCTAACACCAGCAACCACATCGACCTACGCTTTTGCATGGACATCTTCATCAGCTGCTACAAAATGCTGATCTTGGTCCACCAATCGAAAAAAGGCAGCAGCGACAGCCTAGGTCCAGCAGAACGGACGCTCGAAGTCTCCCGGGCCTCGATGACAATGATCCAGAAGGTCGCGGGCTCGTCGACGAACCAGTACTGGGGTATTAGGTACGGGTCCCCCAATAACTATCATATAACTCTGCCCTGACTAACTAGGATGAATTAACCTAGTCTGTATGTTCTCTACGAAGCCATCCCCTTCTTCGTCCTCTGTTGGGGCATTCTGGCGTGTCCGACACACAAAAACGCTCAGAGCGACCTCGGCCTGGTGGCGTGGCTGGGCTGTTTTGTCGAGAGGACGGCTATTGAACAGCCTGATAAGAAGCCAATCAGTATCATGCTGAAGGCGATTATTAGTGGGTGTCGGAATGCTATGTTTGCTGCGCGATGAATTTTTCCCTGCCTCAATTGTTTTTTTTTTTCTTGATGATACTTTGGACAAAGTTTTATTATTGTTCATATTTTTTATGATGGGAGGATATCTGCGTTTTTGGGTTATTTGCAGCGTGGGAGGTATATTTGCTTTATGTTTACTTGGGAAGTTGAAAGAATTACGTGAAAAAGTTAACACGAGAAAAAGAGTTGAGATGGTATATACGTTCTTTTATTTTATACTCAGATTGAATTAATGTACAGCGCATTCACAAGTCCGGCTATATTCACAAATCTGGCATTTTCCAATGGCTCTAATAGATTATTACGGTGGTTGGGGTCATGTGCACACATATATATAATATACCGTTTCCCAGCTTGTATGGTTGGTGAGAGTTCCTGTTATGTGATTTGCCTTCACTTTTCCATTCTCTTTTGAGAGAAATTCTGTCTCTGTAGCCTTTGTCATTCCCACTTATTACATACACATTTTACTGAACATTCACTGTTATGCGGCTAAGGGGCGAAAGGTTTTAACTAACACTAGGGGCGGAGCCTAGACGAGGGGAAATGAGTCAACTCTTCCTCCAGAATCCGGATACACATGAACTCAAGAGAAGCAGTGATAGCCTTATAACAGCCGAAGATCCGTTCCAGACCTCCAGGGGCACCTCCACATTCCGCTCAAAACTTGAAGTTTTCATATCCCCGACTACCATGTCGCTGCTTAGCCTACCAAATGAGCTCTTTTTCTTAATATGTGATTTCCTTGACGATGAAAATTGCATTAATTGCCTCCAGCAAACATGCCAACGCCTTCATTTATTCCTAAGCCCCACACTTTATCGCCACAATGCACAGTCCTCTGCCCCCTGCTCCCTAGAATGGGCTGCGAAATATGGGTTCGAAAGAACAGCCCAATATGCGTTGGATGCTGGCATCTCGGCAACGGACGCGTGCTTTGAAGAATCGGTCTCTGTCTCTCTGGCATGCATGCATGGACACGCGAATGTTGTACGCCGGATGTTAGATGCAGGAGTTAATCCCAACCATTTTCGCTGGAGTAAGCATTATCGGCCTTGGTTTAAAGGTGATCAAGATGGTATATCTTTAATGACCCATGCCGCAGGGGGAGGCCATTTATCCGTGTGCAAGGCGTTGTTTGAGTATGGAGCTGATCCCCAAATCAACACGAGGTGGAATCGGGCAAACGCGCTCGTACAAGCAGCCAGTGGAGGTCATTTTTCGGTTGTCAAATTTCTCAGCGAGGCTGTTGGAGATTACACTGAGTGTGAGGAAACGGTCTATTCGTGCCTTCAAGAAGCTGCAGCAGCGGGCCATGTCGAGATATTTCGGTACCTTTTCAACTTGGGCGGTGGGATCGACGAGCGACGATTCTACAATAACCTTCTCGAACTTGCATCAGGTGGTGGACACCTGGAGATTGTCGAACTCCTGCTATCTGAATGTGATGTCACAACGGAAAAATCGCAAAAGACCATTTTACATTCTCTGCATGCGGCTGCAGAGGGTCAACACCAGGCCGTGATCGATTTGCTACGGAGCGTTTTGGATACACCTATCATCATGGAATATGAAAACCCCACAAGGGAGGCCTATCAGAGGCTATTCTCAATCAGCGCCATGTGCGGTTGGACAGACATCCTACAAGAGCTCCTTCAAAGGGGCTGCTCCCCTGAAACCATCGTTTTCAGATGTCTCAATGACAAGTATGAGTGGACAGCTTTGGCAATAGCAGCAAAGTTTGGTCACCTAGGAGTTGTCGAGCTACTTCTCGATCACAAAGCTGACATGAATCGGCCACCTGTTCTGCGAAGTTCATACCCGTCGAGTACGAGAGATCCTCCAATACGATTGGCAGCGATACATGGCCACAAAGAGATTGTGGAAAAGCTGCTCTACCATGGCGCCAATCCAAATCCGAAGAGATCACGTAAATCGAAGTTATTCGCATATGATGGCGCGCGATCACCTGAGATCATGAGCTTATTACTTGATTGGGGCGCTGACCCAAGTTTAGGTCTGGGTTATGAAGCGAAACCATGTCGCTGTGTTCTTTCCGACGCGTTGGTCAATGGAAGTAGCGAAATGGTAAAGATGTTGCTGGCACGCGGGATATCGCTAATGCCTGACCCAAGATGGGACAAGGAGCCGCCCAGAATGACTCAGACTGCGAGGCCCGTCCTGCAAGATACTTTTTTCACACTTGCAGCAAATAACGGTGTACAAATGGTGGAATTTATTCTGGAGCAGGGCTACACGGTTATGCCTGGGAGCAGTGAGGTCAGCATGGCGCTAGATTCTGCGTTATTCCGCGCTGATGTGGCCTTGGTGAAATTCTTTTGCGAAGCAGGGCTCCTTGGTGGTTTGGTCATGAGTCCATATGAAAATATATTTGGCTCGATCATGTCAGTAAGTCGTGATTCTAAGGCTGCTGCGACTATTATGGACGTACTGCTTGCACAGGGGTTTGAAATCAGGAACGATCTGGAATATGTTCGAAAAGAGACTCAGCATGGCAGATACTTTGGAGAGCTCATCAAAGCTGATTCCGGCTGGTGCGCAATATACCAAATGTTATTTGACAGAGGTGCGAACCCACTAGCTGGGTCTGGCCCTGAAACAGAACTATCATTCATGGCGCAAAAGGGCGACAAGAAAGTAGTTCAGATGATGTTGAAGATCCTGGATCAACTGGGTATGGAACAGGACGATTTGCAACAGAAGCTGGCTTTCGCACAAGAGCAAGCTAAGGAGGCTAATCATCTAGATATTGTGCGGGCGTTGGACCGTGCATATTGGCGAACAGTATATCCTGTTCCTAAGGAGACTTAGTAGGTGTGGGTAGAGATTACACTACTTCGTTGCGGTTGTAAGCGTTGGTCTATCAAGAATCCAAGATACATTTGTCGCAAGGAGAAGATAATCCGAGTAACTGTATAGAAACTTCATATCGACAAAATAAGCCAATGGTATTGATGATACAGGCAAGCTAAATTATTGACCGACAGTAAAACACTCCAGCCTCGCAACTATAAGTTGTGAATACTTGAAGAAGATTGAAAAAGATTGAAAAATAAGGTAGCTTAACCAGACTCACACCAAAATAAACAATGTCAATTGATACTACTGAAACTACCTCGAGTACGTAAAGACATTAGACCTTCCAAGTATATCCATTATACGTCCTGGCCTCTGCCGTGCTCTCCAACCAGCAAGCCCTGTAACTGGTAAGACCCTCAGGTATCTAGCACCCGTAAACCATCCTAAACCCCAAATCATCATCGCCTCCAGAAATCCGGTTCTCAAAACCCACATCTCCCTCCCCGGTCTGCCAATCATCCAACTCAACAAAAAAGCTCATCGTCTCAGAGCAAGAATCACTCGCCAAAAAAGACACCTGATTATCATTCGTCTTCGCAGTGGGAAACGGGGTTGTAGCAATTGGCCTCACGTTCCGCGCAGGATTATTCCAAGTCGGAGGGCCATTGCTCGCCCAAGGCTCCGTTTTCCAGACCCTAGCCTGCGTGGCAGTGCCCGATGCGATTTCATTATCATTCGTGAGCTTGGGGATGACTAGTTGAAGAGTACAGCCAGTCGCGGAAGAGGGAATGTGCTCGAAGGTGAGAGCCGCAGTCCTAGTGTTCCGAGAGGGGTTGGCCCCGCGGGTGAGGGCAAAGTGGGTGCCCAAGGAGGGAGTGTCGGGGTTGCTGAGGCTCAGTATGTCGATTGATGAAGGGGGGATTGTGACGCATTGTCGAGGAACAAGGTCAGTTGGGGTTGGAACGCTGGTGGTGACGGTGATAAGAAGGAGGAGGGTGGGGAGGTATTTGTGCATTTTGAGGAGGATGGATTGGGCCTGATGCATTTCAGATAATCTTGAATGAGTGGGATGTTCTTATTTTGTTTGAAGCTTGGTGAAGATGAAGGGACAAAGAGGGCTTTATATATCTCTCATTCCCATCTTGATTTATCATGGCCATAAAATAATTAATAAACTAAGCAGCTGCCTTCATCACATGCAAAGTAGTCCGGATTCAGGAGGCAAAAGGCAACCACCGGGATGAAATGCCTCATTGGATTGATCTTCCGCAGTCAGCCTGGTGAAAGCGCTATGTGCCATATAAGCCACATTCCACATGCATTGTCTTACCTCCCTACCTGCAAACTTGAAATAGCTTTCGGACTCCGTCACACAGAACGCACAGACCTGGTAATTAAGATTCGCAATCACCAGAGCAATTGATAGATTCAGATTCTGTGACACGTTCGCTAACGCTGCAAATATTAGGCGCCACTGGAGCTGTGGGAATGGGAGCATTAGCCATTGGACGTGTAGTATGTGTATCTGCCTAGAGGGTACAAACAAAGATTCTTGTGAGAGGGATTTATTGAATACGATGTGCAGGATGTACGATAATGGGCGCCTCAGGGCAGCTTCCAGGTGAGGCAGGATGAGCTGTGATGGTTTGAGAATTTATCGTGGCGAGCGGTTACTATTGACGAGGTAAGAATTTAACTCTACGCTTCAAGGTTTAAATAATAGTTTTCGAATGCTAGTTCCTGACGGAACGTCTCGGAAATGTTGCAGAGCACATGGGTGACATGAAATCCGTATCTAAATTGCTACAGTAGACGACCAGGGTATAGGCCCTTGAGTCTCAGCCGGCTGTGGGCCCGAAAGATGAATTTTCGACAGGTCTCAAAACCACGGACATATGACATGTCTGAGCAACTTCTCGTATAAAGTAATCGAATCATATTATAGATCAAATCATAAGGATACAGCACCTGGGCTTATGCGACAACAATTGAAATTGCTCACGCCTGAATAGGAGAGTGCAGAGCCTTGGTTAACAAATGATTAATGCGAATGCCGAGTTCTCGTATTATACGAGTGTTCATCGGTCATGTATTCAGATGCAACGCTGCCATCTACCTGATTGTAATCTGAGCATACAAATACCCTCTGTCCCTTCGACTCTGCCATGAGATTTATCGAATGTATCAGAGAAGCCAATGTATGATGCCGACATAGCTGCAGTAGGAACTTCAGGCTGTTCGCCTAACAGCAACCCACATAGTGAAAGAACCAACTGCCGAAGAAATTTGAATAGCTGATCCTTCTGTAATTTCTCGCTGCCTAGTAGAGCGTTTCTTTTTTCGAAGCTTCTTTTCATTAGAAACACGTAATTCACGTATTTCAGCGCCATCACTGGGTTTCTCTGTTTGCAGCAGGACGCGATAGGGGGATATCCATGTGTTGCGGCTTATACTCAGCTTGCTGAGAAGCTCTTCCATCTCCCTTTCGTTTTCACCAACTCCCGAATTCGGGCTAGGGCGTTTATCAGCAATATGAGTCGACGTATCTAAGCAGATAGCATACTGGTCGTTATTCTTTTTATCCATCACGACAGCCATTAATCAAGATATTCCCCGAAATAGTGCTCACGAGAGCTCAAGTGGCAAAAAGGGGAGTATGATGATGATCCGCGTTCGAAGAACTTCTGGAGAGTCGGATGATTATAGATCGGTGAATAAGTTAATATATATAGTTGCGAGAGAATAGGCATTTGGTTAACTACGTTTCCAACTGATCCGAAACTGCCTTACAATACCTAGTCAACGCGTCATAGAATATTCATTATTTTAATCTATACCCGGCCTAGAGTTACTCTGCAGTATCATGTTCAATACATCATGGAGAGTACCAGTCTATCTATAAAAAGAATTATATTTTAATACCTTATTAATACGTCATAAAGTTCTCTAAACTATTTACGGAGGGCTTATCGCATTGATTATGGTAATTAACTACAGCGATTATGTATTGTATTAGTGATGCCTATTGTTTGCGGAGGTCGCACCACATTATATACGATCATAGACTAGGCTGCGGCATAACCGCAACCGCGGCTATAGGATTGATAACCATCGCTATCACCGCTAGACCTCGCCACGACTCGCGGGTGACCCTGACGACCCGGACCACGCAGGTTTTAGAGTCGTAGGTTAGACCCTGAAGTGGGGTCAGGGTAGGGTCATAAAAGCCACGAACCTCGTCCCTAGGCTCAAATCCACCGGGGGTCGGGTGGATTTCCCCGTCCCCTGATTGGTCTAATTTTGATGTTCTGCCGTGCTCCCGCCGGCCGGGGTGCGTAGCTTTAATTAAACTAGAAAAAAACACTCTATTTTAAGATCTTCCTTTTTCTAAATATAATAAATAGCTAATATTTTATCAGCAGCTATTTCTAGTACGGACCGGCTCGCATTATATCTATATCCGACTCTTATATAGCCGGCAGCCATTATCACCGCTGCTTAACCGGGCCTAGGAGGCTATTAACGCGGTAATATAGGTCTAGATGTAGGCCCAAATAGTCCACGCGGGAGCCTAAATAAGAATAGCCCAGCTCTACGATATAAACTTATAGCTGTGAATAACCCGGTGGACCGAGTACCTGGCCGAGATCCCCACCGGCCGACCTGCTCCGCAGCGTCGAGACGCCTGATCCTGAGGCGGCGGACCTCGTCAAGTAGGGGGTGCGGGCAGGCGATCCGAATGGAGGCGGCGCGCACACAGGTGGGCGAACTGCCGCACCCGCTTATCTACGCTCGGGGGATTTGGAACTCTTCTTCATGTGGACCTGTGGACCGTCGGATAAGCAGAGGGTCACTTATCATCGTGCGGCCAGATAGGGAGCAAGAGTGTGAAAATATGTGATACATTATGATTTCATGGGAAAGTTAGACACGGCACATAAAGTCTCCCATTATGACAGGCATGATGATCTCACAGGTGGGAAGGGTACCCGTAAGGCAGTGGTTGAAGGCTTTACTGAATAGCTGTACTTGCGCTGCTTGCAAGTCACAGAGGTATTTGAGTGCGAAGTGAATACCGTCATATGCAAAACCGACCTGTTCCAGGCAGGGTGGAATGCAAAGTTAAAGAAAAATAAACTTTGGTTAAATCAGACCTCATTAATCGCCTCTGTTTGAAAGCCCACTGATCTCATTCGCCTTAGGGGTGGCATCATGACGTGACATCATGACAAGCTGCCTAAGACAAATACCAAAGCCACCGCTATGCCACGTGAAACCATACACATAGGCCAATACCTTGGGTGAAGTTAGCTATCCAGATTCATCTTCTCTCTCTCAGAATATCTCTCGCATCTCGGCAAATTCACAGCGCGCCGCACCTCATGACTATGTGGGAATTCAGTCCTGAACATTTAGCTCTTATTATATGTTCATTGGTATGCTCTGATTCCTCATGATGTACTATTCCATACTTCAAAGTCAATGTCTCGTAGGGCACGGGATGGTTGTTCTTAATGGCCATATACAGCTACTTTTTGCACCCGTTGGCAGGTCTCTGGACCGGCTGGAGCGGTTTTCCCGGTAACCCAATCCGAAATCTGCCCGTCATATCTGGTCTAATCGAATTCTCTCCTCATATTCATAGTTCTGGTCAATGTGCACCTTATACCGCCGGAGATTGAACCCAGATCTCGCCAAATTACACTCCATACTCCTTCCAAAGCTCCTGTGGACCTGCTAACTGATCTTAGGTATAACCAAGTAGAGTAGAAAGCACGGGTACGATTTGATAGCATGATACAGTTATCTATTTATTCGACCCTCTTGCCGTTGATAATGTATACCCCTAATAAATCCCTTCATTGTGCCCAAATATCGCACTTCAGTGAATCCCGGGAAGTTGACCATGTTCCTCATTCATGTTTGCACCTATTAATTTCCCTACGTTTGCCAAGCCCTGGTATACATGGTCGTGTAATGTGATATTTCTTATTGTCACACTGCTTCCACTATGAGGTACTGAGGTTATCTGCCTTTTGTTTCAGTGAGGGATTGTTATTGGAGGCTGCACGGCTCTACTGTTCATCTAGTAGCCAATCTCTGACTCCCCTTGGGTACGCCCTAAGCATCACCGGAGGACTACAGCATATTGTCTTAACAGCTCTAAAATACTTCCATATACATACCAGGCAGCCAGAAACAACCCACTCTCTGGCGACCCAAGGTCAACAAGAAAAGTTGGATATTTGGAATCGGGAGGTAAGGAATTGCTGCTATGTAACGTTACTACATAATGATTGAAACAAATTTCAATTAAAGCCATGAACCGCGTTTGAACCTATTCCATTAACCGGATCTGGAAGCAGTACAGGCTCGAGTGATAAATTACAGCGGCCAATCTCCCGGCCTTTAGGGACAGTTGACAGTAGTACTGTCTTGTTAATCGTACCGTCCCTGGTTTGCTTTCTGACAGTAACAGTTAGATTAGGTTTGAGTGGATATCAGTAATGCAACTCACTATGTAGCTTTTACGTAGCAGTGCTGCTGTCGCTCCGGAGAAACTGAGGACACTACTGACATTGACGTGCACATGACGAAATTACAATCAATTAAATTCTGTGCACATCTGAAAACGACGTCTCCTTTTAATGACGGAATGGACATTGATTGCCACAACCAAACCCATGTGGGGTTTTTCCAAATCACGCTCGAAATTGTGGACTAATTTAATTGTCTTCCGGTTGCATTCTCGAACTTCGAGTTTCAACGGGCTGGCTAAACCCTAATTCGAGAGTCACTTGCCACATCTGCTCCTGACCGCTGTATGATCATTAGATTACGTTGGTCATCGGGTTTGTGGCTCTTCCATTGGTATATAATAAGCATGGACTTCTTAGAAAATGTTCTAATCTATTGATCAGATTTTACTCTACAAACCATTTGGCAGTGGGTCTTTCACCTTAGTTATACCTTAGTTATACACGCAAAAGCCATTCATCGCAAAACATTAAAAATCTTTACTCCTTGGGGTTCTCGAGAACAGGATCAGGGAGAAAAGGTTTTCATTTATTCGTCCAGATTCTCGAGCGCACTGAAGCCAACGCTCAATGCACTGAAGCATTAAAACGCTGCTCCAGAAAATACAGCCAGGACCAATAGTCATGGGCATCCAAATCTTACCTCTAGAGGGAGAAGTCCGTGAACGAAAGTCGATTCGAGATGTTAAAGGCAAAGAGTTAGATACATTGATCACGGCCTGGAGATACATTCAAAACCTTGGTCCGGAAAACGAAAACTCATTTTACAATATTGGCGGGCTTCACGGCGAGCCTTTTCGCGGGGCTGGCTATAGCAACTCCCAATGGTGGGGAGGATGGTGCCATCACGGGAATGTGTTATTCCCCACCTGGCATAGAGCCTATTTACTGGCTCTTGAAAATGCACTACGCAGTGCCCCAGGTTGTGAGAATGTAACACTGCCCTACTGGGACGAGAGTGACGATCAAACAGCCACATCCGACAAGCCAGACACTGGCATCCCGGACATTTTCCTTCAGAAAACCTACGGCTACGATAAGGACGGAAATCCCTTGCCCAACCCTTTATATTCTTACACACTGAAGAAAAGAATCGTTGATCGCTTATCGGTAATCCCCGATGCAGATTACAGTAAACCCAAAGGGTATAAGACTTGTCGCTACCCTTATTCTGGTCTTCTGGGAGATAATGACAGGGCGGCAACTCAGCAGCACAATAACTTCCTGGATAAAAACTTTACTCCGGAGCAAATAAACGTCCTACTCAACCGAAACGTTCAAACCTGGCTAAACCTTGGTTGCTGGTTAAATGATAAGGGCGAACAAGTAACGAGGGGCAGCACGCGCCAGAAATTCTGGGATTGCCTCAAAGTACCTGATTACACAGTCTTCTCGAATACAACTTCTGCGCAAAAGTTCAATGACGACCGTTTCATTGGAATCAACACTGAATCAAAACAGGAGACCACGGATTGGCCGCCCTCTTTTACCTCTGGTCCTGCAGTTGCTCTGGAGAATCCACATAATGATATTCACCTGGCGATTGGCGGAGTCGAGGTTCCAGGTCAAGATATGGATCAATATCCCTACGCGAACGGCGACATGGGAGAGAATGATACAGCGTCTTTCGACCCAATTTTCTTTTTCCACCATTGCTTCATTGACTACCTGTTTTGGACGTGGCAAAAAGATCATAACATGACCAATCCTGAAAATATTTCCATCCGGTCTGAGTATCCTGGAACAAACAGCACGGACGCCCAGGGTCCAACCCCCGGGATCCAAGGCAATACCTGGCTGACTCTGAACACACCTCTGCAGCCATTCAGGTCTGGGATAGGAACCGGAGATGTGGCGTCAAGGGTAAGACTATTGATTAATCAAACCGTTTTGACTGAGGTCCATTAACAAGAACCTGAAGGATATCATCAATATTGAAAACGTCGGCTACAAATACGAACCGCCGGCGGATGGCAAAGGGTCGGTATTCAAGCCGTCAATTACAACTTCGTTGCAATCCCCAAGGCGACTTCCAATACTACGAATCTCCGGAGTTAATCGCGGCACTATCGCGGGATCATTCGCCCTAAGTGTCTCACATAATGATAACGACAGCAGTGAGCCGAGCGTAAAAGCTATTGAGTCCGTACTCAGCCGGTGGCATGTGCAGGGCTGCGCAAACTGCCAGAATCATCTAAATACTACAGCCTTTGTGCCATTGCCTGAGATTGATAATAGGGGCCAACATGAAAATCTTGGATTAGCTGTGCATTTGCACACTAGAGGCAATCCACGTGGAGCAAGAATTCACAACGTCACATTGGGGACTCTTGCATGAGACCAAATTTGAAAATTTGATCAAATTGCCAGTGGTGTCTTATATCGATATTACATTTGCTAAGTGGTAATATGTTGACTGCTGATTACGGCTGAATAATGCTTGGTATCCTCTGTTGAAAAAAAGTACTTTTGATATTTTATATTTTACATCCGTATTCTGGGTCCGTAGCCGTTCAACAATTCCATGGAATGATACAATATAGAGTCGGATGCTCTTCTATCACGAACGGCCTCCTATAAAAGGCATGGTCGTTGGCTCTCCACCCCAGTATCCCGACATACTCGACCAACCAGGGCAGAGCAGAACCCGACCGCTCCCGCCACCCCCCTCCTACCATACTATCGATATGAGAGAAGATGGCCGGTCCCCGTTGCTGAGGATTGGAGATGAAGCTGAACCAACTACATCGCATCTAGGACGCTTACACCGGGTCTGGCAAACATTGAAATACACGCGGGGATTCAATATTAACGTCGGAGAAAATGGATACATGGTGTTATATCACGCATGCTAGAATACTTATTACAGAAATCTGCAGCATCTTCTTAATAAGTCTGTCCTGGAAGTAGGCGTTAGAACAACGTCCGGATGGACTCCTCTGCACTTTGCCATCCTGGCAGATGAGCCAGCTGAGATGCACCGCACGCAAGCTTTCAAAAGGCCGGGGCTAGTTCTAGTCTGAAGGGGGAGAAGGGATGGAATGTACTATATTTGGTAAGCGCCCACGGTCGAGTAGCGGTGATGGATCTGCTACTGGACTATCTGATTAAAATTAATACCAGGATGGGAGCGGATTATAAGTTAATAAATAATGAGGATCCCGACGGGAATCTGATGATATTAACAGCCGTGGAACTGGCGGCCAGACACGGTCACGACCTGGGAGTAACTATATTTTTAGTAGGAGCCAGCTCAGGCTCGGTAGACTGAATAACCGTGCTGTATGAGACCGCCAGCTGGGGATAGAGTGTGGTTGTTTTAAAGCTACTAGAATAACGATGGCCTAATCTGAACGTTAACTGGAGGAATAATTGTGGATTTATATTATTAGATTATACTTTAAGCCGGGATCGGGGTGAGATAATATGGAAAATTAATGTAGTAAGAGGGTCTGACCGCGGTTTTAGTAAGTGAAGACATGAGTACGAAGGGTTCGCATCGTTATAGATGTAGACTTTATAGATTGCAGGAGCATAACAAGGGCCTATGATGTTTGTAGTGTAAGATTGTTAGCCGGATCTAGTTAGGAGGACGGATGATCCGAATCATTTCCTCATCATGCCCGCACTATTCGCGCAACTTGCCAGACTGGGAGCACGGCATTGTCTGAAAACAGTCGAATTTGTCTAATTGGTATTTTGGACTCGGTAGTAAACGGGGGTGCTAACCTTATCATGGTAAGCGGTCCAGTTTATGACAGCATGCCACTACGTTTATCTACAGAGCACACCCACCAAGTTTCAGAAATAAGTTTTTGAATGACTAGAATAGAGTGCCCTGGTTTTTATTTTGTGGAATTCCTCATCTACGAATACCATCATGGTCTCCAATAATACGTCCGACTGGGGTGATCCCACCGAACTCATATCAGCCTGCGATTATCTTGGAGATGCGGTGACTTTGGCATCTTTGGGTAAGATGAACCCATAAATTTCCGCCTATCATGGCGTTCTGTTTAGCAGACCATTAATCATGAGCCTCCAGACATTGATCCGACTGGTGTGCACTCAGTCGTAAACAACAGTTCTCTTGTGCCCGTTGTCTAACTTGATGAGTCTAACAAAATCCGATCACGCCCCATGGCTATAGTAAAGTGTACTGGCTTCCTGGGAACACCATATACGATAAATTCGGCGCGGATTCGGCCAGTCGTGATGTGGTGAGCAAAATAGGGAGAGAAATGATTGAAGAGTTCAAAACCAAACTTGATTTTGGAGTAAATTATTCAGGCGTCGGACTGAGTGCCGGCGCGGAATACAGCTACTCCACGGCGCTGAAATCAACTAGCGTCTATGGGGCTTACAGTTTTGATCAAAAGGTCTATGAAGCCCGTTTGGATCAGTTCAAGTGGTACAAGTTCGTGAACCAGGACTTATTGTCAGAGGTGGGAAAATTGCCAGTCTGGAGCCTGGACAATCCAGACATCTATGATTATTGGCGTATAAGACGTTACGAGAACAACCAATTGCCCAGCTGAGGCTTTTTAGTCTAGTCATAATGTCGAGAAATGAGTATGCACACTAATAGGTTATGAGCCCGGAATCTTATGGTAGTATGTAAAAGAATCGCATTCGAAGCCTGCCTTGTGCTGTCTTTTCACTACCTATTAAGGGGGTAATATTTTCTTAGGCGTAAACAAGATACAAAAACCGGTTATTACTATAAAAAGCTATCATAGCTGGCTAAATGTGCTGTTCTTAAGAGGGTGTATTAACGTATAAGACGTTATAAGAACTACTTATTGCCTAGCTGAGGTTTTTTGGTCTAGTCGTAATGTCAAGAAATGAGTATGCATGCTGATAATGATTCATACGTGTCGTTCTTTGTGAGGTGGGGTATCCATCTGATATCTCGAGCAATATATGAAACAGATATCAATTCATGGTTGCCAGAGACGAAATGTCTCGAGAGTCGATGACCCACATTCAATCTTTAGATCAAGGCAGAATTTGGCCAGACCATTAAGGGAGTAGATGGAAGTTGGGGAACAGATAAAGAAAAGAAACAGTATCTGGAGAATGGGAAAATATACTGTCGTGTCCGCGGTGGTAACCCCACGGAAAATGGTATCCTGGCCAAAAACCCAACAAGCGGCGAAGCCTTCGAGAAATGGTTGATAAAGAGGGATGCAGAATATGAAGCCTACCTCTCGCTTCAGGTCCAGAGTATAGCTGTCTTTCTAAAGAACAGTTCGGATCCCACCCGTCGAGACGCAGGCAAGAAATTGGGCCCCGCCCTAGATTATTGCTGCAATTTTGCTGTCTTAGACGGCAAGCTGGCGTACGAGCCGACAAAGGTAAATACTAAACCTGTGGAATGGGGGGAATGCAAGCTCACCTACTCCCAGGTTTGGAAGTCAAAGCCAAACAGAATCGTGAGTGGAAGATTCGTCAGATTGCGCCTAGCCACGTCCGCATTGGCCGCTCCGGAAACGGGAGTGCTGATGCTATAATAGATATCACAGTGAAAGCTCCCCCGGATGAAGTCACCGTCACAATAAATGCAGGGGGGAGTGATGATAAAATATTTTGTTTCTTTGTCCTCGCTCCATATGGTGCTTTGCCACGGCAACATGAAAGCACTGTCATGACATTTAGATCCAGTGATGAAGAGAGTGCCAACAAGGTCTTACCATCGCTGGAAGCATGGGGCGTCTTTTAGAAATGGATAAAACATAACCGGCCAGACAGATCGTCCTATTAAGGGTGCATGGATGTGAATGCCAAGTATTAAGGCTGAGCAGGAATAAGGTCCAATATTTCAGTTATACTTGTTGATGGGACTAAAATATACGTAGATTCTGCTAGTTATCGTAATTAGAATTTTTATTATCCGACTATCCTCTCCAAGCTAGTAAATGAGTTTGGCGAATATTGAACAATTATTTGGAACTGTAAGTGACTGCAAAATGTGTATAAATTAATATACCTACATTTAGATTTCCCCTGTATAACAAACAACGGGAATAGCATTTAGTATAGATGACGCACAACAAAAAAAATGAATTGATCAATCGATGCATACAATCATGCAACTGATTTAGCACTTAATCCGACCTCAGATGCTTTGCTAACTCCTCAATCATACCACCCAGCCAAGTCCAAACACGCTTGCGATTACGCAAACCTTTCATATCCGTGAAATGCTTCTTGACATCCCGATAAATGATATACCAGTTAGTAGTCAAGAGAGGTGGCTTCGGTAATTTCCATTTCCTCAAGTGCTCTTCGATGTCAATAGAATGCCCTACAATGCTAAATTCGTGATGGTCGTCGTCGGCCAGAGGCTGCATGATCGCATTGGCCTTGATGTCGCTCTCTGTGACAGTAGCCCAGAAAAAGGGCGGTTCGTCATCCCAGACTTCCCACAGCCAAGGCATTTCGTCTCTGATGAGCCTGTAAAACGCAGAGGCTGGAAGATCGTAGAAAGTGCGCGAGACAAGGCGCAACGAGGCAATGTCTTTTGATCCAAGGTGGTTTAGAATCAAAATTCGTAGTTCCGCTGGAAGCCGCCCAAAAGGGTCATCATTTCGACTCGAGCTCTTGGGGGAGAGGTGCCCGAATACCGAATTGTGGTGAGTGAAAGACGGGTCGTTGTCCATGGCCTTTTGGAAGATTTCGCGTAAACGAGGCACGTAGAACGGGTTAACAGCGAGCCATTCAGCTCCTGGAACGTGGTTCCACCATTGGTCGCAGCCTTCTGCAGCGTCTGGGTCCTTCAGGGTTTCTGTAAATAGATTATCATATTCATAAAGGTTTTCGAAGTAATCCATTAGGCCGTCGATCTCGACGCGACCGAAGCGAAGGCGGCTGAGCTTCATGAAAATTCCGAAACATGATGGATGGAACGGGGGTGCGTTGTAATCTGTGTCGTAGCACTGAATATATGGTTAAAACCTGCCCTTTCCAGGCAAGAGCAAGAGAAAAAGCGTACACAACCAAAAGGATCCGCAGGATCAAGTTCACTAACGCCGTGTCGCGCAGGACTAACTCCGGTAATTCCTGATTCAATATCCGGCACACTGTCCACCAGTCCAGTCAGGAAGAACTTGCTCTCTCTCTCAGCCTGGCAATCATCTGGCTCAGGCTGCCAGTCATCCCCCTTAGCAATGAGCCCCTGAGCCGTTTGGCAAAAGCGCATTTCCTCCGCGGATACCCGATTGCCAACATATCCCTCTGTAGACTCACACCCAGGACCGGCAACATGTTCGAGATCGCATTTGTCGAATCCAATGCGCCCGTCTAACTCGATGATCGGCTCGCCCATGGGCAGTCTATCACCGACTTTGGGCAGCTTCCCTTCCTCGTATTCGAAGAACATGGTGCTCCAGAGATCAGACTTGTGGCCATCGCTGATGCCTCGCTTGAACCATTCGCACTTTCGGACTACGTAGAAGCACCCCGTTTTCTCAGTCGAACATTCGCCATTATCCCTCCCAAGGGGGTTGACCCAGCCTGGTGGGCCGGAGGTTGACAATGCGGCTTCCTCTGGCTCCTGGGCGGTCCTGATTCGCGCCATGTTGAAGCTGATGCTACATAGGGCGCAATAAATCTGACCAGCAGAGTTAGTTAACTGCGTATGATCAGGAGATGGCAGTCAAACCTCAGAGTAGCCTATTTAATGTGTTAGTCTGTCGTCGTTGAGATGTTCAGGATTTTCACTTACCCATGATGAATCTAGCTCGCGGGTGTGGAAATGATATTCCTTTGCAAAGCTGACCCGAAGATGAAATGGCGTGGTTTGAACATATATATGTAGGTCAGAAAACGCGCTCTTCTGCCTGGCAGCCTTCTGCCTGGAGCCTCGCCAGGGATTGTCCAAGTGTTGGATGTTTGTGTGGAGTCCACCAAACTTCCTGGATCGCCAAATCGGCCCCAACTCGCTAGATTCGGGTCCACATGTTGGCTCGATTCAGAAATACCTATTGATTCCAAGTTGGATACGCAGCTAAGCTAGATGGAGCAGGTCCCGATTAACGCTAAGGACTAAGTTCAACTTGAAGTCCAAGAAACGATACTTTACGAATGTCTTGATGCATGTCTTGCATAAGACAGAAATTTGTCAACAAAAGGACCCCGCGAACGACTGTATCAATTACTGCCTGTCAAATAATCAGTATCGACTTTCTGAAAAGTCGCTGGGACATTCTAATACCTCTGTCAATGGGCTATGACGGCTATTGCATGCTTAGTGAACCATTTAGGGGATGTTATTCACAATGATTTTAAAGGAGCCATACACGCTTTGTTCGCTCAACTACACAGCTCATAATACAAAGTAACCACAGAATGCTCCCCTGCAGCATTTCCCTCGCTTTTTCAGGTCTTGTTTGGCATGGTTATATACAAGCCGCGCTTAATGACCCAAGCCGCGTTCAATGCACCACAAGTGCCGGCTGCACTACCATCCTTGCTCCCTCAGACCAGAGCTCCCATCCAATTCCTCTTATAAGCGAACAGCACCCTGATGGCTCTGAAGCTGTACCAGGCCCCGGTAACAAGGACCCATCGGAGCCAAGTGGCATACATGACCCAGAAATCCCCCGTACACCACCCACCAATGATCTCCCCAATGGAGAGGAACTTCCAAGCTTGCCACCAATGCCTGGCTAGTCGAAATGCGGCCCTTGTCCTAGGGAAAAAGAATACAATCCATGTAAACCGTACCCCCCGTGTTCTCCATGTGCACCTTGTCCTGCTTGAGGATGAGAACCAACAAGCAACCAACGAGTCCATGTACCGAGAACCTCCACCCTTGAACACCTTTTACTCTTGAGTGGAAAGAACAATTCAAATTACCCGGCGAACCAGAGCACATGGCTCTGACAACAGACTGTACATTTCCGGTCAACCTCACCATCACGGACGACTATGCCATGTATGAGAGATTTACGCTCACATTGGATGGCAATCGGGAGCTTGGAATTACTTCTAAACGTATCTCAGAGCTTTACGGCAAGCCTTACAGTTAGATGGCCAACTGCAACAACAACGCTGATGAATGCATTCGACAAGGGTGGTCGCACGGGACATTTGAGATCCCAGCAGGTGAGATAGCGAGCGGCCCTTTACTGCACCTCTATGCTAACCATATGTACTCTCTTATAGGCAATCACAAAATAAGAATTGCGTGGAAGGATCCCAACGAGAAGCCGGAATACATCCAGGGTGGGTTCGACAATGGCCAGGGCCAGTTCCGCTTTGACCGGATTGTGCCATGCTCTGCTTAGGGTTCGAAGTAGTGGTAGATACGTACAAAGCAGAAGTGGGGATGTGCAGTAGATTCTGTGAATGGCGTGGCGCTATCCGCTAGGTATGAGGAAAAAGAAGATCATACGGGTTCGTTGGTTCCTATTACATGTTGGTGCAGATGTGATGATCAATGAACCTTCACCACTTAGGGTTTAATGGAGCTCGTGTTGTTTCCCACGACAGTATCCATTCTTTTCGCTCGTAAGCTCAAAAAATATAATAACAGGTGTACCGGTTGGGATAGTATATGAATGTACATCCGAGCTAGCCATTCCTCTATTAATCAGTGCAGGAGGTCAGTGTCAAATGATCACCCCATTTACATCATTCCACAGTACCTTCATGCTCCTATTCTGAGGTCTAATTAGCCCTAGCCTTCTCGTCTGACCCGATAATTTATGGAATTGATGATTGGCAACTAAGTTTATAGAATTTGAAATCATATATTTTTCCTGTTTTATATAAATATTCTAGGCTAGCGATACAAGAGAATCAATACAAAAGCTTGACCACAAGTCATGGGATTTCTAAGATCACGTCAGATTCCAACATGATCAATATGCCATCCCGAGGTGTGCAAATGTAACTTGGTCGGGATACGAATCAGGCCCAAACTTGGAAGATCCCTCTATCCTGCGGCGGATACTTACAACACCTCAACAAATCTGTTTCTTTGAACAAACCAGTTGAACAAACGACTTCGTCGACGGATGCACGGCCCACCTGTTCATCCACGCATCCACGCATCCAACACAACGTCCTCTGGGCTGCGCTGTCCGACCAAGCACCGTTCCCACAACTTTCACATGGCGACGCCATATCCGGGAAGCCGCTATGGGAACTCGCGGCATATATTCGGCCTATCACAAACACGCAAACGCAAGCGAACCTGGACGCAGCGTTGACGGCCGTCTCGCATGTGAAGGATAAAACGAACCTGAATATCAGGATCCATTCGAAACCGCCAATGTCCATTGTAATGACCGACCATCGCGAGGCACGCGTTACAGATGCGGATTTCGGGTTCGCGCGACCGCTGTGTCATCACCATTTGCAGCAGGGTGAGGGCGTCACGGTGGGTATTTGTTGGGTGTATCCTCCTAGATTCGAGGAGGGTGTGGATTCAGATGAAGGGAATATGTTTGCGCTGATGTACGAGAAGGAGTTGGCCGGGGATTTGATTGCGGATGAGGAGTTTTGGGAGGTTTTCGGAGTATAGGGGGTTGATAGTGAGTGATTATGATTGCGAGTGGTAGGATTGTTGGGCTGGATATATAATTTGCATGTTAATGGAATTCAACGGAATGGAAGCCTTCGGCGCATGGCCACGACTTAACTAAGACGAGCTTGGCTTCTTTGCAGGTCTACATCAAGAGAGCGTCGCCAGCTCATTTGGCATCGCAGCAAGGTGTAGTTACACTAAGGGTATGACTAGCGCGCTGGTTCCATTTTGCATCTCGTCAAATTCGCCCCCGTTATACAGCTATCTACTCTAGACATGCTAATATACCTACATAACTTGCGTCTACCAACTCCATTTCCAAACACAACAGCCAAGCCTCTCCTTTCACCTCCCAAACAGAGTGCCAAATACGCTAATTCCCATCCCTTTCCAACCCCTTCCCTTTCGCAAACACCGCAGCCAAACTGGCAACCCCCCCGAACGCAGCCGAAGCCCCAAACGCCATCTTGATTCCGCCATAATAGACTTCTCTCGCCGCGCCTTGGACGTCCGGCGGAAGCGTATAGATGGCCGAAACGGAGTGTCTGATCTCGTCGATAACCTAGGAAAACAAGCATTATTGTCAGCAAACACCCACAAACCTGACAGCCACTAGCAAAGAAATTCGAGATTACTTTCCATTTATCAGGTACTCCACTCAGGGCATCTGGTAAGCCCGCATTGAGATGGTTTTGAAGGATAGTCGATGTGACAGCCACGCCCCAGACTGTGCCGAGGGAGCGGATGAGATAGACCGTGGAGGCGGAGACGGCATGATCTATTGATTATCTTAGGTGCTAGATTCTAGCATAAAGGAGTTCGGAATTGGAAGCGTACCGGAGTGATCGAATGCCGCTAGGAAAGTGAACAATATGGCTGGGTACACGATGCCCTGTCCTAGATTTGCAGGCACCACGTAGACAAAGTACTTCCACGTCGGGTCGTTGAAGCCAAGAAGCATCACCAGGGCGTTCCCGATGAACATTAGGAATGCGCCTGCACGCACAAGATGAGCTAGTTTGCCCCAGCGCGACATGATAATGCCGGAGATGAGGCCGCCGATCGGGGTGGCCAGCGAGGGAATCACAAGGCGAGCGCCCGCTTTGGAAGCGGAGTCGAGAAGAATGATTTGGAAGAAGAGGGGCAGCATGAAAAGGAACTGAACGATTAGCTTTCTTTCGCTACTAGAGTCGGATTCAGAACACCCACGGCGTAAGCAGCCATTCCCACGCAGACGTTGGCTATCTGGGTAGAGAGCGGCAACAGACCCTGCAGCATGCGTAATGGAATCACCGGTATAGCCGTGGTCCGGGCCTCGACTGCCAGAAAGGCTCCAAGTAGAAGGACGCTGGCCACCAGAGATCCGATAACCCAGATATTGCTCCATGGAAGTTCGTTACCCCCGAGACTCAGCCCGACAAGTTGGATTGACAGGCCCAGGATCAACAGCAGTGCGCCGGTGAGATCAACTTGCCTCCACACACCTCGCAAACCGCGATCCTCAGCACTAGCGACCGGTCGCTGATGCGCAGGAATCATAATTCGGCCCATGAGCAACGCAAACACAGACACAGGGACCTGCAGCAGGAAACACCACCGCCAGCCGATCGTATTCGCGATGCTGCCTCCCATCGACGCACCGCAAATAGAACCAAAGCCATGAAGAACGTTCTGAGCTGCTTGGTACATACCACGACGCTGGAATGGGATCATATCCGAGTTGATGATCGTCGCTGTTCAGTCAGTACCCATTTTCCCTTTCGGTATATGTCCATTCTTTCGGTATAAACTCACCCATCGTCATCAACCCACCTCCACCAATGCCCGTCAACGCTCGCATGAGATTCAAAAAGATGATATCACGCGCAACAGCACAGCCAAGACAGCCCAGAAGAAAAGTAACCGTGGACGTAAAGAAGCAAGCACGCCGACCGAAAATATCGGAGAAGCGCCCGTACAGCGGCTGGAAAGCCGTGCTGGTGATCAGATACGAGGTGGTCAACCAGGAGGCTGTGTTGGCCGCGTTGAACTCGGAGCTGATCAGCGCGTAGGTCGACGCGGTGATCGTTCCATCAAATCCAGACAGAAAGACGTTCGCAAAGATTGCTTTCAGATTAATTAGCCTGTGTTGGTTAGTGGGCGAGTTTTCGGGATGTACATACCAACTTCTACCCAGATCAAGCCCGTGGGAGGGTTCCATTTGTCTGGATCGCCGGAAAGCAATGGTCGCTCCTCTGAGATAATTGCCTCGTCCTCAGCAGGAAGTGCATCACCTGGAGGTGTCGTTGAAGACACAGTACCGTAGCTAGCAGCTGACATGCTTACCGTCCTCAGCAATGCAGCAGGTTCGATTAAGCGATATTTCCCGAAGTGATCCTTCCTAAGAACCAAGCTAGATACTGAAACGAATGTCCAAAACCTCGGACAAAAATTGCACGCTACAGGATTGCGTTGGGGACGACGGATTGACTCTCGCTAATATATGTTCTGCAACGTCGATTGGGGCAGGATGGTGCAATCTTGGCTGTCGCTTCGCTTGGAGATAATCACGGCCCATGCAGGTAGGCGGGCACCTCATCGGGCAAGAATCAGCCAAGAACCGAGCAACAGACGCCTGGGCAGCCCCAGTTTTGTGGTGCAGCCGAAATTAGTGGCGATGGCGGTTGGGCTCCAACTGGATGCACGACAGAATTAGGGCTTGGCGTGTCATGCGGGGCAATCACGCAAACTACAGTCGACGTGGGTTACGCCATGCGTTGACACTGAAGGCGAGGATAAATACTGCGACTGTTCCCTGCTATCTGGGGTACCATAAGCAAGTGGAAAAATACAACACAGAGAAACCAACCGAAACTGTTCAAAGTGCAGAAACTCCACCAAGGTTAATGTACCCATCCTGAACAAGATGAAACGACTCGGGGCTGATCAATGTGCTCTTAGCACGCATCATGCGCTCATTATGGCTCGTTGGAGTCCTGCCTTTTGTCGTGGCAGACTGGCAATTCAAGTCTCGTTCTGATCTGGCCCCGCCCAGGCTGAACATCACCATCCCTGCCGCTCCCGATGTCGAGAAGGGATACTTGTTCGTTGCACCCTTCGCCGGGTTCCCTGATAAGGCCGGTGAGATGCATGGCCCTCGGCAGGCGGCTCCGTATACCTTTCAGGACGATGGTGAGCTGGTCTGGTCCGGGTATGGATATTACTCTATCTGGTCGACCAATTTCCAGAAAGCCCGTTGGAAGGGCAGAGACATCCTGTTCGCTTTCGAGGGCGACCATAACGCTGGATATGGACATGGCCATGGACATACAACTATTCTCGATCAGCATTACGAGACGATTCGCGAACTACGCGCGGGAAAGCACAAGTTGACCGATAAGCATGAGTTTCATATCATCAATGAGGAGACGGCGCTCATTCAGATCTATCAGCCTGTTCCTGCTGATCTCAGCCGATGGGGAGCGAGTCCTGAACAGCAGTGGATTGTGGATTCACTTTTCCAGGGTAATTCCATTCTCTATGATCTCAGCTCTTTCGCTAATTATCTAGAACTCAATATCGAAACTGGAGAGCTTCTTTTTGAATGGTCCAGCCTAGAGCACGTCCTCCCAGACGGTCAGTAGACCTGACTACCTTTCTTTGTTCTTCATAATGACTTTAACAGAGGCAATCCTCCCCATCAACCCCGGTCAAGCTGGCTCCGGCTACAACTCGTCCGACGCGTGGGACTATTTCCACATCAACTCCGTCGACAAAGATTCCGACGGAAACTATCTGATTTCCGCCCGCGACGCCTGCTCTGTCCACAAAATAAACGGCACCAGCGGCGAGATCATCTGGCGACTGGCCGGGAAGAAGTCCGACTTCAGGCTTGGCCCCAACGCGGATTTCTGCTTTCAGCACCATGCTCGCTTTGTTTCCCGGGACGGTGAGAAAGAAGTGATTTCTATTTATGACAATGCCGCCCACGGAACTGAAGATGGCCGCGGCCGCGAAGTCCACACGAATCCTTTCTCCCAGGGAAAGATCATTGAAGTCAACATGGCGACTTGGTCCGCTTCCATTGTCCAGGCGTTTCAGCCTCCAGATGGCCTATTGTCCAAATCCCAGGGCAGTACCCAGCTCTTGCCTAATGGGAACGTAATCGTGAACTGGGGATCAGAGGGCGCGTTGACGGAGTTTCGATCCGATGGAACTCCTATCTTCCACGCGTACATGGATTCCGGGTTTCTGGGAGAGGGCGTCCAGAACTATCGCGGGTTCCGGTATAACTGGACTGGTCTTCCGAACGAGACTCCGGCTATTGTCTCGCTCGAGAATGATGAGGGTACGACTGTGTATGTCTCGTGGAACGGGGATACCGAAACTAAGGTCTGGAGGTTCTACCATGTCGTTGACGAGTATGGCTCACGCGAATTTCTGGGAGAGTCAAAGCGAACTGGATTTGAAACATCTTTCACCGTCAAGGGCATCCAGCTGGACACCGTCTCGGCCGAAGCTATTGGTGACAATGGGGGCGTCTTGACCTCCACTGGGATTGCGAAGACAAAGACTGAAATACTGCCGGTCACTGCTAATTCCCAGGCACCGTTGTGGCTGACATTTCCGATTGGGAGCCATTCACAGGTCCGGTTTGCAGGGATTAGAGCCTGGAAAGACTACATGGCTTCGAAGATTGATCGCTTCGCTATGAACTAGGCGCTTTCTCCATGATTCCGATTAGCAGACTTGTTGACGCAGAAATCCCATGGGCTATTCATCAGGAAGAAAGACGATCCCATGCGTGCGGCGACGCTAGAATAATTGGGACTAGGAAATAATAAATCAAAAATTTTGTCAGTGTGACAGAACTTCGCATCTACTTTGACGCGATACATAAATCGGCTTCAGCCCTTACCGTACTGGGATAAAACCCAGATTAATCATACCACACCTTCGAACAAAGCTTTGACGGAGACAATGTAAGCCTTCGGTCATCCAATGCAAACTCCAACTTGATCCTGGACTGTTCACATTCTCTGGAACTCAGACACCCCTGTATGATTGTCGGAGTGTG
The DNA here is from genome assembly GCA_002215965.1 of Aspergillus persii. NCBI lineage: Eukaryota > Fungi > Ascomycota > Eurotiomycetes > Eurotiales > Aspergillaceae > Aspergillus > Aspergillus persii. The sequence goes on along the minus strand of NGZO01000002.1, from coordinate 5,558,254 downwards.
ATGTTCAAATAACACTGCGGCGGGCTCCGAGGCTCCTTTCTAGGCAGAACCCGGTCTCCATAATCTATTTGGCCGGTGTCCTGAAACTGCACGTTGTAATATACATGGCCCTGTCCCTTTCTCATTAGATCCTGGATTAAGGGGCCGTTGCACCCTCATCGTATGTTATTTCGACATACTTGCGACTGAGCATTACTTGACATATCAAGCCTGCACTTAACGTCTACCCGGAGCAAAACGAGACACATGGCATAAACTTCACAAACAAAACCCAGGTACCGTTTTCCTCGCCACTCGGGTTTTATGAGGGTTGCAGCGTTCCTTAGCGTAGTCCGGGTTACACAGCTATGGCCACAGTCCTGCAATCGATAGGGATCTATTGGCTTCGTTTTCGTCTCACCGGAACGGTCAGACTTATATATCCGACCGCGCACCAGTTCTTCGGGGAGATGCGACCTTGGAGTATGGAAGCCCTGTAAATGCGTCTTTGCTTATCATTTATTCTACCGTTTAATTATATGTTCACAATAGGCAGGGGTTTGCTTCTGGAATACGATCGTTGTCTCGGTGTCCAGGCCCCCAAAGAAATTGGACTTACGGATTACCATCGACAGCGAAAGGATTTGTGAATGAATGCCTGATTATTCTACGACTGACTGGGCTTATGTATATCTTTTTGCTGTTGGTGTGTTCTAGTTGTTGTGTATCCTATCGTATGAATCTTACACTGAATAAATGTTCTTCCTTACTTGACCTAACATACGGTCCTCTTGCACCTGTGCTATACAGGGATCTACTGTGTTCGGCCAGCCCCAAAGGAAAATTGACAAATTCACATAAAGTCTGCCTCGTATTACCTGAGAAACTCGGGCCCATGAATCAGTGTTCTGGTGGGTTGGCGACAGCTGAAATAGAGTAATGTCGCTAGGCAGGACCAGCGCTACATTCTATATCGGAGTTTGGCATTCGGGCTGAACTCACGTTACACGCCACCATCTACAGATTTCCAGGCATAAAAACTCCGAATTCATGCTTAACGGGCGCGATGGCCCTGCGAACAGGGATTCTGAGGGAAATGAGTGGCCTGTTGACAGATCAACCCCATTCGCGGGGGATGCGAAACACGTTTCCCCGTCCGCCCAAGAGTGTTCAACATCTCCCACTCGTCCTTTCTTTGCCTCGATCGTTCTTTCAGCGAGAATCAGTAATAAAATTGACATCTAGTTCCATATGTTGGTGCTTTACGGAGCAAGGAACAGGCTGGTATGTTCCTTTCGCCAGGTGGCCTGCTGGACTCGGCTGAGCTTGTCGACCATGTCGGCCACCCAAGTCAACTGCATGACCTCCCTTGGGTCGATTTTCGTTGAATCCGTCGATAAAGTGACCGGATCATTAAGCTCATCCAGTCTGAATTCCTTGTCAGATGTCCTGCAGCAAATGCACATGGCTGGACCGCCATGAAGCTCCTTCGTCGACGCCAGACGCAACGCCGCTCCTACCAGCCAGTCCCTGGGTCAAGAAAGCCCCGAGAGATCGCTTGTGTAACGAGAGAAACATTTACATTAGTGCACCCGTATCGACAAGATGCCACACATGCGCAAGTTGTCGAACAAGGTCCCTATTACCACTTGATCCTGGCTGACTGTTGCTATCTGTTTGCTACCCAGGTCTGTCGTCGAACCATCCTCCCTCCGCCGTCGAATATCATGATACCGCTATCGAACTCCTCCCTCTCGTCCTGGATCCTTACCTAGTGTCCCATCGATCGTCGAGCGTGTCCAGAAGAGAAGAACAAACGTCGGGGACTCGCCGAGAGGTACCATACAGAAGGCATCGAAATCCCGTCCAGAGCATCTAAGGTTCGGGTATATTTCGCAGTGAACAGATCTCGGTGGCTATCGGCTGCTCATCAGGCGTCATAATGCGTGTCACAAGCCCATATGGCGTTGGTGGCGACCGGAGTGATGCTTGCGAATGGCACCCCAAGACCTTGGAGGCCAGAGGGAGCTACATGAGCTGTACTCGCTCCTTGCTCCTCAGCGGTCTAAGCCACAAGTCTGTCCATTTGATGCTTGAATCTGGAGCTACGAGCGAGAAAAATCCCACGGTCGGCTGGACCAGGACGCGAGAACTTCTGATGGATGCAACCTGATTCTTCATATCACGCCTGGTCGAGACGGCACCGAGTTCATAAATGAGATGACATTCGAGCTGGTGAGGAGCATCAACCGGTGTATGCGAATCAGCCAACAATGGAGCTCGAAGAACGGGACGAGACGACGCAAGACACAGGAAGGCGCCGAAAGAGAGCCACTTTTCTCCAAGTCGATGGATAGCGGGTGTCCCAATGGTAGTTCCATCATGACGGTGTTTCTACTACGATCTACAAAGCGAAGATTGGCATGGCATGACCGCTGGTGACTGGGCTGTCCGATTTCAAAGCACACACAACTGCGTGAAGAGGGCTTCCCAGGCACGGGCGCAAAACCAAACCGTCACTCTGCGGACGAAGATCGGGTTGACATGGGATGCATCGGGACTCATTTCACGGTCGGACTACACGGGTATGTCTGTCTGAGGCCGCTGGTCCTTCGGGTTTCCCACCCTGACTGGCGTTCTACCTACAGCGACAGCTCCCAGCGGGTCATACTGGAGAGCGCAATAACGATGCTACGTCTTGGAGAGCTACGGCCACTACAAGGAAGTCTCTTGGAACAATCGGAGAGAGCGACGACTTGTTGGATGAGGTCTACGGGGCATACTGTAAGGCCAGGATGCGTAAGGCCGGGGATTGACGCCTCAAGCATCGAGCTCGTGCCTCAGGCCAAGGTAGAGACCACGTGATACGGAATCACTGCACGTAGAAAGTCAGCAGCGTAGAAAGTCAGTCCACTATGCCATGGGATCAGCAGTTGATTGAGGGTGGATGGGAAAAAGAATTCCGAGTGGCAAAATGCGCAGCTCAATCCTCCGCAGAGCGAGACAAGGCAGCTCCAAAACCAATCTGGAAAAAAAGAAATTTCGAAAAAAAAGATCTTAGAAAGGAAAGGACACGAAATGACAGGACAGGACAGGAAAATGGCCCAGACCAATCATCCATAGCACGAGGCCAGCAGGTGCGTAAAGGGCCGAAAGGACAGGACGGGAAAATGGTCCAGACCCATCCTGTATAGCACGAGACCAGCAGGGGGGGAGGAATCTGAGAGGGAATAAAAAAGAAAACAAAAACCAGCCCTCAAAGGCCCAGAAAAGGACCGCATGTACCCCCGTCCCCGTACACTGGCCATGTGACTGTTCTGCAGACGACTCACTGTTTCCAATAAGCGTTTCGTTTCCCAAGGGTTGCAAAAGTCCAGGAAAGTCGTTGGGCTGACCATGGCAGTACATGATTGAGGGCCGACTGCCAAAGCCTGGCAGAGCACCGACATGTCGTTGGACCGGAATCCGGACAACGGAGCGAAAGGGTTGAGGAATATCCAGTTCCTGATAAGTACAGGGCTGTACCTTGTTGGATTTCATAAGAATCCGAGCATTGGATATTGATTTACACTGTATAATGCAGATCATTCAGCACGCTATGCACCCGCCCATGAATAATACTACCTACAGTTCCCGCGGCTCAAATAACAACGAGTATGCAGGCCATGGGGTTACATGTGCAAGGGTAGGAAATGCTTGATAGTCACTGTATGTACTAGGGTACGTGTGTGGCCTGCATATTCGGAAATCCCCCACGCACACGTAAAAAAGGCATTTGCAATAGTCCGAAGTGGATTGTAATTTACTATTTTTACGGTACCAAATACCGGATACCAGTTGTAGAGAGCATAGGTAGGTAGTTCTTTTGCAGGCAGCGATTCAATGACCCCGAGCCTGGGAGCTGTCTAGGTCTCTAGATCCCGGGGAGTAGGTCGATCCTTTGGGATTCTGACAGTTCTGACAGGGGCCCACAAGGAGACCATCCGCCACTCTGATTGGCCTATTCTATCTAATCAGCGATCGGTTGAAGCCTTGACAGTTGACGGGAACTCGGTAAGGACCGCAAAGTCGGCATTCCTTTCGCCGACCATCCATCCAAATTGGATTTAGTGCCTTGGGCCTTGGTATAGTTCCATGGAACGTGGAATTCTAAATAGTCCAGCACCGGCCATGGTCACACCGCCAGTTCTGGATAGGACCGTGAGCAGAGGTTTCTGTTTCTGTTTCCCTTTCCCTACGAAAAATATTGTTGGAACGAGGATGCCGCGACTAGGCTTGCCACGGGCTCGCACCAGCTACACTACAGACTACTAGGCTTGTACGAGATAGAATCCCGAGACCTCCCTGATGAGAGTATTCTTTGGATTTGCCACATGGCTGGCTTGAGACGTTGTCACGGACTCCACGACTGTGGCTTTGCATTTTCTCGTCTTTCTTTTTTTTTTCTTTTTTATTTATTTATTTCTAGCTGAATTTGACTGAACGCGAAACGCGACAAACCATGCATGCAAACTAACAGAAAAGTCGGCCCAAATCCAACTTCTTTTTTTCCCCATTCTCTTTTTCTTCCGCCGTGGTCACAATGCCAGATACTCATAATGGAGCACTGGGGAGTGGAGGCCCTGTCCTTCAAGAATTTGGATGCTCTTGAGCTCATATTCTGCTAAGATAGTGTTAGGCCCTGCGTTGGAGGATGGTGAACCTTGTGGTGATCAAGTATTGAAATACTTAGCCCGTTCCGCAAGGAAATGATGTCTTCGGATCCCGTCGTATTAGGTCGTTGGATAGAGAGTAGAGATCCGAGCCGCTTGCTATGTCCATTGTCAGTTCCTTCAAGCAGGTAGGCGGGTGCTGCAGGACAGTAATCAAACAATGACCCAACGAGCAGTGAGGTAGAAACATCGCAAGGACAAAAGAAAGAAAAAGACAAAAGAAAAGGACAAGAGAAACGGAAAAAGAATAAGAAAAAAGAAAGGGAAAAAAGAATAAGAAAAAAGAAAGGGAAAAAAGAAAAGGAAAAAAGAAAAGGAAAAAAGAAAAGACAAAAGGAAATGGGAAAAAAACGAAGAACAGAAAGTTATGACAGGGATAAGGGGGCATCGGGAAGTCGGGAACAAGAACAACGGAACCAGACAGGCAACAGAGAAGAGAGAGCTTTCAGCAACAAACCATCGATCTCTGCGCAGTCTGCCGCTATGACCCTAGTCACCCTCATCGGTGTCAACCTCCCATTCTGGTGGACAAGCAGGATGAGCAGAATAGGAATAGACGCCCGGCCTTCTTGCCGTATATCCGCGAATATATTCCAACAATTCTTCCTGCGCATGATCAAACACCCAGAATTGACCTCGGGCTGTATCAGGCCAACTATTTGCAACGGTAGAAAGGAAGTGATTACGATCATGCTCATAAACACTCTCGTATATCTCATCAACTTGTAAAGTACAATTGGGAAAATGTGCGGGACGCCCCTGCGAGTTGCGCTCTGTGATACTCTCGTCACCCCAGGTGTATGGGTCATATAAATCCATCTTTGATATATTATCCATTATTATTAAATCCTTCAGATACCTGCGACCGATTGACTCTGCTCGAACCTTCTGATCCTCCGGCCCTAGGATTGAAAGCCCCCACAGCTGATAGTAACAACGTATGAATCGACGACGCTCAGTGGGTAAAAGATGTTGTGGGCGTACGTCTAGCCCACCGTAAAAATCGTATATACGTGCCCCCGCTGCTTAAAGTTAGATAATTTCCAGAAGTCTAATAACAGAATAGGATGAATATATTTACCGTGCATGTGAGGCATTACTATTGCGTTATAGAAATCTATTGCTCTATTGACAATAACCATGTTACGCGTGAGGCGCTGAACATCCCAGACATTAACAGGAGAGTCAGGAGTTGATCCACCCTGGTCTGCGAGTAGGTTTCGGGCATGGTGGCGGCATTGGATTTCCAGAGGTGCAATGTGGTTGAATATAATATTCGTATTTTCGGACCAAACATCGTGAAATAAACGACAGGTGGCTGCTAATTTGTATACGACAGAAAACGACTCCAGCAAGCAGAATATGGATATCAACAGCTCTACAGAGAGGGCTTGAAAGCCTGCTTTGTTGCAGGTTGGTTGACTCTCTCTCGTAGAAGCTTCTGAGCCTCCTGTTTGAGGCGAAGTATCAGCTTGCATATATAATTTCGTAAACCGTAAAATACAGAAGAGGTTGAAAATATGGGAAGGTTTTCACGAAACAGAAATTGGAAAACGGAATTCTGAGACATTTATAGCAAATATTTAAACAAAGAGCACTAATTGATCAATTAAGTGGTCCGGCTTTCCCATATGCTCTCTCTTTGTTACAACTGATGCTGTTTGTTAGCCTTTGTTTTCAGAGCTTGACCAGTGATATGGCGGTTGAAGGATAGATCCCCTAGGCCCCCTACGACCCTGCCCATCAACGCTGATATGTGCCTTTGGGCCTATCCTAAGAAACCCACTGGCATAAATGCTCGTCCTTCTTGCGTTTCTTCATCCCCGGATCTCTTGAACAACGTCCGGTGCACTGTACTCTCTTACCTTACAGGCCCATCCGAGCATATTTACTAGCAGAAATCCTCGTCTTTCTTGCGTTTCTTCATCCCCCGATATCTTTACCAAGTCCTCCGCATCCTCCCATTTTGCAGGCCTATCCGAGCATACCTACTGGGAGAAATCCTCGTCTTTCTTGCGTTTCTTCATCCCCCGATATCTTTACCAAGTCCTCCGCATCGTCCCATTTTGCCTCCTCAAATCCTAAGCCTACGAACGGGCACTATCACAATGGAGAAAGAGTCGACCTGCCCCAGTCCAAACCACCCCAGCCAGAATGGGGACCACGAGGAACACGATCTTTTACCTGGTATCGGTTTCGAGTTTGAAGCGAATCTGATTTCGTTCAAGAGTCATTACAGCGAAATGACCTCCAAACAAACAAATGACTGCAAGGGAAAAACAATCAGGGGTCGAAAAGGGGACCTGTGGAGGCTCATGGGCGACGACACCCTCGAAACTCCAGGAGTTTTGAGCGCCGAGTACATTCTTGATGGGCTGCGTATCAAGCTGACCACCGGAGCCGCAGCGGAGGCTGCGCGTCAGGTTGCAGCTGATCTCGTTCGTTTTTACCCATCCCATCTGCGAATGGAAGTTCAACTAACTGGCATCAGGTCAACTGGAACCCCCGAGCCGACGCCCCCGATCCGCAGAACCGTGTCGAAATCGAGACAGTTGAGCTGCACAAGTATAACCCTTTTTATATAAGTCAGCCGACAACGACCACCAACCTTGACCAAATAGAATGGGCACGGCATGTCACTGCCCCCATGCCCCTGGGCGCGATGTACAAGCTTTTTCGATATTCACATTCGAAGGATGTCGGCGATCATCCTCTTCTTGCGCTCGCCAGGCACCGGAGGCAAAGGGTGGTGTGCGTCAGCACGGAATACTTCCAGTCCCACCCGGAAGGCATCAACCCAATGGAGTTGAGTGAGGATCAACTGGGGTTCTTCAGCCTAGTGATGTCCTACGTAAAGGCGTGCAAATACCATAAGACTAACAGCAGTCCCAAATTTGTTCTCCCCGTCATGCCGCGTACCAACTTCGTTAAGATGTTCCGGATGACGGGACTTGAGCAACTTTGTGCGGAGAAGTCGCTCTACTCGATTGTCCAGGTTGTTTCATGTTATGAAACAAATGCTGGACAGGTAGTGTAAGTAGTCCCCTTCTATATAGTCTGCGATTATTCCTTATTCAGGATTATAACACAGGCTGGACGATTCGTATTGCGACTCTGGTAGTCGGCTGGAGGCGCCTTTGCCGAACGACAAACTAGGGAGCGAAGGGTTCACAGTCAAGGACCAGACAGTCCTGATCAAGGACTGGGTACAGGGGCTCCAGAGTGGTAAGGACAAGCTTAGTGAGCTTGACGAGAAAGCCGACTCCCAGATCGGTGGACGTGCTGAGCGAACTGAGCGGGTCCTAGGGGCGACCAAGTACGCCCCGATTTTCGAGTTTCGAGAACTGGGGAGTTCGACTAGGAAGACCTTCGTCTCTGATGTCGTTGAAGCCGAGAGCTGCGTCGTCCAGCTCCATTTGGAAGCTCTTCAAGAGCCGAACTAGGAGTCTGGGGGCGCTTTTCGAGGTTTGCTCGACATTTAAGCCCACCAGCCCCTTGTCCACCCGCCATCCTTCCATAACCCAAAGCTTTCCTGTCATTGATGGGACTGTTAATCCTCAGTTGTGAAGTCACTAACCATGCAGGACCGAAGGGGATAGCCGCTGGTACACCTTGACGATGGAGCACGGAGCTCGCGATGCAACCGCCTACCTGGCCGAGCAGGAGGATGATGATCAAAGTCAAGGCAGTGATGATAATGAACATCAACCCGAGAGTGAATCCATCGATCCCCATAGTCAATCAGCAGCGGACCGGCTCAAAGACGTCCAAACCAGCAGTGGACCGGCTCAAAGAACGTCCTGACCAGCGGTATCTTGATCGCCTCCACTCGGAATGATATGCTGCCCGCGCCGCAGTCAAAAGAACGGTCAATCCCGATGTCCAAACCAGCAACGGACCGGCTTAAAGAAGCTCAAACCAACGGTATCTCACCCATCGCCGCTCAGAACGACGCCTGCGCCAACAGTGCCGCAGTACTCAAGAGAATGGCCGTATCTTCGTATCGTCAAGGACCAAGCCGTCGGCCAAAGCAGTTGTCCCTGTCGATCAACACGCCCAGTTACTGTTCGGCCTACTTACCGACAGCATCATTCTGTTGAATGATCGTCCATTGGAGCCTCAGATAACACACCGATTTAACTTGATTTATCAAGCTCTTCGACTACTGGCCGTAACAGCGACCGTATGCCCAACATCGGATGTCGCGTCCCCAGGGTCTGAAGAACAGACCGCGTATCGTCGGCGTGCCGCCACATTCGCACCATTTAATACCACCAGGCGACGAAAGCCAATACCGCACAGCTCACAAGCTGTCTTCATTGGAGTTGTGTCGTTTTCTGATCCGGCCTCTGTGAGCGGCCCATCTTCTCTCACCAGCCACCGGCTCATATCTCGATTCCTACCCTCATTCAAGAGCGCTTCGACTTTTCATCTGCATTTTTTCTCCTGATGGAAAGCTTGTCGCGAATTCTCCTCACTTTCCGATTCCTCCCGACAGGACCCAATACGCTGTCTAATCTCAAAACCTTCCTTTTGGATAGGATGGCTCGGCCCCGGTGATGTACTGTCCACAAATCACCTCGAGTGCGATGGCCCACACCTCGCCGATGTTACAGCTGTGACTCCAGCGTTTGCCAGAGATAACACTCGCCACTATGCTTTATGGCATCTCGGGAGCACGATACTGACATTGCTGGAAACCGATTCAAAGGAGCTATGGGACGCGGCCTTGAATGTGAGGTCTCTCTGAGAGTTCTTGAAGAATGGTCGCACCGTAACTTCCCCTTCGGCTTGAATGGCATGCGTTTGCTGCTAGTGAATCAGTGGGAGAATGAACTCGTCACACAGACTCTACAGAAGGATGATACCTCAGCGAGTATTTGGGATTTGACGTCTGAGACGGTTCTCATGAGCGGGACTGCAGTCTAGAAACGCCCTGGCATGGAGAAAAGCGTCTTGAATGCCATCTGTGAGGATTTGTCCATCCCTAACAATGTTGTGAGATTGCCCGGATCCTCTGACTGCAGGAACTGTTGCAATAATGGTACTCGCCTCAAGAAACAAGTCCGATGAACAAGGACACGGGCACGGGCACTGATTTCGATGTCGGTGGGACGGATGGGCAAAAAGGGGGAAATGAAATTGTCCTATTGCTCTATCGCTCATTCTGTTGTTCTCCTTAACGACGGATTTCTGGCTCCCATCTACAGTCGTATTCCCAATGGCTCAGTACTATGTTCTACGACATCAGCCACCATTTGTGGCAGCACAATGGCAAGTCACAGCGCCAGATACAACTCTACGTGCGTTTGGACGATGCGCAGCTTTCTCTGGCTGCGCGAACAGCTTCGGCTGGGGCATGGGTGCGAAATGCTCAGCTCCAGGAAAGGTTTGCAGTCCAGGCGCAGTCCACCGTCATGAAAATGGCCGATGCAAAACATATGAAGAAGCGAACCGCAGTGAATGTCCGCCGTTATGGCGCAACAATGGAACTGGCAGCAAGGATCAGTTCAATGGTTCGATGGAGTCAGAGCACTCATTGGAGCACGGGTCCCGTTTAAGTCTGCTATTTTGAGCGACCACGAGTGCTTTCGCCGTATGATCTGCATGAGAGAGGGGCCAGTGTGGTAGGAAAGGGCTTTCGTTATCGCTGGAACGAAAGCTACCCTTGCTTGGGCAACGCTAAGCCTGGAAGCAAGCGAACTAGAGAACCTGGTATCAGTCCGACCGGAGCGAGGAGGCGGCGAAGTCCCAATGGTGGTCGCCTGGGTTTTTAGTTAGATTCCTGGACACAAGAAAGGAATGGATGGGAAGAAGGTACCGAGCATTCGTTCTCCATTCGGGATGATGACCAGTGGTGCAGCTGGTGGGTCAGCAAAATGGTACACCAGCTGAGGCTGAGTGCCCTTGATTGAAGCGAAGTCAGCCATCATTCTTGCAACAAAGGGAAAATAAGGTAGTTCACAGGATTTCCCGGCGTTTGTAAGTTGCTGAACCGACACTGACGGACTGTCCCCTGTCTCGAATTCCGGATCTGTTGGTGATGGTCGGATCGTGGGGTCAGCAGAAGGCATGTTTGGCTTTTCTCTTCGAGTCAGAGAAATCTGAAGGGAAAGCATCCAGGGTTGCTTGGAAATTCCATCGTCCACCACCCTGACTGTTGGCCTCCATCATCTCGAATCTTGACGATCAGGGCTACAGACACAATTCATGCACGAAACCGTGTTCCTTCCAGCAAATCATCGACGACATCGACGCACCTGGAGCCAAGTCCGCAGTCCCCCCAAACAAAGTGTATAGTTTGTGGGCCGGTGAGTTGGTATCGCAGCAGTGTGCAATCCAACATGCGGACAAGATGTCCCACCTGGTACGACGCGGGACTGAACCTTCGCAGCCCAGTGAGTCTCTCGTTCCCGGCGTCAATGGCTCGCTTTGCTTTGTGATGGCTGCCGACGGTGTGTCGACAGACGGGGGAAAAGCAATCCAGACCCTTAAGACGCCTTTTGGGCGGCTCTGGGGATATCCGTGTCCATGCTCAAAGGGAAGGTCTTCTGGCGGTTCGAACGCGACGAGGAGGTTCGGCTGGTCATGCTTTGCACGGCGTCGTTGTATGCAGAACGGTTCGATCCAGACGTTGGGTTACGAAGGAACTTGGAGACAGCGTTGAATGCTGAATCGCATCATGAGGAAGCCCGTGCGGTTACGGTTGGAGGTAGACCCTGTGGTCAATTATCACGGTCAGCTAATAGAGGACTTGTACTCCGCGCCGGAAGAATAATTCGACCATGGAGATGGCTGCATCTTATCACTTCCCACCAGACCAGTCGGGGTCTATTGCTGCAAGGGCTTAAGATGCGATCCTGCAGGCCGTGCAGGGTTTGAATCAGGCCGTCCATCCGGGAAAGAACGAATATATGATGCGGGCCCCTGGGGCCTTCTGGGAAACGTGTGTGGGTAAGCGAGGAATCTATGGTTCTATCAGGCAGGTTGAAAGAGGGGCAATCGTGCTGTTCGAACTGTCGAATGAATCATTGAAGCGATCCGAGACAACACATGGAAGGCCATAGGCTGAGTGATGCCGGGGATGTCTTCCCGGGATCCGGCAAAAGGTACCGATGCCCGATACGGCGCGGGAATGACTGGGCCGTCGGCTTTCCTCTGGATTTCATGAATCGATGGCATGGTGGTTACTGGGCTCTGAAGCAGGTCGTGTCGCTTCCTGCTTTCCGGCTCGATGTCAGGATGAATACCGCTTGATCCTTACCTTCGCACAAATCCTTGGGGCTTGGGGTGAAAGGAGTACTCAGGGGAATGCGCATCTACCCTTTCGACGCCCACAAAATTCCATAACCTGCTCCTGCACATGTGCACATGCTGAGGAATAGGAAGATGTCCATCCTCTTCGACCTCCGAGCCTGACCTTCCTGAAAAAAAAAAAAACCCCCTCACAAACGGAAATCCATATCAGCCATCTTCCTTCTCATTCTCACATCATCCTCCGGTTGGGGGCATGGCTATGCGGATTGAGCGAAAAATTCGCATCTTGGGATCCGCTCACTTCGACCGGACGAACAAGGCAGCTGACTGAGACGAAATGCCAGCGCGCAACATGATAGCGTTACAGAGTGGTTTCTGTACCTTTGGCTTGTGAGCAACAGCTCAGGAAAGGAGAGTTGCTATGCCAGCGCTGATTCCTTCCGTGTACAAAGTTGGCCGGAGTCTCGGTATCGAGACAAACATGGATTTGAAGAATGCCTTTCGCTACGGGATATCTGTGAAATGATGACGTTGCGGGAGAAAGTCAGAGATGGGAGAGGACTAGCCTTGTGATTATGGCCAGGCTCGGCTGGCGTCAAGAAGCTGTCCTATCAAGAGACATCGATGCCTCCCATATCGAATCCTATGACCGGGATGTGCTCAGCGGGATGAAAACAACAGGACTTTGCAATTCCCACCACGGCACCACCTGGACCAAGGCCTCGCTGTCTCTGACCTTTCAAGAGTATTGCCGTCAGAGCACATGAATTCGACTCTTTTTGGCAGGTTTCAACGTTTGCGATGTACGGTTGGACTTTTGGGTAAGGATAGGATTCAGAGGAAACTGGGTTGCTGCGTCGCAGGGATTTGATGGTCTGGCTTATCCCTGACGTGGTCACATACTTGCAGCCCATCTGGCGGGCAAGCAGTGTCACTTGTTTTTCACGATCAGGGAATAAGTACGAATGCATGTATCCAATTGTGACTGACTCATATCCGTCCGTCTTGATTTTCTGAGAGGCACCTGTCACCTCATAGATGTCTAAGACTTGATTTTTCGAATGATTTCACATCCCTGCGTTCACGACTTTCGTTGAATGAAAATGGATTCAGGTCATACCCTTCCACTGTTCCTCGTTCGTCAATCTATGGCCTCATCGTGCAAGGCAGCGGCTTTGCGAACATTCAGCCTTGGTCCGGTGTGGTCACCGATGACACACGCGTCCTTGAGACCTTCGATAGTTTTTCTCCCTTTCCATCTAGGGGCGCATTCGTCGCCAACGTGGTGCCAAAGCGACATCATGCGACACGGGAGCCATTTAGCTTGTTGGCTTTCGAGATTTGACAACCTTCAACGACCTCAAGTACCCGCCGGATAGCCGCCGGCGCATCGTGGCGGTTGGGAGGATCCTTTGATGGGAGTTTAAAGGCAAGATCGGACTGTCCGGGGATTTGGATGGGAACATCCCAAAATGTACCATCGCGATCTTGCTTGTTAGCTCGGCGCTTTGAGAAGTTCAATATATCAGTACCAATAGAGATATTTGTTTTGTCTGTGTCTGTGGTGCTCATCATGGAAACTGCCGAGCACAGTACTCACAGCTACCGACAATAAATACAAGCAACAGATCTCATCGAGCAGAATTCAACTCCGTGTAGGCAGGCGAAGCTACTACTCAGAAGAAGAATTCGCATTTGGCAATATCCGCAAACCACACCATCAACGCTAGGATGATGCACCGACGGTCGCTCGAGATAAACCGATCGCGGATTATCATCTTCTCTCCACTTAACCCTCCCTTCTGGCAAGTTTTGGCGGCCATGCAGTCGCATCGGAGATGCATAAAGAATTCCAAACTGGCCAATAGTTCACAACCCAGCCATTTCCCTTGTGTAGTGCAACCCCGGATTCCGGACCAAGTTAGTCGCCGGAGCTTTCGATTGACGAAGGACCTCGCTCATTTTCTAAGTGAAATCATGGGGAAAACAAGCTGTTACCTTAGGCTTAGATGACCGGGACACATCGGCCGTGAAATCCGCAACACCGACCATGGTATCTATTATGAGTAGAGAGAAGATAAAATAACATAAACCACCGACACCAATGAACGCCTGTAGTATACAATGCGAAGCCTGCAAATCTAATTTTGGGCTTCCTTCGACTCCTCAGTAGCCTGCTCATCACCGCTTCCCTTCCACCATCTCCATGCTGCCCGACAGTAGAAATATGTTTCCATCGAACCGAAGACGCTCAGAATGGCCACGAGAAGAATCTTCATGTTCTTGCTCAAGCCTAATGAGCCAAGGTTGAACGCAGGTATTTCCGGAACGCTTTCCTCTGTTTCCTTGTGCGTAGCCTCCTTATATTTGTGCCGAGGACCTGATACAGGTTGTCTATTTTGAAGGGAGGCTCGTGTCACGAAAGGTTGACGCGGGAGAATAGGAAGGATTGAATGTGTCGGACGTTGAAATCGGATTAGAGGAGGTCCATGCGTGCGAAGGCCCCTCACGCAGAGGCAGATAGACCTAGAAGGTAGCAACATATGCGAGTGTCTTTGGTAGCTGAGGGAGGGCCTGAGGTTTTTCGGTGGGTTTCTTGCGATCGCGGCAGCGTCACCCGAACAGAAGTCTGGGAAGAGAGGAAATCGGCTTAAATGGATGCCCATGAGTCACCTACACCCCAGGCCCTTAAATCATCAGTGGGGGCCGCTATAGGTGCTATTTCCCCCGATCCAAGCTTGGCTCCTCGTGTTCCCTTGCTTACGCCGATCTTAAGCGGTTGTGGGAGAATCCTTCAGGCTGCAATGTCGCGGATTTCGTTGCCCGACGAATCTACTCAGGGTACAACCGGCCAAGAGCTCATGGCAGGCTAGGAAATATGTGTTAAAGGATGAGCATGTTCGAAAGGAGCCGGAGGCAATTCTAGCAATTTCAACGATGTCGAAGTTGGGCTATACTATGTCAACACTATATATGACGTCATAGAGTCCCTTATTTACGCTTACGCCCAGGTTGGGGCAGGTTGGGGCACAATGTAGTGAGATAAGCGATAGAAAGATCAGAGAAGCCTACACGTAAAGGGACCAATTTTCAATAAGAATCATCATATTATACAAGAAGGTTGGGCAATAGCCTATCCATTGACCACCACGCCGCCATTGGGATGCAAACTCTGCCCGGAGATATAGCTACTGTCCTGGCTAGCCAGGAACACAAAGCAAGTTGCGACCTCACTTGGCTGTCCGGGACGACCCATAGGGACACCATGGAATTGATCCATGGCCTCTGAAGTCATCGTTGCTGGAATAAGTGGTGTCCATACTGTTAAGAAATCGGGTTAGTATAAGATCAGAACCATCAGAAAAAGACCGTCTTGCGTACCTGGGCCTGGGCAAACGGCGTTGACCCGAATTCCCTTACTGATTACCTGGTTTGAGAGACCTCGCGTGAATGAGACGATGGCTCCCTTGGTGGCTGTGTAGTCCAGCAGGTCCGGGCGACCGATATACGCATTGATGGAGGCACAGTTGATGATTGCCGAGCCATTGCGCAAATGGGGAAGCGCATATTTCGACAGGTAAAAATAAGGATGAATATTTACATCGAAGGTATGCTCCCATTGATCCCTAATTGTATACCATGTTAATGAAACTGTTGGACACCAAGGCTAATCAACGCGGTATGGACATACTCAGCCAAATCGTTAATATCCCGTACCATGTTCTGATAGGCTGCGTTGTTCACCAGAATATCAATTCCCCCAAGCGTCTTCAAAGCGTGGTCAATCACCCTTTGACAGTTTTCCTTTTTCCGCAAGTCCATTGCTAATAGGTGGCATTGGCGACCCGCTTCTTCGACGCGCTTCTTGGTCTCCTGCGCATCCTTCTCCTCCTCGGGCAGATACACAATCAAGCTGGAGGCTCCTTCTAGAGCGTAAAGAATGGCGATAGCCCGACCAATCCCTGAATCACCACCCGTGATGATCGCCTTCTTGCCTTCGAGTTTTTTCGCCGCTTTGTATGTCTGGTACCCGTTGTCTTCTGTGGGAATCTGCGTGGAGGTCGGCTTGGGGCCGGCCATCTGAGACTGAAGGCCCGGCTTCTGCTGGTGCTGAATGGGCACCTTGTGCCCTTTAAAAGAACAATCATCAGCATTATATTTATTAAATATAAAAGCAAAGTAAAGTCAACCAGGGGACAATACCGGGCTGGAACTGGGACTGCGGCCCTAGGGCTGATCGCTCGGTATGCTCTTCCATTGTAGCAATTGGCACAGAAAGGGCAAAAATTAGGAAAATTTCACAAATTGACTTAGTTTGAAAAATTCAAAGTGGAAAGGGGTGATCTGGACACTCAAGGTATAAAAGTTGTATACTTGCATCGGGTATGACGTTAGCATGATGGCATCTCTATCAGACCGTGGAAGGGGCAACATGGCATCATAACCATCATTCACTGATCTCATTCTTAATTCGAGGTAACGCAGGCCATATTTCCCTGGAGTTACATTTTATCACATATATTTCATGTAAGGAAAACTGGTTCGTCTTAGCGGACTGCGCCTGTCGGCCCCACGTGTTTGTAACGGGTGCGAGGATAATCAGTCGAACCACCCTTCCACCCTCCACCCACTTTGTCTATAATTCAGGGGTCCGTTTTGCTATGTACTAAGAAATACAAGACGTCGCTGCAGTATACCGGATATTTGTCCTTGACTAGGTTCTGCAACGCCTCCTGAGCACTGCGCGGAAAGGCCGCAGCCAACTCGCCTTATTGCTACAATTCCAGCAGGGTGAATTTAGTCCGTAGAATTGGGCATTTCTCTTTCAAATTCCTGAGCGCCCATACTACTAGGATATTAGATTGATTGAGCAAGAGCGTGAGGTGGGATTGTGATGAAAGTCAATCGGTTAGCATCCACGCGTTGACTATCCCATCATCCCTTTGGCTTGTTCAGATGTAAGTGGAGTTATGTAAGAAAATTTACGTAACTATAGAGAGCAAGTGAGTTATACATAAATTTGTTTCTTCGTTAACTAATCTTCAGGCAATTATAATATTCCGGTATGGCAGATGCCAGCTCATTTCTATCTTACCGTATTTGTTCGCAAATGTACAGTATACAGATTGAGAACCATACAAACCCATTGCTGTATGATCGACAAACCAGCCTGGCCCAAGAACTGTGATACAAGTTAAAAATGGCATCGACTACCATTCCTGAACGTTATATAATGATCGAGACAATTGCTTGAGAGCCCAATGGAACAATGTCAGGTGAAAAGCCACGATATGAAACGGACATAAGCGGAGATAAGTCGCAGAAGTCCTCCAGCCCCACAAAAGCTTAGCCAAAGAAGAGTGATCTGTGACGTAGGGAGACTGTGTTCCTTATTCAAGCGTTATGTCTGATTCATCACTCCTCAGAAGGGCAGAGTGTTAGCTGTGAGCTTCCTCGCTTCCATCGGAAGACACATCTCTGCTAGGCGACTGAAATACGCCGCGTCTCGCAGGCGATCATATCTCTTTAAACCCACCAGACAGTGTCAGTTACTCACACAATGACAACGACGGAGTCCCATACAGATTTGATCCAATCGATTTACGATGAGCGAAGCGACAAATACGATGACTCATTCCACTGCCTCCTAGCAGAAGACTATATCAACGTCGCGAAGCTAAAAGAAGGCGAGTTCGTTCTTGACCTAGCATGCGGCACAGGCCTGGTGACTCTGCCAGTCGCCGAACGCGTTGGAAAAACAGGTCATGTCGTCGGAGTCGACATCAGTAACGGCATGCTGAGTGTTGGCCGTCGAAAGACCGAGCAACTGGGCCTTGAAGTCCCGTTTATTCAGCACGATATCTCGGACCTCACGGGGCTGTAACTTCTCCCTCATGGCTCTCAGGGCTTCGATATGATCACGTGTGCTGCGGCTTTGGTGCTTCTTCCTGGTCCACCCAGCGCTATCAAGCATTGGGCTACGCTGCTGAAGCCGGGTGGGAGGCTCGTCACTGATGTCGCAGCGAAGGATGTCAATGTCCCTAGTCGTCTATTCACCCGCATTGGACGGCAACTTGGCAAGACGCTGCAGTGGGACCAGAGTTGGGTACAGTCAGAAGAATCGCTGTAGAAGTTGCTGCGAGACTCTGGATTGCGCGTGGAGTCTGTGTTCTTGACGAACACTTACCAGGTGCGGGAATACACTGTTCAGAATTCAGCTGAGACGTTTTAACAGGCTGTCGCAAGTCCAATGTATGGGAACTTTGGGGAGCCTTCAATCAGAGAGGAAGCAAAAAGGCTGTTCAGTGAGGCATTTAAGGCGGAAGCTGGTCTGGAAAGAGTCTTGCTGGACGAGGCCAAGATGTATATGGCTGTCGCGTTCCAGCCATGAAGCTGCCTAGCAATGGACATAGCATCACTCTTGCCTCTTTCATTAGTTCCTGAGAAGGAAAACAGTGATGAAAGCTTTTACTGAACAGAAGACATTGTACATTATTCAGTATTTCATTACTGATTGTATGTAACCAAAAAACCTTTTCTATAATGCAATCCGCACCACATTTGGGCCTCGAAAATCTCTTTCTCCCAACACAAACATTTCAGGTCTTGATAACTAGTGCATGAAACTAAACTCTTATCACTCTACAATTGGCCAAATGCCGGGGCCACTGTAAGGCGGGGGAAGACGGCAGCATTCGCATATCAAATCCGACAGCCAGCAGTAAGGCTACTAAAAATGCAAGATTCGAACAACTGCTTCTCTGGCTGCAGTGTAACACTATTCAGATGTTTTGCACAGACTAACTTTTGTGAACCAATAAGGGTGCGTTAAAAAGTTGGATTTTAGGTCAAAATTGTACTACTGCCAGAATATGTAGAATCATGGGTATTTATCAGGCCTTGCCATCCAATCGATTGAAGACAGCAGTATGCTTATTAGTACAAATGAAGCTGCCTGATCATGCCATGATCGCCATATTCGTTTGTCGCAAGGGCAGACATTCCCACGGCATTGTTGGCCCCATGGAGAGAGAACCGTGTCAGGATCGCACATGTAATATTTTAGCAAATACCCCCCTGTCGATTTGTCCGCGGGGCATGTAAGACCTGAAAATATCGAGGTTCACGTCCAACCAATTTAAAGACACTGCGTAACAGGCCAAGAGCCCAGTCGCGATTCCGCTTGGCGAGCATAGACACTACCCTTAGTTTTGGGGCTGAAAATTTAGCTTCAATAGAGACAAGGTCAGCCTACTGCATATCGCTAGACTGGGCAGCATTTTGCATAATTCAAGTGACAAATGGATTTAGGTTAGCTCACTATCTGGCTTCACATCCGATTGACTAATTTTCATAGTGTCGTTAGCCCATTGTTTGGTCACAATCAGGCCCTTGGCGCTGCACCTAAGCCTAGACTAGCAGGCCAGGACGTGTTCGCCCCGATGTACTGCAACGTCGGCACACGGCCGGATGGCATTTGGCTTTGTAGTGAATAAGAATGAGATTAGATGGACCAAGCCTGGACCGCTTCCATTCTGGTGAACAAGACAAAGTACGAAAAGTCAAGACGGGATAGACAACGACTTTCGGCGTCTCCAAGTCCGGCTACTAATTCAACCCCGCTAAGGATCAGCAAGGTTACACTGGTTGGCGTCCAGAATGGCACACGGATCAGTTTCGCGCTTTTGCGCTGATCGCAACGGTGGATCTGCACGGTATCCCAATGATATTCGCCCCTGGCGTGTTGCGCACATATCGGTTGCTCTCTTATCCACACTTGGATATTGCTCCATTCCGTGGTCCGTACGGATATTCCGTGTAATTTCCAATGTGCATCAATCGATTATACTGGATCTCCAGGCACTGAATCCTTCAGGTTGTGTTGGGACCAATTGCAAAAATCCCGCAGTGTATTCAAAGAAGAGGGGGTAGACGATGAGACGCAGGGGCAATTTGTATATATAGCAGATTGGTAGGGAACAGAATAAATTTCAATTACCCTGTTATTCCTTGAACAGTGTGAATTCATCCCAGCAGTAACATGACAACTACGAAAGCTTCCGCCTTCGAAGCTATGTCCAGCGCCACGAGTACAAATAGCCCTCTTTCCACCGACAGCGAACGCTACGGGTTGACACTGGAAGGTGAGGCGCCTATCGCCACTCACGAACACAATTATTCGGATCCATCAGCTATAAAACACCTGCCCCCTCGCCTACCACCGTTATTATACTCGAATCGAAACGCTCCCACTGTTTCTGGAGGCTGGCATGGAGTTACGCGAACGCTGGAATCTTCGTTCGCCTCGAAGTTAAAGGCAATTGAGACGCAGAATGGCGTCTCACTCACTGCTTTCTACCTGACTGGGCTTGGGGTGATGGTCAATCGTATTTTGGATATCGACGCCGAGTTCTGCGTTGCGCTGGAAGTTCCCGATACCGGACTCCTCCCCGTCAGGCTGCATCCAAGCCCGACACAGAGCGTTGGATGTGCCTTGAAGAACACAGAAAAGGAATTGACAAAGATATCTCATTTTGGTAGTCGGTTTTCAGAGAAAAAAGACCTCTTCTCTACCATTGTACTCAGCCATGAAATCGTCGGTGTACGTGAGAAGCGTCCTGGAATTGTGTCTGCTAGCGAAGTCGCAAATGGGGTCGAAATTAATATGAAGATAACGGAGAACACTCTAGATGGGTCCATTGAAGTAGGAATTGGTCTGAAGAAGTCATTGTACACCCAGTACGATGCTCGCCTGTTGATCGGCTGCTTTGTACATGTTGCACAAGCCATGACCGACATCACGTTACCATTGATCGAAGTTTCTCTTTACGCAAGAAGTGAAGCCTGGGGAGACCTGAAAACAGGCAGGGGTCCGCAAATGGTTCATCCATGGCCATTGACGCTCATTCACAAGATTGACGAGGTTATCGAATCCCAGCCGGATGCCATTGCTGTTGAGGACGATACCGGCAAATCGTGGACATACTCCGCGCTGTCGGATCGAGTGCAGAGAATTTCTTATGCTTTACTCAAACTCGGTGTCACTGCCGGATCTCCTGTTGCTGTTTTCTGCGAGCCTGGAATTGACCCAATATGTGCTCAGCTAGCGATCACACGCATCGCTGCTATTTATGTTCCCTTGGACTTGAATCATCCGATGGAGCGCTTGGCGTTGATTGTCGATGATAGCAAGCCCCACGCTATTATCGCTCACGCGTCGACTATCCAGAAGATCAGTGGCCTGCAGTACTCGACTAAAGTATTGGACGTGACCAATTTGCCCACAAAGTCAGAGCCAGTACCAATAGCATGTACTGCTTCCGATGCCGCATTCGTCCTCTACACAAGCGGATCAACCGGTCGACCAAAGGGAGTTCTTCTTAGCCATGAAAACTTCCAAGGCCAAATTGCATCCTTTGACCACGAATATCGCCTACATAAGGAACGGGTCCTGCAGCAAAGCTCCCTCGGATTTGACGTATCCCTGCATCAGACCTTCGTCGCTCTGACAAGTGGTGGAACGCTGGTTATAGCGACAAATGCGATCCGCCGCGAACCATGCCAACTGGCCGAGCTCATGAGAGTTACACGAGTTACATTCACCCTGGGCGTGCCTTCGGAGTATGCTATTCTCTTGCGTTATGGAAAGGCCCATTTACAGCAATGCTCGGGCTGGCGATACGCCGTGTGTGGAGGCGAGCGGATGACTGTCTCGCTTAAGCAGGCTTTTAGAGAGTTGGGGAGCGCAGGTCCAACACTTGTTAGCTGCTACGGTCCGACAGAAGTTTCCCTGGCCTCGTCATATGGCGTTCTCTCCTATACTGACAGGTCCGCTGGGTCGGAAGATGAGAACAGCCCTGTGGGGGTTACACTGCCAAACTACGCTGTGTATATCCTTGATAATGAGAAGAATCCTGTCCCAACTGGCTTCCCAGGCGAGGTATATGTGTCAGGTATAGGTGTTGCACTGGGATACTTGAACGACGAGACCCGGACGAAGCAGCGATTCTCGCCTGATCCTTTCGATCGCAAGAAGAGTCGAATGTACCGCACTGGGGATAGAGGTCGTCTATTACCCGATGGATCACTAGCCTTCCTGGGCCGTATGGAAGGCGACTTCCAGATCAAACTGCGCGGAATCCGGATTGAACTCGACGAAGTCACAAATACAATTGTTACTGCATCGGGTGGGGTGCTTCGTCAAGCGGCTGTTGTGCTTCGTGGTACAGAAAACAAGTACTTACTTGCGTTTGTCGTCTTCTCGCAGGGTTGGGTTGGCGATAAGAAGCGTTACTTAACAGATCTCTTGGCCAGACTTCCGTTGGCGCCATCAATGAGGCCGGCTATGCTTGTTCCGCTGGATAGGCTTCCCACAAATGTTAATGGAAAGTTGGATCGACGGGCACTGGATGATTTCGTTCCAGAAACTCCTCGGAAAAGTCACCAGCCGAAAAGCCAAAGTGGCAATACTATTGAGGATAGGCTGAAAGATGTCTGGAAAGAAGTCCTGGCTGAAGCCCATTCCACGGATGCGTTTGACATTCGACCAGACTCCGATTTCTTCCAGGTCGGTGGGAACTCCCTTCTTCTCGTGAGGCTACAAGCTGCTCTTACCAAGGCCTTTGATGTTACAATTCCGATCAGGGATTTATTTCAGATCAGTGTGCTACGAGACATGAGCGCCCGTCTCACTGCAACGAGAACAAAATCAGAGGAAATAGTCTGGGACGAGGAGGTCAAAATGCATCTACAGCATTTCAACTCCCCTCTTCCATGTATACGGACCACTCGTATACCGCACAACCAAGGATCTCAGGTCCTTCTTACAGGAGCAACTGGTTTTCTTGGACGGCATATTCTGAAACTCCTCGTCGCCGACTCTACAGTGCACACGATCCATTGCCTCGCCGTTCGCTCGCATAGTCTCTCCTCTAAGGGCACTTTGGCAGGAATATCGTCCCCAAAGATTCAAGTCTGGCCAGGCGATCTGTCAAAGCCCTGCCTGGGTCTCATGGGATCTACATTCACACGCCTGGCCCAATCCATCGACGTGATCATCCACAACGGAGCGGACGTATCATTCCTCAAAACATATAGCAGTCTCCGCGCGCCAAATGTCACATCCAGTGTTGAGTTGGCAAGGATGGCACTTGTGAGAAACACCCCATTGCATTACGTCTCATCTGCCGGTGTTTTACGCCTGGCCACACCAGATTCAGGTTCCGAGCTCGGATCCGAGGATGGCAATCGTTCTGGATATTCTTCCAGTTCAGAAAACGAGCCTCACTTCTATCCGCCAACGAACGGCTCAGACGGCTACATTGCCAGCAAGTGGGCCAGTGAGCAGGTCTTGGATCAGGGGCGTTCATTCGGTTTACGAGCACATATCCATCGGCCAACCACACTTATTGGGGACGGTGTGCCCAGCACCGACCTTCTGCATAACGTTCTACAATATTCTCGCCTTCTCCAGGCTGTTCCGCGATTCGACGGTTCAGGGGTTTTGGATATGGTTTCTGTCGAGGAGGTCGCTCAAAATATCTTGGCATGCTCCCGTGGGAATTCGACTGGAGGAATTACTTGTCATTCTGGTACTCAGCTGCCTATTTCCAATCTGGACCAGTATCTCTCTGAGACTGAGGAACCGTTGAAAGTCCTGGACATGGAGGGCTGGGTGCATGAGGCCATCAAGATCGGTCTGAACTCCCAAGTGGCATCTATTCTGCTAACCCAGGAAGGTCGTAAAGGCCATGGGCTGGTCATTCCAGAGCCTTAGCGGAACCCATTAACTAGAATGAGTAGACAAAAAGTTGTTTGAATTAAGTATATACCGAGTTCCCATAGATCAATGATGATTACTATACACCGGCCACCTCGCATTTTATTACTAAACCCCGTCTTCCTGCCTAGCGATACTCATGTAATTCAATACTCTGCCTCACTCTAATCCCTTCAATTCCACCCTCACTTTCATGATCATCCGCCACTCCTGCATGCACTGTTGTGTTCAACGCCTTCATGGAACCCGAGTCGTCGAGACGAGCGAAAAGTTGTGGATCGACGGAATGCGTCGATCCTTTTGGGTATGCGGAGGTGGATTTCGTTTTGGTGCGCGTTGCGGTCGAGAGTGAGAATTTGCGAGGGAGCAGATACGAGAGCACAGGGCGGAGAGTTGGGAGGCAGGCGCAAGTGACGGCGACGGAGGGTTCTACGACGGTCCAGATCAAGGCGTCCAGATAGACCCCTGGATCGGATTAGCATGGCCAAAAACGACAGGACTATATTGAGGGAGGGGGGGACGAACATGTCAGATCGGGGTCATTGACGTGGAGGATGGAAACGAGGAGACGCATTAGGGCTGTTACGCAGGCACTGGTAAGGATGTTAGTATCGTTTTGTTGATAGCTAAACGAGACGTAAGCAATAGAAAAACGTACAATGAGCCTAATAGGAAGATAAATGTCAAGGCGACCTTCTGCGACCCGGTCAGGGTCAATCGCCAGATCATATGGATTGGCAAAACGAGGATAAACACGTCCAGCACGATGTTCACCACTGCATAGCCGATATCATAATCGAGAAGACTGAAGCATTTCCTGTTCGGCAGGTCTGTGAGCCAGTAACCCTGGACCGGCACGCAGGTGAAGATGCCCGACACGCACATCCCGATCCACCAGGCGATGTTGATGCAGACGAGCCAGAACACGACCCGGCGGAAGAGCAAAGTGTCGAAGATTCTTCGGTAGAGAAGCAGAAGGGAGACTTTGATTGTGGGCCCTGTGGCGACGTAGATCTGGTTGAATGCGTAGAGAGTTTTCCAGAATTTCACGTAGGGAAAGGTGTCTTTGATGGGCTCAAGGTGTTTTCCTACGCCGTACCTGACGCCTTTTGCCGCTGTGTTAGTTTGATATCCTGGGAAGAAGACATAAAAAGGAAGCGTACAGAGTGTTGCGCAGGCTGCGCATGCCCACGCGAGAATCTACATAGTCGTCCGTCAGTATGTATGCTATGCTATACTGTCATATTTGATGAAGTTGAACATACCAACCCCACGATCACCAAGTAATCGTCCATCAGCCATGGCTGATTCTTAATACGACGAGATGCAAGTCTCCCCACGACAGACAGCGTAGCGATTGTGGCGACAGGAAACACGCTGCCGATAAGGACAGGCCCTCGGTCGGCGTGTAGGTCCATGATTTGTGTCTTCAAACCGGAGCTACACGCATGGTAATAACGACAGGAAATTAGGCAAACCCGCACGCCGAGCCAGCAGGACTGACATCTGCAAAGCCACCGACTTTAGCTGAAAGCCACCCCGGTCGGAAATTACGTGAAATCTCCCCGTGGCATGACAGGGTTACTTCTGATAGATAACTAGTCACTGCCGGAGTAGCGCCATGGTCGAAAGACTTACTCCTAAAGCAGAGGGCGAAAAGTAAAGGGGAAGAAACTGAAGGAACTCCAAGACCTCCATATGGCATGGCATGGACAAGAGAGACGAAAATCCTGCACAGGATTGACGACAGACAGGGGAGTCCATCCTCTCGTTTGCCTCTCTCCTCGCCGCAGGATGGCATCCCGGACAGCTAGTCGGCCAGGATTCCAAGCACGATTCCCAAGGGGGCAATGGGGCCCATGGCTAAGAGCGAGTGGTGTTTCAGCGACCACTCTTGCGCAAGGGTTGTTGGCCCGGATTGTGGAGGTGAGGGTCTGTCATCCTATAGAAGACGGGGATACCCGCCGATCAATAACTCGCAAGCACTGCCGTGACCAAACCGGGGCACTGTGATTGGGACGCTGATTCTGCAGTAACTGGGATTCCCATCCTGCTGTTGGCTTCGATGACTAGTAGTGGACAAGTTGATCCTCCCGTGCTTCCGGACGGGCAGGGTGTTGATCCTGGCGGATGGGCCCACGTTGCACTGGCAGGTGCGAGACTAGATCCTTTAGTGAGCGTTAGTCCAACTGGACTTTTGTTCTCTGTTTTCACAGGGTTGCAGTTTTAGGGGGCTGCAGCATCCCCCTTCCAGAGGTCACGCCGACGATGCACTTTTTCCCTGCGCGGGCTAAATTCTCTCCTATTTCTTACTGTACACCACAAAGATGACATATTGTCTAACCAACACAATCTCAGTCAGCTGTAGAAATACTTCTCACCCAGTTTTCCTTCAGATCCACATCCCCCGGCACTACCACCTTCTCCTCTTTTCCGTAATTTGTTGGTTTCACACAGAACCAAGTCACGAAGACCATGCACACCAATCCCACCCCTTGCAGCGCGAAGGTCCAAGCAACCACGTAGATTTGATCCAAGCCCGCTGCTTCGGTGCCAAACGTAGCGCAAAGTCCACCGGCCAAACAGCCCTTTGCGAACCCCGCAAAGCGTGCGAGCGTCTCGGGGTCATTGCTCAGCGAGGCAACGATCCACTGCACAACAACTTGATACTGCATTATAGGCCGGAATTAGCGCTTCTCTCCTCTGTCTTATCTCCTGCTTTTATTTATTTATTTTTTCTGCCCCCATGGAGCCAGCTATGGCATGCTCCAGAGGGTATGAACTGCAGAACAACGTGGGGGCTGAAGGAACTTACAGCAACCATGTTGATCCCGAACAACAGCGTGAGGACAATAAATCCACCGAACGGGCCGTCCGTCCAGTCCCACAGCGGAGGACTGGTTAGATCGATGGGATGCTGCGACAACCACACGCAGAGGCCGACCCAAAGTCCGAGCGTGAAAAGGCCCATGACGACGATCGCGAGGAGGCCTCGTGCGCGTCGAGTGCCGATCCTCCGGTTGTCCAACATCGCCATCGTCCCTACCGCCCCAACGGCTTGCAGGATGACGAAAATGACGGAATTCAGACTGCGTGTGCGGATGTTGAAGTAAAGCGCTGTGAACTGTTAGTTTTGGTTCGATGTTCTGTGTTCCCCTGCAGGAGCAAAGGGGTTAAGGGGCGTACAGTTTATTGACGAGAACGCGATGATCGCTACCTCAGAGCCGAACATGGGCAGGAGGAGTGCGAGCATGCGCCAATCGAGGATGATTTGCCTCTGGCCTTTCAGCTCTTCCCATACGCCGCGATGAGGGTAGTGTGCGATAGGCGAGCCGTCAGAGCGCCGCACTTCAGTGGGCGAGATAATGCCAAACAGAGCAACGGGGAGCGATAAGGCCATCAGAATGATGAACACGATATATACAGAGTCGGGACACTGGAGCTCTCCAGCGTTGAAGTTGATGCCGAAGGCGACGAACGAGGCAATAGTGCCTGGAAATTAGCATGACTTAGTCTGTCTCCTCTATGGAAAACCAGTGGGGGGGAACCGTACTGCCAACACTAAGAAGACCCCATTGCATCGAGATATATGTTCCCTTCTTGTCTTCGGTCGCATAGCTGAACGCGATGAATCCGGCGGCCGTCCATAGATGAACAGCCGTCAGACCCAGTATCGCGCCACCGAAGATGGGGAACCACAGATGCCCAGTGTTGCTAACTGTTGCACGTCAGATCGGCCTTTCCTGGAGTATATTTATCCCAACTAACGGCCTAGGTGAATACGTACAGTACCAGAGCGAACCGACGTAGATAGGGTACCCCAGAGTCCCAAAGACCAGGGTATACTTAGGGCCAACGGTGGTCACAACGGAGCCGCTGAAAAGTCCCGCGACGAAGTAAATGCTACCAAAAAGTCAGTTTGACAGGGTTCTAGGATTAGAGAATAACGGATTCTTCTAGACGCACGCGTAAAGTACCGAGTTAACGATGTTCTGCATCTTTGTGGCATTGGCGGGCCCGCCGCCTGCGCCCAGATTTGTGACAGCGACACTTCGGCGGTTAGACACGTCGAACTATTGGCGACGATTGCAATCATAACGGCACTTACTAGAGCCCTGGTCCCAGTCCAACCACGACCGAGGCAAGCAGGTTCTGCACGAAGGGACTAGGGTCTGTCAGCGTGGCCTTCCACGACTTCAAGGTCCGGACTCACCTGTTCAATCTACCCAGCTGCATGATGGGAGGCGATGGAGGTCCAAGACAGCGTAAATTCTAGAAAGACAGAGGGACAGACCAAGCGGCAAGTCCGACAGTAGATATGCCCCTGCAGGGTAGTACTCCGGTACCCTCGTGGCGAGTGGCATGAGTACGACTATCTCGGCCAGTTACGCTCATTGGGCTTGGACCCAGTGCACCGGAATCCTTTAGCTGGGGCAGGAACAAGAAATGGCTCATTGATTATTAAATTAATGTAACCTACAGGGGTAGGATCCTGCCGAGAAGCTACTTAAAAGCTTTAGAACATCGCTAACCCCCTTGGAATTATTATCCCCGGGAGAGAAGGGAAGATAAAAGAAAAAGGAAGCGTGTTTCGTATTCACCCTGCCCTAAACGACACTTCATTTCGCATATTGTCTCCGTGTCCGTGTAAATGGCCGCTTCTCATATCATCGGATACGCCGACCCTCTGGCGGCTTCCCCTGGCCAGACCGTCGCCATTCACGTCTCCTGTCACCGCGAGAGATACACCAGTGAATTAGTCCGTTTAGGCCCGGGTCAACTCAACCATCCTGACGCTCCGCCCGAGGATCGGCGCCGTGTAGAGTCCCTTGCGTCTGGATCCCACACTGGACGCCCCCAGTTCTCCCGTCCGGGGTCTTTTGCATCGGTCCCCTGGAAAGGAGATCTTCTGAACCAGAAGGATGCAGTGACCGTGTTCTTCTGGATGCAGCCCACTCTCCCACATGCCGGTCATGAACAGTATCTGTTCTCATCCCTGGACCCGGACGGCCGGGCGGGATTGGCAGCGCTGATCGACGAAGAAGGAACGCTGATTCTGTGCTCCGGAGGATCCGAAGGCATGCAGCGTGTTTCATCGAAGATCGATCTGGACCGTGGACGGTGGTATCGTTTGGCCCTCACCTGGGATCCATCCTCAAATGTTGTCGGCGCCGACGTGCAGGCCAAGGCCGGCGACGTCGGGCAGACTTCCCTCTTGCAGACCGAGAAGCACTCGGTCCAGACCATGCAGCTGGTCTCATCGCAGTCCTTGACCATTGCAAGCCACTCCAGTGCTGAACGCGTGGCTCCCCACCCGGTGCCTTCCTCCAGCTTCAACGGCAAGATCGACGGGTTTCGCGTGGAGGTCGGATCGGAGCGCATTCTCGATCTCGATTTCAGCAAGGACATCTCCACTGACTCCCTGCGCGATCTGTCCCCTTATGCCACCCATGGTGTGATTGTGAACTCGCCTGCTCGCGCAGTAACTAGTCATGACTGGAATGCCCGCGACGTCGACTGGACTCGTGCCTCGTATGGCTACGGTGCTATCCACTTCCACGATGACGATGTTGACGATGCGGCCTGGGAGAAGGACTTCGACCTGAAACTCCCTGGGGATCTCCACTCTGGGTGCTATGGGGTTGTGGTGTCGGATGGCGAGACCGAGGATGTGATTCCGGTCTTTGTTCGGCCAGATCTGTCCAAGTCGTCTAATCCCCCTGTTGCTCTGATCATGCCCACTTTCACGTACACTGCGTATGCCAACGATCGCATGTACGACACCTCTCGTGATGTCCACATTGATATTCCTGGGTCTGACTCGGTGACCAAGAGTCGGCATATTCAAATCCTCGAGGCACGTCCGGATCTTGGGATATCGCTCTATGACAGCCACAACGATGGCTCTGGCACGACCCACTCCTCTACCAAGCGGGTTGTTCTGAATATGAGGCCTGAGTACGCAGACTCTCTTCCTTTGTTCTCGCTCCGTTCACGTCTAACTTGTTCCCAACAGCTATTTCCACTGGGGCTTCGGCGGTCCTCGCGAATTCCCAGCCGATCTCTGGTTCGTTGGCTTCCTAGACAGAGAACTTGGACGTGACAACTACGACATCATCACCGACCACGACCTCTCCATATACGGACCATCTCTCCTTCTTCGCTACTCCGTCGCCCTCTCCTGCAGCCATCCAGAGTACCCGACCTTCGAAATGCTCAACACCTACGATGCTTTCCTCGCCCAAGGCGGCTTCTTCATGTACCTCGGCGGCAACGGCTACTACTGGGTAACCGGCCACCAGGGCTCCCAGGCCCATCGTATTGAAGTCCGTCGCGCAGACCAAGGATGTCGGACCTTCAACCTGCCCCCAGGACACTGGCACCTCTCGAGTACCGGTGAGCCCGGCGGCCTGTGGCGCTCACGAGGCCGCGCCCCGAACAGACTCATGGGTCTGGGCTCAGATGCCTGCGGAATGGGACAAGGGGCTCCATATGGGATCGTGCCAGAGGTGCGCAATAACCCGGCCTTGTCTTTCCTCTTCGATAGTCCTCGTCTGAAGGACCCGACGACATCCATCATCGGAGATTTCGGGCTCGTCCAGGGCGCCGCGTCGGGCGATGAAATCGATCGGCTGGATTACTCGCTCGGTACGCCCAAGAATGCGATCATGGTCGCGACGACCAAGTTGGCAGGCGGGCATTCGGACAACTATGGGCTGTTTAATGAGGAGATCTTGTTCCCGATGGTGAATACCACGGGGACGACGAGCGAGATGGTGAGGAGTGATTTGGTGTATTTTGAGACGAGCGCAGGAGGAGCTGTGTTTTCTGTTGGCTCAATTAATTGGGTTGGTGCGTTGGCGTGGAAGAATTACGAGAATAACGTCGCGGAGATCACGGCGAATGCGCTGCATGCGTTTGTGAGGAGGGTTAAGACGCGCGGTGGATAGTAGACTTGAGGTTTCATTGTTCAAGCCCCAAGCCCACTGTAAATAAATTAGACCTTACATTGGCATTACTGTAGGTATAGGCTGCTCTGCCGCGTAACATGAATCATCGTGCGACATTTGATTAACATCGCTTGTGATACAACTAGCAGTATGGCATCTCCAGCGCGACTGCACAGCAGTTGCACTGTCGCATGGATATGCGCACTGCTGCTAGAAATGGCGGCTGCGAAGACCATGCTTGACGAGGCCCACGACGCACTCCCCCAACCGTCGACCGATCACAACATCTACACTCTCAGGGGTATTGGCGATCATAATGTGGTGGTAGCTTGCCTTCCCTCGGGAGTATAGGGAACGACGTCCGCTTCGACGGTGGTATCGCACTTGGTTACGACTTTCTCGAATGTGCATTTTGGACTGATGGTCGGTATCGGCGGCGGCGTTCCCAGTAAAAGTGTCGATATCCGACTTGGTGACATTGTGGTCAGCAAACCGACCCCTGATTCGAGCGGCGTCGTACAGTATGACTATGGCAAGGCCGTTCGCGATGGTCAATTTCAGCGGACTGGACAGCTGAATAAGCCCCCTACGATCTTCAACTGGAGAGCGATTATATGACGGGGAAAACAAGAATCGGGGAAATGATGACCGAGTTATTGCCGACAAACGAAGCCTTGCAGGTGCGATTTTCCCACCCTCCAAACGACTGGCTGTTTGAGGCAACCTATGATCACGAAGGGAATAACTGCTCGGAGTGTGATCATAACCGACTGGTGAGCCGCTCTGAACGGAGAAGTGACGCATCTCCATTATGGTTTGAGTGCCTCCGGAAATAACGTCATAAAAGACGCTAAAAAGCGAGATACTGTGCTTTGAAATGGAGGCAGCTGCAGTAATGGATGAATTCCCATCGCTGATTATCAGGGGTATCTGCGATTATTGCGACTCGCACAAGCACAAGGGATGGCAAGGCTACGCAGCCTTGGCTGCTGCTGTTTATGCTAAGACACTTTTGCTGGTTGTTCCAAACAACAAGTCTGGGAATGTGACTGAGCCGCATCATGCCCAAGAACAGCATTGGATGGTCCCATTTGGCCAGAATACGTGCTTTGTCGGTCGAGAAGAGGAACTTAATCGAATCGGAGCTCTCTTCACCCAATCCAGCGGACCATCCAAGATCGCTGTATGCGGACTTGGCGGAGTGGGGAAGACTCAGATAGGCCTGGAGTTGGCTTACCGCATGCGTAAGAAATGCTCAATTTTTGGATTGCGTGTACAAGCTATGAAAGTGTCGAGCAGGCCTACATCAGCATAGTACAGAAAGTGGGGATTGATGTCAAGCCAACGGAGGTAAAGAACCAAATGAAAACGCATTTCATCCAGCAACATACCGGCAAATGGCTTCTGATTTTTGATAATGCCGACGCCCGTCTACCCTACAGAGTTTGGGAATGCAAGCATGTATTATGAGCAGGCAAGGACGGAAGGAAGCAGAGGAGCTCTTTGAGCGAGTGATTGACCTCGTCGGACCTGAGGGTCCATCCACCCTCCGATCCATGAAAGTCGAAAGAAAGAGGCCGAAGAGCTGGGAAAGACGGTGATTCAACTACAGACACAGCTTCTCGGGCCGAATAACCCGCAAGCCCTGATCAGTATGAACAGCTTAGCGATCAATTACATCAATGATAAGCGCTACCCCGAAGCAGCGGAGCTAGATACTCATGTCGTGGCCCATAGAAAACGAATACTGGGCCCGGAGCACCGTCACACGCTCATCAGCATGGGCAACCTCGCAACTGCGTACGGTAACCTGGGACGGCTGGAGGAGTCACAAGAGCTGGCGTTACAGGCTCTGGAGGCCCATCAGCGTTCGTTGGGACCCGAACACTCTCATACCATGATCAGCATGTCGAATATGGCTCGTTTGTGGAAGAAGATGGGCAATCTTGAAGCAGCTATCGATGTGATGACAGAGTGTTTAAGGCTTAGAGAGAAAGTATTCGGGCCAGATCATCCACGCGCTTGTTCTTCGCGCAGCACCTTGATAGACTGGCAAAAGGAGCTTGGTGGTGAAAAAGAGACAAGCAATGAGGAGGGTTTGGAATAGTGGAAAAAGCCGTGGAGCAAAAGGGCCCTGATGTATATTGTGGTGAGTCCTGCGCCAACGTTGACGTAACCCGATAATGGCGGAATGATGCCACCTTCGTTTGGCTTTTTCTCACTAATCATAATTCACCGTCCCTTCTCATTCACTGCTACACACCTGACTCTGTCTCTGGTGTTCCTTAAGTGTCGCCACCTCATCTCATCTCACCCATTGACACGTTTTCTCTTTTCAACTACTTCTGTTGACCGTCTCTTCAGAGGTCAAGATGAATCTCTTGTATCTGCCCACAGAGATCCTGGATATTATCATTGATTATGTGATTGTGGTTACCCAGGGCTGGAATGACAGAAATCAGGCTCCTTGTGGTAGGCCGACATTGGTGCTGGATCGGATCCGTGAAGCCAGACTTGTGTGTAGTAAGTGCTCATGTCAAAGACCCTTTATTCCAATTTCTGATGAGCTTTCCAACAAAAGAAAAATTTGATTTCATTGCTACACGGCAAGCATATCGAGACATTGACTGGCGATATTGGCGGGGGGAGAGCTTCATGCACACAAAACACCGTATACATTGGCTACTGCACGAACAACTACTGTTCGAAGCAGGGAAAGAAGCATACAGTACCAGCCAATGCGATCCACAAGATCTAGTGGAATTAACTAAAGAGCGCTGCATTTCCGATAAAAAGATCAAATCCATCTTATGCTCTCCCGAGTCGCTGAAGAATGCCAGTCGGCTCACCGTCCATTATCAAGGCGAACATGAGGCAGGTAGACAGATGGCAGACCCGAAATCCGGCCCATGGCTCCCAAGGATCTTGAGAGCGAAACTCTCCATATTTTCGTATTGTGATAATGAGAACCTAGTCAGGCAGTTGCTTGACCGTGGCTACGACGTTAATACCACTGAGGAACGTTATGGCCCTCCTGTCTATGCAGCAATAGCCGGGGGGGAATATTAGCATGGCTGGACTCCTGTTACGTTATGGGGCAGATCCCAACTGCATTGGATTTAAAGACACTCCATTGGTAGCGGCAACCCGAGATGCTAACGAAGATCTAGTTCGACTTCTACTGCACCATCCAACCATTGATCCCAATCTAAGCTCTAGATTTGGGCACAATGCCCTGTCCGAGTCCTGTTGGACTGGAAATGTAGCTACCACTCGCCAAATACTTGGTCACCCCAAAACCGTTCATAATCTGGGCTCCTCTTGGTCTGATTTTCCACTCCAAATTGCTGTCTACTACGGACACGCCGAAATAACCAAGCTATTTGTTTGTCGAGAACACTCCACGGAGCCCGGTCGCGAATGTATAGTTAGCGCTCTGTGGCAGGCGTCGTACCGAGGGAGGGAAGACATTGTCGGTTTGTTGCTACAAAGAGACGGCGTGGCGCTAAATGAGCCATGCAGCCTGAATTGCTTTCAATCTAAGGATTTGCACAACGGAGACATCGAAAGGACCTATCACACACCTTTCTCAATAGCTGTTGCTGCAGGTCATATTCAAGTTGTTGAACTTCTGCTTAAGCAACATGATACTATGATCAACTGTCTTGACTCCAGACGTCGCACGCCCCTGGTGATAGCATCTCAATACGGACGCGACGAAAGTGCTGAGCTAATTCTTAAACGCGACGACTTAGACATCGGCATTGAAGATCACAAAAACCGTACTGCCCCTCAGATGGCTGCTTTGATGGGCCGCATGAACATCTTGAGCATGATTATTGCGCGCTGTCCCGAGGCGTTGAACACTGCGAACAGCAAAGGATTTAGCTGTTTTAACTATTCTCTTATATCGAATGATCCGAAAACAGCACAGAAACTATTGGAAATAGGCGCCGTCGCGGATTATAGGATGCCATATTGATGAGGACTCTTTGCCACTGGCAAACCCTATCATTCTACGTGGTTTTGAGAACAATTCACTTATTGCGGGTCTGTGGCCGGTGATTGAACTCTTTTTTAATAATGTTGCTTCTGACGAGGGAATACAGATCCTACTCTTTTATGTCTTGTGGCTAATCAGGCAACTTCTTTCATTTTACCGGATGGCGACTCGCTACGGAGCAAGATTTACTCATTTAAAACGATAGCTTTTAGTCCTGCTCCTGGGCCTTGATTGAAAAACAAATGAAACTGTCAAATGCGAATGAATATTTATATCAAGGGGTAACGAATCTATCCCAGTATACCCAAAATGAAACTCAATCACTTTTTTCAGAGCCCCTTCTCAACCTCCCCAAAGCCCTGTGTATTACATCAATCCCTTACCCAGTAAACAAAGCCAAACCAAGCCCATTCGGCTACCCGTGCGTCTCCTTTAACTTTGTCGCCTGTCTACTCGGGAGCTGCAACTACTAAAAAGGAATATCAACTGATACAGTTGCTGATCTCCGCCACAGACCGAGTTAACCCATCCCGCGAGCAAAGATGTATAGCAGCTACTAGCGGAATATCCTCGGCCTCTGTCTCAGTTCTTCCTATGGCTAAATCATGGGTTTGTCTACAGCTTGCTTTGCCCGCTTTGATATGAGCCACGATTGCTTCAATAGAGCTTATGAAACATCAGGTAAATTCCACAGATCTGATGGTCCCGTCTCCTTGCAGTGACATATGCAAGGGATGTCGCTCCAATGCTAACCCTTTCGTGTTGGCCGAATGACTTAAAGCGGTGTGCTGAATAGTTGTGCCTCGAATATCATTTGGCCCCCTTGCGCACTGTGGCGACCATGATGCTGTTGTTATTGGACGGCTCTCATGAAAGAGGGTCATTCAGCCATTGGCTTCTGAGAACACATTCAGAGGCAAACAAAAGGGCAGTGTCGGGCCCACATACGATTTGCAAACTGATTTCTATATATGTAGCAGGGAGGTAACCCCTAGTGAGCTCGGAAAGATAAATGACCAAATGTCTCGTTCCAACCCTTGAAGAAAGGGCAACCCGGATTATTTTCTACAACCCCAAACCCCAATATGGTATATCCTAATCGAAAGCAATATGAGGATCTTCCACTCTCTGAGGAGGACCTGAATACGAAGAATACTCGCTCTTCGTTCTCCTCTGCAGCGTCAGCAGGATACAGTTATGGCAGAACATCACATATCCCCTCGACAATTCACCGGATGCGGTGGACGATTCTAAACGCCATATTCTTCATATCAGGCCTCTTCTTCTGGTTCTCTCCATTATCGAAGAATATAGCGCTATACCGGCTCAGCGACCAAGACAAGTGGAAGGCTACCTCGGCTTACTGTACGTTTCTATTCTATACTACTTCGTCGCGATACAGAGTAAGCCCACAACAGTCGTGCTAACAAATTTAATCAATAGCACCAATCCTAGAACGCCTTGATATCCCGAAAAAAATGATTACCACAAACAGCACATTCTACGACCACGACCCCCTCCCTATTCTGCGTGTCCCCACCGGCCCCGAAGCCGACGCCGAGTGGGATCGAATCGGCGGCAGCACAAAACTCCGTCCGATTGTTATATCATCCGCCGAAGTCCGCAGGATAGGAAAGGACCCAGCCAAGGCTGTTAAGATCCCAGAGGAACTCGGATACGGCTCAGACGCATACATCGCGTGGACGCAAGTGTTCCACCTTCTTCATTGTGTTGATATCCTGCGACAGCAGGTCTACAGTGACTATTATGGATCGGGACTAGATGGTGAATCTCACTTGGATCACCATTCGCATGTATCGCACTGTCTGGAGGTTCTAGCAGAGAGCATCAAGTGCACCGGTAATACGGATGCGGTCTTGTTTGCTTGGGTTGAAGGGACGGCATGGCCATCGCCTGAGTTTAGTACGCAGCATATGTGTCGAGATTTTGAGACTATGCTGGATTATGTGAATGAGAATGGAATCCCGGAGGATGTTTTCAATGCGATGACGGAGCCGCCGCCGGGTTATGTGCCGATTCCAGAGTTCGATATCTGAAGGGCTATGGCCTAATCAGGTTCTCTATTAATACTAATGACATGGGAGGATGTACGTGAAGGGGAGGTACATAGTATGATCCCATTATCTAGAAACTATGATAAGATACAATATGCGCACTGCGCGGGAAATACTACGATCAGAGAGTTCAGGCCCTAAAAAACCGATAGATTTCTTTTTCTTCTATAAGATATTCAAGTCAAATCCCACCAAATATGTTATTGGCCCATGATAATAGTGTATACAGCTCCCAATCATATTTTAATGTAGATACATATGATTCAACTCCACCGAGCAGAGATGAAAATATCAATTGATAAGTAGCCTTCTCAATCTTAGCTAAAGGGAAACTATACCAATAATTTTGCCAATCCGACATGTACCGTCAACAGTACTCTGAGTGACTCCGAATACAGACGACCTTAATATAGCTTTACGGGCTTTGCAGGATGATGAGGAATGCGGCGATTTGTGACTACGACTGTGTCATTTATTTACTCTTTCCTTGTGTCTCTGTTCTTTCCTTTTATTTCATACTAAGCTTTTATGATTCTTAATAACAATCAAGAATCACTTGGTAGGGATCTTTATCAAGGGGAAAATAGATAGTCCAGGCTAAATAGGGAAATTGCTGAATTGGCAAGGAGGAGGCCTGGGAAGTATAACAGAAGAATCCTGGAGATTCAACTTCCATGTTCCTAACAACTATCTTAGTATCAGCCAATATTATCAGGCTAATCGCTTTTATTATCTTTTGTATTTTTATTGGGGCCCGAACCCGGGATCGATCACTCGGGAAGACCTCGCGGATACTTCTTCGTTGATTTTATTCTCTTCTTGACCGACGTCACTATTTGCAGAACTCGGATAGGGTAAGACGCCGACGCGTCTGCTCAAGCATCTGTCTTACACCCTTCTACTACCTATTATTTTGTGTTTCATCGTTTTCACGGTTTATATCATCAAGTTGTGAAAGACCTGTCGTCAGAGACGCTGGTTTTGTCATTGTTCAGCAAAGGCTCCCGTCAAGTTTCAGTTTGCAATGCAATGACCGGACAGCCACTTAATACTGATGAGGATACCTTATACGATGACGGAATGACTCCAACGGGGTACAAACGCAAATTGGAACGCACGAATACACTGGCCCTTGTTGATCGAGCTGCTGATATGCGGTTCGAACAAAATGCAGTTGCCGATGCTAATAAATTCCGCAAGGACATCAGGCACCTTACCGCACGGGTCGATGAGTTGGAACAACAATTACACGACTGTCAAGCCGTTGATATAGAACCCCTCTATCGAATTGTTGATGATAACGCTCAAACGATCAGCGACTTAAAAGAACAGAACAATGCGTTAACTATGGAGAGGATCCCAATGAATCACTGAACATGCCGATACCCGCTGGCCCCAGACGAGCGCAGTGGTATGATCCTGTCAAGAATAACCAGGACCTCACGAATCTGGAAATACATAACATTATCCAGCTGGCTCCCAAACATCGCATGAAATACTCCAAGTACTGGACCCACGATGGACTGCTGAAAGCGCAATATCATGACTTCTTATTCGAGCGACTCGATAATGGTGAATTCCGACACGAGCATGATACCATGAACAGTAACGTTCGAGGGACTGTCGAGTCATTTCCTCAATCAGTTTCCCTTATGTAAGGAGGGCTTCCGTTAATAGCTTATCCTTCGACTTTGCCGCCTTCAACAGTACTCAGCAGGCAGGCCTATGTATGGATTAGGGCATGGGCAAGCACGTGCTTCCAACCAGTCTACCATAGTACTCCTACCATTGGTTGGTAATTAAAGTTGATGAATCATTTTAATTAACTGCGCCAAATAGTGCCAAATGATCATCTATTTGGCTAACCTTGGCTTGAAACGATCGCTCGGCGGCTGTTCCATGTCCTATCTGCTTATTTATTTGACATTTCAGCGCTTACCATGCTAAAATGCTAGAAGATCTGTTAGTTATTTGATATAATACCATCTTCACTGCTGTCTCTTATAGTTAACTCGAAATTGTTTTGCCGAAGTCTACTCGAGACAAACCTAGAATCCCCTTAAGTAAGCGATAAAGATTAGCCTGGTATAAGGTCCTACCCTCTTTGGCCTAGTCTGATGTCAACCGGGCAGTGGTTCAGTTCAGATCTGGTCCTGGAGTTGCTATTCGACGAGATTAGGAAAGCGTGGCAATTTAGGCTTAGATGGCAAGTGTAAATTGCTGCCACTGGCAAACTTTAAATGGCTGAAACAACAAGCTATATAAAAGACCCAGCCATCGGCTTCACATGCTCCTACAGCTCCTTCATCTACGCCATCTACTGCTCCTTCTTCGAAGCCTTTCACCTCGTATACATCGAAACGTACCAGATGAGTCTGTTCCAATTCAGCCTGATCTTCCTCGCCATCGTACTCTACACCATGTACATCCGCAAGCGGCACACCAGCCAACAATCCCTCATCGACAACAACAACCTCGAAGCATTTCTCTTCCCCGCCCTGCCCGCCGTGTGCGTCACGCCCATCTCTCTATTCCTATTCGCATGGACCGCGCGCGCCTCGATCTATTGGGTGGTGCCCACGATCGGGATCGTGCTGTACGCGGGGGCCACGTTCGTCACGTTTCAGGGCATCCTGGTATACCTGCCGCCGTCGTATCCGTAGTACATGGCGTCGTTGCTGGCGGGGAATTATTTTTCGAGGTCGGCGGCGGCCGCGGTGTTTATTATGGTGACGCCGTATATGTATGAGAACCTGGGGATCGATAAAGGGGTGACGATCTGGGCGGCCATCTCGACGCTCGGGATTCTGGGCATGTGTGTGATCTGGTGGTATGGGGCGGGGATGAGGGAGAGAACTCGATTTGCGGGGTGATTTGCTTCTGGTTCCTATTATTATTTCTTTTGTCGGCTTTGGACTATTTTTCATTGTTGGTTTTGTGTGGTTTCTTTGTGTTCGTGTTCTTTGTTCAGAAAGGAAAAAGAGAGATTCTTCGGCGTAGGGCTAAAGATGCCGCGATTTGATTTGCATGTTATCGATTAGTTAAATAACATTACAGTTTTAGATAACAAGGTATTTCGCAGTGACTTGCTGCGCTGATGTCAAATCTCCCGAGAGCGCATAGATATTCTGCAACGCTACAGCCGCCTCTCGCGAGAAATCCTCCACGAAGGGAGCTTTCTCATGTTCCTGCTCCTGCAACAGCCCTGCATCCGTCATGGTGGCATCGCTGCCATTCTGCATATGCGTCTGCCTCTGCTCTTCGGTAAGAGCCAAGACCTTCTCATACCCCTCTATAGCCAAATGTGCGATTCCAAGCATATGCCAAACGCGAGCGAAGTTGAATTCCATTTCCTGACGCTCTGCGAGCAGAGACCCTTCCCGCTCGCGGACTCGGCGGTACTCGTGCATGAATGATAGACCCTGCATGATAAGGTAGTGTCTGTTCTCGGACTGCCGCTTCAGCGAGTGGTGGATATAGCAGAGGCCGATGGAGAGGAGCACGGCGGGGTTTTGGTCGTCAAGATCATAAGCGCGGAAGAAGTAGTTCAGGGCAGGGATGAAACTATTTCCCGAATAGAGGATGTGGCCGTATAAAACCAGCAGGGCGACGTCCAATTCATCGGCCGGGATGGCTTCTCCGGTATCGTCACGCGTCGAAAGTGCGGCACGTTCCCGGTAGACTGACTCTCGAACTGGTCTCATGGAACGGACATTCCCTCCTGCTTTTTGGGGCAGAGTGAAGTCCATGGCTTTGATCTGACGCAGCATGAATTTCATGTTGGGCGAAGAGTGGAATAATGATCGGTGAGGGTCCCCACTCAGGCGACTTAGCATGCCGAAGAGGCGATAGGTGTCGGTGACGAATTGGTATTCCTTGATGAACCAGCGGGCCTCATTCGCCAGTGCTTCTTCGTCTTGGGCTCGTAATGCGCAGGTAAACCAGCAGATGTGGATCTGACGCGCGCTCTCTTTCGAATGGTACCAAATGCTGGCTTCTGCAGCCGCGGCGAGGGTATCATAAGCTTCATCTGCTTCATTTTGGCCCGTTACGACGAGGGCATATTGAAGGAAAATATCAAGCCATTCGTCAAACGATATCCCATGATAATCCGTCGGAATTGGCCCTAACGCATCTGCCTCGGGGTCGGCTCCTGCGAATGGATGTCAGTATTCTTTCAGTTCAGGTTGATGAAATCGATGCATACCTAGACTTTCCTGAAGACGGCCTGCCATCTCCTGCATTTCATCAATGAACGTTCGACTTTTCGATCTGTTGGCCTTCTTTCGCGCTTCTCTCGAGTAGCCTAAAAAGGTCGTGCCTCGAATCATTGGATAGAAGATACGATTGGAGCGAAACTCGCGCAACAGAGCGTCCGCAATATCCAGCCAATCCTCGGTTGCTTCGACGTGCCCATCTTTAAGATGGGGTTGTAGTTGCATCAGTTTGGAGTAGAGATACTGAACATTCTCAGTTCGGTTGCCATCGACCTCTGGGCGTTCTTTAACTGCCGGAGCAGTTGTCAGGGCTGGGCCTGCTAGTTCTGCTTCCTCGGAAGGGCGCGGTGCAATTGGCCGAAAGGCCATCGCTTCCGGTCCTAATTCCGCTGTTTTGAATTCCATTGCCAGATTCTCAAGCCTCGTATCTTTTCTCCGTCGGCTACTTCTTGTCTCCTGCCTTCCAAGTAACATGGCCTCGTTGACGTATTTGAGAGCCCGTTCGTTCATATCGAGGCTCTCGTACAGCTTTGCTAGCTGCACGCGCGATTCGATGTTTTTCGGGTCATATTCTGCAACCGTAAGGTAGCAATTTTCCGCCTCTTCAAACCGTTCCAACTGTGCGCAGCAATCTCCCATCGCGAGGAAATAACTGACATCCGCATATTCATTTGTTTGCTGGAGAGGCATATAGAATCGAAGGGCATCTTCAAGCAAACCCACCTCTTTGAGGGCGTCCGCGACTTCCCTAAACAAGTCCCCATAGTCAAAAAGCCGAGAGCCTTCAGAATTATCTTCCGGGTTTAACCATTCAAAATGATGCTACCCCAATGTGTTAGCAAAAACAAAAGGAATTCTCCGACTATCTGCTTTTAGTGGACTCACCAGTGCCTCATCTTTGTGCTCGTATCCCATCTTC
Organism: Aspergillus persii; assembly: GCA_002215965.1. Taxonomy (NCBI): domain Eukaryota; kingdom Fungi; phylum Ascomycota; class Eurotiomycetes; order Eurotiales; family Aspergillaceae; genus Aspergillus; species Aspergillus persii. Next base: position 5,516,363 of record NGZO01000002.1, on the reverse strand, counting down.
AACCTGAACAACCCGAGCTTGACTCGCAGTTCAAGTGGAAGGCCTAAACCATACGAGTCTCGCGGCCACTGACCTGGCATATATCCATCTGTCTTAATACGTCGAGGCGAATCGTCCGCATCCCATTCACGGTCATCTTCGTCAAATCCCTCCCACATCGGATCATCTCGACGACCAAGGAGCCATCTGCAGACAGCCTTCAGGGATCTCAGCCCTTGAGCATGCTCGCCCAAATAGCCATAGAGCTCAGCGAAGATGTTCACGTCAGACCAGGAGAAATCCGGGGCCGCTGTTGGCTCCAGAGACGTCAGGTACTTGACACTTTTGGACCAATGATTCACTGCTTTCTGGACATCGTGCATATCGATGTATGTTTCGGCGATATGTCGAAGAGCTCTAATATTATGAGGAAGCTCTTTGAGGAGCCTCTCGTATTCGGTGGCAGCACGACCGTTGTGGCCGAGTTCCCGGTAAATGGCGGCTCGCTGAAACCGCGCATTGTGGTTCCCGGGGGTAATATCGAGAACACGGCTATAACAGTAGATAACATCGTTTAGGGCCGTGAATCGATCGTCTCCGGCCCGGTCCATGATCATCTTTGCAACTTTGGCCCAAACCGTCGGATCTCTAGGGCGCGTATGGGCTCCACTGAACAGTGCCGTCAACGCTTTATCTCTCTCGCCCTGCGCCAGGAAGATCTCAGACAGCAATGAATGGGCAGCGAACATCTCCGGGTTGATTTGAATTGCCCTTTTGGTTAAAATGATAGCCCGTTCATAGTCACCGTCGATGAATGCAGAGGTAGCCTCGGAATGAAGCATCTTGAACTCCGGGCTAGGCTCCAATGGTTTACGAGGCCCTCGTTTGATGCCTTTGCCGCCTCTCGCACCGTACCGACCAGAAAAGGGCCCGGTGCCTCGCCGGCGACGGCGCCGTCTTCCAGAATCCGACTCATCGTCGTCTCCTTGGTCGACAGGCACATCAGACAAGTCTTCCCTGCAAGATGGTCAGTCTAATTCGACAGAAAACTACAGGCATGTGTGGTGAGATCATACTCTGAGCTCTCCTCGGAATATACATAGTTCGCGTCCGAGGCTGAGTCGTCCAGATCAGGATATAACTCCTCAGCAAACCTTTCGGCCTCGTCGTCTTCGTCATCAAGCGGTTGATCCGGAAGCTGCGAGGCACTTGCGGAAAACAAGTCTTTGTACAGGCGCGGATCGATCACCGAATGCAGAGAGGCATCGGCTTGAGCGGCTTGCTGTTCTCCTTGCCAAGGATAATGGATGGATTCGTCGATGTCAGGATAAGCATGATCCTCAGCACCCAGGTGTTCAGGGTCAGGGTAGTCCATATTGTCCGCAGGAGATATCGAATTAACCACCGGTATCAATGACGTTGCGCAATCTTTGTGGTGTGCAGCAAGACATGGAAATTAGACGGGGCTCCTTAGGGATCCAGAACAATCACAGCCAAGCGAGAGTCTCACACCGGTCGCACGGGCCCAGCAGGAACTCTAGCAGAATTCGAGTACTGGGTAGCAGATTTGGAGAGTATTACGGCACAATAGGACTAAGGCTGAAAAGACACTAATCGCGCCGTTTCCAGTCAATCCTCGATAGTCCAGCGATGTCTATGGATGGAATTAGAACTGATTTCATTGACAGAGAGCAGCAAAAATAAATACTATAAGAAAAAAGCAATACGTTTAGTTAACTATTCATAGCAACCTCTTAATAAGCGCCCAGCGGACACTAGGCCAGGCGACCGCTGCAGGGCGAGACGCTCGACAGGATAAGTCAGATCGGAACCGAGTCGCAGGTGCAGAGAAGAAGAGCAAAATAGAAAATATTCGAAATCGACTAGACGAGTTGCTGTTAGACTGCCCGATGGGAGACGCAGGACGAAGCCAGCGGAGAGGGAAGAAGAAAAGAAGGAAAAGAAGAAGAAAGGAAGAGGCTCCGGGAAGGGACTGCGAGTCCAGTGACCAGCTGCACCCAAACGGCAAAGCGTCTTTTCGCTTCCCGCCTCTTCTCTTCTCTCTCTGTCTCTCTCGCTCTCTCTTCCTTTCTCCTCCCTCCATCTTCCTCTCCTCTTCGCCATCCCATCCCCTCCCCATCATCCCTTCTACTTTCCTTTCCTTTCCTTTCTGTTTTTGATGCTTCAGGACTCCTGCTTGCTGTGTTTGACACACTACTGCAGTTGACCCTTGACATCCTTTCGTTTTAGAGAAAGGTAAAGAGAAGAAAAAAAAAAAAAAAAAAGACACCCGAACCCACATTTTCTTTAATATATTATCTATTGTCGCTCCGCTCTGTCCACTCGAATCCACTGCCTTTTCGACGACGAAAAAAAAAATAATCCTTTGATGCTCCTTCGGTTCGATTCTCTTCCAGATTCTCGATCCCGGTAGTGCAGCCACTGGACTGGTCTGTGCCCCAATCGTCAATTGTCTAGAGCCTTTGGTTCTACTCCACGCCCCCTCGGGAAAGAAAAAAAAAATACACCAAAGGAGGAAATCTCTGTCTCCGTCCTTAGAGAGGCGTATTTTTCCATTATCGTCTTTGATACCGTCTTGGCTATCTGCTATCCCGAACGGCCCTTCGACCGTCCCCGTCTTCGACAAGAAGTGTCCTCTCGGATCAAGGCCCGCCTCGTTCTATACGCAAACTCAGCCGGTGCTGCAGGTGCTTTGCAGTAATATTTCTCTTTCTGTATCTATTATACATCGAAGCCTTGTGTAAAACAATCATCCGAAGCCATCCCTCGACTCCTCTGTCCGAATAACCATCTTCGCTCCTTGCCCCCCATGGCTAGCCACATCATCGGAAACCGCAACAGCACCCCGGAGGCTTCCAAGTCGACACTCCGGCCTCCCTCCTCGTCTCGGAACCTCGGGTCGCACCAGCTACGAGCCTCCGCCGATATGTCGGGCTTCCCGTCCCCTCTCTCTTCCCGAAGCATCCGTCCGTCGTCGGAAGTGTATTATAACCATCAGCAGTCGCAGACCCCCAACAATGCCGAGGACCCCTTGGATCGTGCGGCCCAGCAGTGGCTTGCCGACATTGACCAGTACGAAACTACCCTGGAGGAAATGGCTGCTGCCACATTGGATCAGGACTTCAAGGATGAGCTGAGCGCCATCGAACAGTGGTTCCGCGTGCTCAGCGAAGCGGAAAGAACGGCTGCGCTGTACGCCCTGCTCCAGCAGACCACTCAGGTGCAGATCCGTTTCTTCATCCAAGTCCTGCAGCAGATGTCTAAGAGCCATCCTATGTCGGGATTGCTCTCGCCCGCTAACTTTGGCGAAAAGGGTACGTACCATTATAGCATGGCGGCGCACTTTCTTCCTGACGACGAATCACTAACTCAAATGTTCTCGAACAGATGCCATGTCCAACCGGTTGAATGACGCTATGGCCAAGCTGAATGTGGACAGTTCCCGCAACTCGCTGGGACGCCCTCCTCCATCTCCCGGTGCCAAGCGTAACTCCGGACTTGACTCCTCCACGATCAATGCCATGTTCCCCGATGCCGCCGCCGCCATTGCCAAGAAGAAGGCCGAGTTCACCCAACAGACGGGCAACGCCCCTCCTTCGAACCGGAACAGTGCTGTCTTTGGAGACCGGACTTCTTTTGTCGCTCCTACCATCTCTGCTCCTGACAACGGCGCGGACAATTTGGGACAGGCCCCCGTGTCGCCGTGGGCCCAGCGAGGCGCCGAACCTCAGCCCCCCATCGCTCGGCCCAAGTCGTCCTCCGGCCAGCAGCCCATGGGACAGTTCAGCCAGGCCTCCAGCTTGCGTTCTCCCCTACCGCAGACCGCGACTATTCCTGCCCCGGACATCGACGCCCCGTTGCTGTCTCCGTACAACGTTGGAAATGCCAGCTGGGCTTCCATGACCAACACCCCGATGACGGCGACGTTTGGACAACAGGCGCAGCAGCAGCCGCAGCAGCAGAACTCGCAGGCCGATATGGTGGCGAATGCCACTGCGATGAAACTGGCCGCGTTGTCGACCGTGAACAACCGTATCGCGTTGGACGATGCGCGCAAGTACCGCCGTGCCCGCTCCAACGACGGACAGGGCAAAAACTCCCACGCCAACGCCAACCCCCACCTAACCCAAGGCGGTCTTCCCAGCCCCGGTCTCCCGGGCCCGAACCAGCTCGTTGCGGGCCAGCTTCTCAACCCTCAGCAACTGGCCGCTTTGCAGGCACAGCAGCAGGCCTCGATGGCAGGTCGTCGTTCGCGTCCGACCTCCCCCGGCATCGCCATGCAAGGCGGCTCGCTGGGACCGATGGGGTTCACGTCTCCGCAAAACAATGGATTCTTGGCGGCATATGACCCCAACAACCCTCTGATGGGCAACGGACTGGGTACCCTCGGAATGGGCCAGTTTGGGCTCGGCGGTCACGAAGGCTATCTTTCGGACCACTCGGAAGTCACCCGGGGTCGATCCCCGCGTGGACGCCGTGGCAGCTCCAAGCCGCCAGAGGATCCGACGGATCCCAGTCTGTTGAAGGACATCCCCAGCTGGCTGCGGTCTCTCCGTCTGCACAAGTACACGGAGAACCTGAAGGACCTGAAATGGACCGAATTGGTTGAGCTGGATGATAAGGCACTGGAGGAGCGTGGAGTTAACGCTCTCGGTGCCAGAAACAAGATGCTCAAGGTGAGTAGCGACGCCCACCGTCTAGATCCGATTGAAAAACATATACTAATATGAACGAACAGGTCTTCGAGCAGGTCAGGGAGGCCAAGTCCGATGGCAAACTGGACAACATCGCATAATAAAGGTGCTTGCTCACCTTTATTATTTCTTCGTTTCTTACAGCAACAAAAATTCCGTCTATGCATTAATTTGACTAGATTGAGCTTGGGCAAAAGTGGCAGGATCCGATTTGTTCTCCTATCAAAAAAGCCAAACTTCCTTAACTTACGGATTTATGAGGAGAGTGTTTATCTAATAATCGATTCGCAGCTTGGTTTGGCCACCTATTTTTGGATGAATAACTGACCCTTTGTTTTGTGTATGTATGAGTTTGATTGTCTTTTCTCTTTTGTTATCTCTCCTCTTTTTCTTCCGGATGAAAAACTGCCGGGTAAAATTCCCTTACCAGCAGTTCGATCTGTCTCTTCATGTTTCTCATTTTCTTTTTTTTTTTTGTTTCCATTTACACGTTTTCTTTTCTTTTCTCTTCTTGGTCTTGGACATACGCAGATTTGGGAGACCCGGTTGTGTCTCAAACGATTGTGATGTCAAGGAAAGCAAACGGTTACGACGGATTGATGGATGGATTGAAAGTCTTCAGGATGGATGGATGGATGTTAATGCTGAGTACATTATTGATTAATTGACGAAATGATCCCAAGCGGAGATATCATGTTCACTTCCATGACTGAGTGTTCGAATATTTGCTTGTAGTCAAAACTGTCAAACATGGCAACCAGTAGATTACATGTTCCCAGCCAACCTCAGGCAATATTAGCTATACACGGCTGATAGACTATATATAGTTGTTCATACCACACACCCATAGGCAATACATTCACCAACATCCAAGCATAGATATATGCACAAGACAGCTTAAGACGCGTAAAAATATAAATACGCATTCAGGTATCTAGGCCATGAACCAAATACACCATACTAACAATATATACATAGGGATGATTCGAAAAAACCAGTATAAGAATAGGTCGCCAGGTATATACATAACCCACTATAAAGATATAATAAGAATGGATGGATATAGGTATGTTAGCTCAAAGAACAGCTATTGCATCTTCTCTACATCGTCCTCCCCGAACATATCCGAGTCGTCGAAGAAGACAGCAGACTGTCGTCTCATTTCCTGGAAGATACTGTTGGAAGTGTGCCGATGGGTGTCGAGACGGGACGAGTCGCGAGAAGAAGCGACAGAAGAAGCAGGATCCACGCTCGAGTGGTCCGAGACGTCGAGGACGAACTGTGGTTGGTCGTCATTATAGTAGCCAGATTGGTCCTGGTCTTGGTCTTCCGTAATGGAGCCGTCGAGGCGCGAGGAGATGCCGTCGACAGGATGGCGGCGACGGCGTAGAGGAGACATAATGCGGCCGGCTGCACCGGCGGGGGCGAATTCTTTGAGACCGGCGGTGATGGCGGTTTCGATCTTGAGTCGGTTCTTGACGAACTGGATCTTCGGGAAGGCGCTGAGTTGGCCGACGCGGAGCATGCGGGCCAGACGTTCGGGGCTGGGGTCCGAGAGGATGTAGTAGAAATCGGAAGGGATGGTCTTGGGCCAGATGGTGACGGTGCCGCTGAACTTTTGGAGCCAGATCTCGCTCCAGTCTTGGCCCAGTGGTCGGGGTAGGAGTTCGAGGTGGCGGAGGACTCGTAGCCATTTGTTCATGTCTAGTTTGATGTATTGCTCAATGGCTGATCCGAGGAATCCTCCGCGCCATCCACGACCTTTGCGATGAGTGACGGGCCGGCCGACGGTTCCTCGGGAATTGAAGAAGAAAAGGTTGATATGGGGATTCACCTGAAAGACACGTTAGAATGGGCAGCGAAAAACAAGCACCGAGGACTTACCTGCGAGACAATGGTGAAATTGACGTTGAAGTGTAGATTCAGCGCCTTCACGGGGATATCCGTCCGCAAGCTGCCATCTTTCCATTTGTGACCAAATGAGTAGGGGGCGAGTGTGCCATCGCGCTTTTTGGTCATGAGAACAACGGGATTCAGAATGCCCGGGACTGCCGCAGACGCAAGCATGGCACTCCAAATGACACAATCGGGGGAGGTGAGATAGTTGGCCAGGATTGTAGGCGAATGAGGGTCGGATGGCACGCATGATACATTCAAGATCCGGCCCGTCCGCTCGTAGGCCTCACGAAATGTGGTCGAGCCTCTGCAAAACCAACTACCCTCACGAGCCCAGTCGACGGCGTCGAATCGGGCCCCTGTCCGCCACCAGCGCCATAGCCAGGTCGTGAACCCTTCATGGCAGGCCTTGATGCGATGAGCCAATGCGGGTACAAGCAGCTCTTTCAGTTCCTCGTCGGTCCTGGTAGCCACCAGGGCGGCGACTAGAGCTCCCCCCGAGGTCCCGGTTATGATCTGGGGCAGAACCCCGTTGTCCAAAAGCGCTCTGACCACGCCAAAATGATAATATGCAAAAGTAGCACCCCCCGACAGACACAAGGCGGTGCGTCCGAAATTGGTATCTAGATGTCTAAAATGCTGAAACTTGTCCTCGCTGCCGATGCGCCTGTCATCCGCAACCAAATCGATGCACGTCTTGACTTCGTCGATGTATTCCTGGACCAAGTCCTTGGTGCCCGAGTAGGACTCGCTGTAGAGTCGCGGGTTCTCGACGCCGGCGAAGTTGTTCTTGACACACGCCTCCAGCAGCGTGCACAGTTCCTCCACCGCGTTCGAGTCGGACGAGCCAGCCCCGCCATCCTCCTTGCGTTCTTGTTCAACCAAGCTCCTCACGCTCTTCAGCTGCGTCACCAGTTTGTTTATCGTCAGGTGGTCGTAGTATGCATATTCGTCGATTTCCTTCCACGCCTGGTTCCCGAGGTGATCATCGAGGGCCTGTGCCGCCTTCAGCCAATCGCCGTAGTTCGTCTGTGCCGACAGTTGCCGGCGCAGTGACTCCCGCTTGCCCCTCCAGGACACCCACTGCTCGTAGAGGAAGATGTACAGGCGGGTCAAGGTGTAGCCGAAGCCCAGGAAGACGATCCAGCCAAAGACGATGAAGAGAAACGGCCACTTCAGCACGGTGTACAGCACGCCTTCGCGGGTCTCGTCCTTGCTGCGTCTTGGCTGGCCCCGGCGGCCCCTGCTTTTCCGCACGCGTTGGTAGATGGGGCGCCAGTCGTTGAGGGCGACCAGCGGGTCGGCCTCGTTGCCATTCAGCGCATTCTCGAATTGGCGCAGGTCGTCGGGGTCGATGAATTGACGGTCGTAATCCGGCAGAGCGCTGGGATCGTAGATGTCACCCGCTGCAGACTTGTCCGCCGATGTCATTGTTGGGGGTGATTCATGATGGGGGAGAGTGGAGGGAGGGAATGATAATGGACGATGACCGGGAAGAGGATCCGCAGACGATGGAAATGACATCGACGTCAGAGGCACACCGCCTCCTCAGCCACGGTGGTTGTGGCTGGTGAGTGTGGCTGTGGCTTCTGCTGAAGTAATCAGGACAGAGACAAGCCACCAGGCCCGATCAGGCAACCGCAACCCCGCCTCGAGACGGACCGAGAAGGAAAGAACCACGGGTCTTGCTTAATCAAGGGGAAACCGTTGGTGTCTTACTTCTCCTCTTGCATCCCTCCCAATACAATGCAATCCAGTATCATCCACGATGCATGTTTGCCCTCACTCCTCCGTCACTAACCTGCGGAGTGGCCAGGCCCCGTCGCTTCAAACAGCAGACAGCAGACAGCAGACATCAGACCATACTGCATGACTTTGCATCTATCACATTGCTCCAGGGATTTGCGGTCCTGCAGCTGCACCTGATACGGCTCCGACTCAGTACTGTGCACGATCCAGGCAAATGCCCCTTTCCGTACCACCCACACTCTTCCATCTCCCCTCCCTCCGTCAATCCGATCGGGCCTGATACCATCTGCCCCCAAGCGACCTCCTGAATGGTCCGTGGGATTGATAGATCGACATTGCAGAGGAAGAAGCTTGCACATCCTTGCCCGGATGATCCGTGATCATCGGACACGGTGCGAGTTGGAGGGCATTACATAAGGGCAGATGATGTACCGTACATACGCGTCGCTTAACCTAGGAATCCGGGGAGCATGGGAATGTGTAGTGTGTACACTGTACAGAGCGTTGTGCACGCACACGGGATCGGACGGAGTCCCTGTCCAGGATGTGTGCCCGTTGCCTGTCGATAATAATAACTAATGGGTGGCATCGAAGAAGCAGGGGCAAACATCAGCATGAGACGATAATCTCCACTTGTACGGCCCCGATGACCGGCTTGTCTTAAGAGGGTCCATCCGTAAAGAAAAGAAAAGTTATCCTGCACAGAGTACATAGTACTGCGTATGTACCTTTTGGACCGGGGCTGATCCTCCAAGACACGAGTCCGGAGGGAGATACATCCGCCGACCAGCCGGAACGAGAACCGTCTCAACCAGCAGGCATCCGGCGACATTAGCGGGCCAAATCTCAATTCTCCCGAGATTAATACAGGAGTCTATACCGCCGTGGACGGACGAGATAATTATAAAGGCCGAGCCAACGGACAGGACCGGGGTGATTGGAAGGATCGTGACGGTGACCAAGCCTCTTATAGTATCAAGCATTGCGGGGTAGAGGAAGTCGCCAACGCCCCCGATAGAAAGGTTACATCCAGAATCCCCCTCAGAGTGCAGGCATGCAGTGATTGAATCCGTCGGCGGACGCTGGAATGCATCCAGAAGACATCGGGGCAACTGGGACGAATTGGCAGGGTCCACAGCGACGCGAGTACATGTATCTACAGACAGAGAGAGTGCTCTGTACTGTGCACTCCGAAGAGGGGGTTTTGAAAAGGAGTCAGAAAAGAACACCTAACGATGTGCAGCTCCAACACCGAGAGTCGCAAGCTGGTCTCAGCGTGCATCAGTCATGCCGACCGGCGAGGTTGGCGTTCTTGGGGTCATCCAGGACTCGACGACTAGTCGACCTCCTGCATCGCTAGTGCATTACATGGAACTATGGATTGCATTTAGCCTGGATCCTGGCAAGCACCTCATCATGCCACGGTTTGGACAAAGCAACTGATCTGTGCGACCGGTAGGTTTCCCCCCCTCCATACCTACAGAGTACTGCGTATGTCCCTGTCCCCATATCGTCGAACAACGTCAGGTTCTCCATCCACGGTTCGACGCTCCAATCTGTAACGAACCTGCAATGGGTGAAACTCCACCGCGAAAGCCAAGCCGACGGAAGAGGAAAGGCAAATGACGAGCGAGGAGGCAAATTCCCTCTTTTTGTTTGCGCGATAGCCGCTCGTTTCAGTGCCTGGGCTGAACCTTGGGACGGATAACGTTCAACCAGAGCGGACTTGATCAATGTATGGCCGAGCTGATAAGGTTCTCTCGTCTTTGAGACTCGAATGGGAGGCTGGAGAGACAGAGTAGGGAGTACTCGAGTCGAATCCTCCGGCTGAAACAGCGCCTGCTCTGTACTCTTACCCCGACTCGATCTTCCACATTCTGTCGCCTGCATGACGATCGGGATTCGAGCTGGTCCGTGAGTGGGCGAAACTCACCCGGAGGCTTGGCAGGCCAAATTTGCCATTTACCATCCAGCGGTGCGTCGTATCTGCATGCGCATGTACTCTGTCGATACTGGACCAAGAATGAGGACAATCCAGAAGATCCAGCAGGACACGCGGGAAGGCAAACGACGCCTGGATGAATGATTGGCGTCGCAACAACGCCCGCGGATCCACCGCCGATCTTTTCTCTTTCATTTTCTTTCTGTACAGAGAGTTCCTAGACGAAGTGTTAAAAAAATCATCCCATCTCCAGTCCCACTTTTCTCGGCTTCTTCGCGCCGACTCGCATCGGCTTCTGTCCGTAACCGTATTATTCTTCTCTTCTGAAAGGACGGTCAGCGATTTATTTCATCATCGAAATCCATCCGCGCCGCTAGAAGAATCACGAATCACGATAGGATGGATCGTTGACACACAGTAGCTTCGTATCCTAGTCTTTTCCTAGACCGCCATCACCCGCACTAACTCGTCGATCAGATGTCATACTCCGTAGACCGACAATCATGCGCATTAGCGAGTGCGATAGAAAATAGAATACAATGCCATCATTCTCCGACGGACCCGTAGTTTTCGGTTTTAGTCTTAGATTTACGGAATATTGCGTAGTTTATCTTACAGAGTACTCTGTACACTGTACTGAGTGGACCACAACGCCGGTAGATCTTGCCCTGCCTTGCCCTGCATACAGAGTACTACAGAGTATTGTCCTCCCCTTTCCTCCCCTCTAAATCTACTAATCTAGGTAGTACTGTACTACAGAGTATACCCGCCAAACAGTGTTCTCGCCAAGAGAAAGGAAAAAAAAAAAGACCCCTCCTACGTTCCTCTCCCCCTTTCCTCCCCCGCCGTGGCACGAGACACGACCGTGCCGAGATTGCACAGAAACAGAAACAGAAAGGAGGAACCAGAGGAACCAGAGGCGAAGGGAGAGGAAAACGATTTCCTCCCGGGTTTCATTTGTCCATTTCCCGGGTTTGGGAATTTGCTCCCCTTGCGTCGTGCAGATGGGAAAGTTTCGTAGCCGCCAAGGGCTATCTAGGTACTACTATCTACTGAGTACATACTCCTGGCATGAGGAATGCGCGTGGGGATCGAAGAAACCATGCGTATCTTGCTTGCTTGCTTGCTTGCTTGAGATTTGGCGATATTACATACATACATGTCTACCGTCTAGACTCGACTCTAGACCTCCCTCCTGTATGGCTGCCTTGGAGATAAAATCTCCGTCGAGCGGGAGGCTCCCAAGAGGGGGTGAAGATGTACTTGCAGTGAAAACAAGATGAGGCAAGGGTACATACAGATTACTGAATAATGAATATAGTTGTACTCTGATACTCCGTAGTGTAAAAGCATAAAACTACTGGCCCTACTGAACTTCCAACGAACCAACGCTCTCCCGACAAGGCTTTCGGTCACGCCTTGCAAGGGTCAACCTTCAACCTCCAAGAGAGAGGACCCCGTGGACGTCATTCAGCCGGGGAGCGGACCAATACCGTTGAAAAAGAACGAGGAGCGGGCGGCGATCACAAGAACGTGGGCCTTTTGGAGAGAGGGACAGAGAAGACAAAAGCAGAACGAAGGGAAAGGCAAAAGGTGGGATAGGAATGAGGAACCATGGGTCGAATGACGTTAATTAGGGCCGAGGAGGGGTGGAAGGAAGCAAAATGTGGTGTGGTCGATGGATTTGATTTGGTCTGATTCATGGCTTCCCACGGCGACGGAGCCTGCGGGAAAGCGGTGTGACTCGATCTTGAGTTCTTGACTTTGCTTGACCCTTGACGGGACAGGCGAAGGGTCGGCCGTTTGGTCCGAGGGGTTTCCTGGATCTTGACTCTGCAATAACTCCGCGCAGTGTTAACTCTCAGATGGATGGTCCAGGAGTCAAATGCTCGTCGAGGACACGATCATTCCAAAGAACGTCGGCTGAGGTCATTTGATGCCAGGAAACCTTGCTCCACTTGAGCCTCCCACGAAGGCCACGGGTCAGTGCGAGCGAGGATGGTTAACTTCCATCGGTTGATAAACGATGCTCTAGCGAACCTAATGCTGCAGGCGCACCTTTTCGTACGACCCGGCAGGAGGTATCTTCCGAGTTTCACGATGCGCACGGAGTATACAGACGATGCAGAAAGAACCCCTAGGTTGAAGCGCCTACTGTCCGGTCTTTTATTATTCTTCTTTGCGCATCTTGCCCAGAGTCTCTTTTGGGTAAAGCGCCATGCAGGCTGGGCGCCATCAGCTGCACGCTACCGGGCGCTGCACCAATCATGATGGGCACTGATAGCACCGCCGCCCCACCGCAGGCCGTAAAAAAATGTAAAAAATGTAAAAAAAATATAATAAAATAAAAAGGCACGGGTCATCCTCAATACTCTGTAAGAGTACTGTACGGAGTATACACCCTGTACCTATACTCTGTGTTCATTCCCCTCTCCCCTCAAGACTCTGTAGCATACTGCGTACATACTACTATCAGAGCAATACTAGATATGGATACCCGCTCGAGTTCGGAAACTTTGGCTCCACTTTTCGATTTTTATTTTCCCTGCAAGAATGCCACTTTCTAGGCATGCCGACAGATATGCTGAGCCAGCGAATGACCCGGGATAGCGATAAGAGCGTCGTACAGACGGCAGGAAAGTACAGAGTATCTACCTACAGTAGGTAGGTAGTTTGTCACCGAATAGTACCTACTCTCTGTCTGTATGTTGATGTGGCGGTTTGACAATCAAATTCCCCTTTATTGGTTTCCTTATCATCCGACGCATCAGCAATATTAATACTAATACCCCGTAGAATCCAATTCTCAACCAGACAAAGGCGGATTGACGAGACGGCCAAACCGTGGTACCCGCCCGTGGTATTATTGTATGTATAATGTATCGTATGTTAAGATGTCCTCGACGCCCGGTGCAGCGGCTCTCCGACCAACAGAAGGCGATAACGGGTCTAAAATAATCACTCTGGAAACTTTAGCTTTGGGTTAGAAATTAGAAATTAGAAATTAGAATATAATCTCGTCTGCCGCCTCGTCTCCTTTTTTTGTGTATTGATTTTTTTTTTTTTTCTTATCATTATATTTCCTTTGGTTGCCTGGCACTTTTATTTCCGAGAGACAAACTTTCTGAATTTTTATTATCATTTATTTCATTTTCCTTTTTTTATTTATTCCATTTCCTCCCCGTCCTCATTTATTTTTTATTTTATTTCCCATCGTTGTTTTTCTCCTGTCATTGCTGCTGACGCCCCAAGCCCCTCCTCTCAGCTGATTGATCCAGTGCACATCCTTACCCACCCTTCTCCCCCCCCCCCCCCCATCACGTACCACCTCGAGTCCGGCTAGACTAGATTGTGCTTGCATATTAGCTCTTCCGCTGTCTTTCTTTTTCTATCCCATCTCATCCCGTCCTTTTTCTTTTCTCCCCCTTTGGGTGCCTCTTGCTTCAACGCCTCTCCTCAGTTATCCCCAAGGCGATAAGCTCTCCCATTCTCATCCATCAACCCGACAGAGCGCCTTCACTTCTACGTCTCTCTATTCCTAGGTAAGAACTCGCATTGCCGTCAACATCCTCGAGCATTGCCGTTCACTTCCTACCTCCTACCGTTCATCTTTTTTTTTCTCCCCCTTTTTTTCGACGCCCGCAGATATTCCATCAATTCCATGATTGTTTTTGCTTCCTTCCGTTGCCCTTAGTTGCTCCATGCGTTCGCGATAGATCCCTGTAGCGTTGTGCTATCTTGCACTGGAAAGCCCAGACACCCTGAGAATGTTCCCGAATTGTTACTGATTGCCTTGGGGGTCTGTCCTCCGCTTTGACCGATCAGGCTCCTGCGATCCGATCCCTCTCTGTTGTCTACCAGCAAAGATGTCGGCTCTTGTCGCCAACACTACTTGTAGTTGCTGAGCGTGCCTCGTCAGAGTTCGCCCGACCGCATCACCTACTGCGTGGGGCGAAGCATTGTCCGTAATGGAGAAGCTGAACACTGAAGATGGACAGCTCTTCGTCAAGGTACGTGGGGTCTTTTTTTTTTTCTCCCTCGCTCTGATATCTCTCTGCAGCAGAACGGCGTGCGCTAATCCCCCGTCGCAACCGCAGAATCTCGCTAGTTTTGTTCGAACGCATGAAAAGGCCCTCGCAAACGCCCTTCAATTGAAGCGCCAGCCGACCAAAAATGCACAGTCTACACATTCCTCGTCGAGCTCGGCCTCGAGCTCGACCTCCACCGGCTTAGCGGCGGCCCTGTCCTTCGGGGCACTGAAGTTCGCCTCGCAGAGCATCAAGCCTGCCAAACTCACCCTCACCCCCCATCACCTCTTCTATCTCCTCTCCCGCTTCGAGGATCTCTCCATACCCGTGGGCCCCATGAGTGTAAGGCTGGAGAATATCCACACGGACGTATCCCAATCCTATGTCTCGTTCTTGAACAAGCCCCAGCGGTCCCGGGGTGATCGAGACTCCATTCACTCGGTATCCAGTGTCCGTAGTGTCATGTCTGGTATGAGTGCTATCTGGTCGTCCTTCGGCCTTGGATCCAAGGATGCAGTCTCTAAATCAGAAAAGGCCAAGGCCGCGTTAGAAGCGGATACTAAATACCTTTACTCTGCCTTCACAAAGATCCCCTGTCTCCGTCTAGCCCCGGACCGCCGTGCCCGCTTGATCCGCGGTTATGAGGAGTTCCCCTTCGACACGGCCGTGCCTCTACACGCCTTCAAGAACCTGAGTGCCCTGGAGATCATCGACATAGACTACCGCTCCTTCTTCGGGTGGGACCGCCTGTCCGAGCAGCTGCTTACCCTGACCGTCAAGAGGGCCAACATCGATGACCCGGCCGATCTGCTGACACGCATTGTATTGGACGACATCGATAAACGACGGCACCGATCTTCGAAGAACCAGCCTTCCCCCGTGCTCGGGTGGACTGGAAATGCCAATCCCCAACCTTTGCACCGCCCCGAGCTCTCCGGTTCTCTCTCCGCTCCTGGCTCCCCAATCCACGATACGGCCTTTGGCACTAGCGCCAGTCCCCAGGCCACGTCCATGATCCGAATGGGATCCGAAGGCACCAAGGTCCGCACGCGAACGGGAAGCATCTCTCCCTCCCGCCCAACCAGCTCCAAACACTCCGTCTATCGCCACGCCCGGGGCACGTCGTCGCGCATCCGACGCACCGGCTCCGGGAGCTCCAACTCCAGCGAGAACTCCGGCCACCGCAACGGCAGCTCTTCCAACCTTCCCTCCGGCGCCCTCCCCCCATCGAAGTGGCGCTTCCTTCGACACCTGGGTCTCCCGGATAACTCTTTGACCTCGATCTCCGCTGCCGGGTTGGCCCCCGTTGCCAACACGCTCCATTCGTTGGACCTGTCGACGAACCTCTTCACCGAGGTCCCGGACAGCCTAGCCACCCTTGTGGCGCTGAGGGCGCTGAACCTGTCGCACTGCATGATAGAATCTCTTCACTCCATCTCCCGCAACCCCCTTCCTGCCATCACTGCTTTGAACCTTCGCGGCAACCGACTTCGCTCGCTGGCGGGCATCGAGCGGCTGCTTTCCTTGGAACGGTTGGATCTCCGTGACAACAACCTCTCCGATCCGACCGAGATTGCCAGACTCACCTGTCTCCCTGAGATACGGGAGATCTGGGTGTCCGGGAATCCCTTCGTGAAGACACATTCGGGTTACCGCGTTGTGATCTTCAACCTGTTCCGCCGCACTCCCGGGTACTCGGAAGATATCATCATCGATAGTTCCGGTCCGGGCTATACCGAGCGAAAGCAGCTGGCCGAGCGCGCCGCCGAGCCCGAAGGTGCACCCGTAATACGGTCCACGGCAGCGGATCGCTCGGCCGTCGTCACCAAGCCATCGAACATCACCGTGATGCAGGGCGTCCCGGCCGGTGAGGAACGGGTCGAGGAGCGATTGTCGTCGGCCCAGAACGCCGAGCAGGGGTTAGTGGCCACCGGCCGGCGCAAGAAGGGTTATCGGCGGCGGATTGCCGATCAACCTCCAGGACATCCTTCTTCTTCTCCCAATGGTAATGATGACCCAGGTGCAGTCGTGCCTTCTATCCTTTCCGTGCAACATTTTCAATTGCCCGTTGATCCGTTTTTCTCGCCGTCCACCGACCGTCAATGGAAATCTGATGGTGGAGCCCAAAACAGGCCGTATGACACTCCCACCCCCGGCAAAGTCGACCTGGCTGCCGACCATCCCGCAGTCCACATGAGCGAGACCCTGGCTCTGCAGCGCACCCTGCAAGGTGTGGACTGGAAGGCGGACGGGGAGCTCTACAAGCGACAATTGGAGGCGTTGAAGCAAGAGGTCGGCAACAGTTGGCTATCCATGCTGACCCCGCACCAAGACATCCCTATCGCTCGCACGGGTGCCGATCTCAATGATGCGTCCATCATCCCTGTCGACGCACTGACTCGGGCCAGCAATCAACCCATCTTGACCGGAGGCCACACTTTGGGTTAATTATATTGACTTGAATGGTTGGTTTTGCAATGGAAAAAATTGAAAGAAAAAAAAAAAAAAAGGAAAAGAATGAAAATATGGAAGCGCCGACACATACAACCGTATCATATCATGCTTGCATTTCCTATGGAACCAAAAGTTGAGAGCGATCCGATGCTCTGCGTGGCCGTCATCCGTATTGCGGTGGTGATTGGCGATTCTTGCATTATATCCCGTGACTTTTCAGACTCTTATATATGACCTCACCTCATCCCTCATCACCCCCCGTCCTCCACCTCGCGTTTTCCAGTCTGACGAACCGATTGCATTGTCCTGGGCGTTATCTGAATGAAGTTTACGAGACGGCGGGCCGGATGTATGAACCTTCCATTGCGCGAAACGATCACGAAAACCATGTCCCTTTCCTTCGCACCACCCGCTCTATATACACCATACAGTCTGCATCCAATCGACATCCGGCTGGTCCATGCCATGGGAGGCATTATCTGAAGAGAGTGATTTGCTCTAGACCGTTTGTATTGTATTTGGGGAATGGAGTTGTTAGGTGTTTTGTACGGCGTTTTTTGCATGAGTTTTCTAGTCTCTTGATTCTTGACTTCTTTCCTCTCACCACTTTTACGACCTTGACTTCTTTCGGGCGGCGTTCATCGAGCCATCTCTTTCGACCGCCTATTCTTCTTCATCATCTTCATCTTCTTGACCTTCATGCCTTTTAATGATGAATTCTACGGGAGGAACCGACGACGGTGCGCACGCCATGAATCGAGTGTTTTGGATTATTTATCGTTGACGGATGTATATTGGTTTTTTTTTTTTTTCCCTTACTTTCTGTCTATTATTGTTTTTCTTCTTTCGGAGCATAATGCATGAGACACGAAGAATTGACGAGCCCGACGGATAGTGCAATGCAGCGAGTTTGACGGAACCACGGGTCGAGGAGCGATCGTAAACCCATTGTGTCATGGACTCGAGAGCAGAGGGGATGTTCTCGGGCGTCTTCCTGTAGATGTAGGAGCGTGGAGAGCAGGTCAAGGTATGTCTTGATATCCGTACCAGTACCAGTATCAGTGTCAATATCAATATATCAATTTGGTATCCAATATCAACAGATCATCCTATAGATCTCCCATAACTTCCATGTAGATAAATATAGATCAACTTTGCCGCCCAAACGTGCCCAATCAGGAGGCGCCGACGCCACCCCGACCCGTCGCTGCCTGAGGCTGCAACGGCTGCCTGAGTCCGCAGGCACGCCGTCACGGAATCTCTCGCTCGACTCGCTTTCTCCCTTCTTCCCTCCCTTCCTCTCCTTCCATTGCTCCATCCCCCGATCTATCTCGCGATCGCTTCTCGTCCCCAGACCTATTCGATCGCTTCTGCCCTCTCCCTCCTGCCTGGATTTTGAGTTCATCGTCTGTGATCTTTCTTTCCCTTGCTCCTGGCTTCTTCGCAAATCGTGAGTCGCAAACATTTCCCCAGCAGAAAAAATACGAAGAGAGAAGAAAAAAAAAATACCCCAACGAGAGCAGAGATCGCAGGTCCCTTGATTGATTGCCGACCAAAGCAAGCAAAGCAAAGCAAAGCAAGCAAGCCAGTCTCTTTCTTCACTCGCTTTCTCTCTTCCTTCCACATCCCCCTCACGCCACCAACCTTCCGCTACAGGTTTTGTCGCTGTTCTGGTGTTCTCATCAATCTCTGCAACCTCTAGATTCTCTTCGTCTTTCGTGTTCCTTATCGTCAATCCCGTCGCGGTTGTCTGGTCGCCTAGTGTCTTTTCTTTTTTTTTTCTTCCCCGTCGAGTTGCCCCCCCCCTGCCCTTCCCGACCCGGCCTGCAACGCCGTCAACGTCGCTTTGAGGTTTTTTTTTCTTGTCCGCCGGTGCCGCATCACGTCCTCCCCAACGCGCGTATCTCACAACTCAAGGGAGAGAGAGAGCCATTCATCTTCACGTCGTCGGGCATAGCGTCTAGATCCCTCCATCCTCAAAGGCCATTTGGCCTATCTCCGCCTTTCCTTTTCGATTTTCTTTTATCCTCCGTTTGGTAAGCGCACTGCCCCCCCCTCTCTCTCTCTCTCTCCCTCTACCTTGTCGCCTATCCTCGCTCCGCAAAGAAAGAATAAGAAAAAGAAACAAAAAAAAAGAAAAATAAAGGGAAAGGGAAAGGGGGAAAAATTCCCCGAGCGCATCCATCACGCGTGCTTAGCGCTTCGAGCCTTTGTTTCCATCCTCCCCTCGAATTGCTTCGAAATTTTTTATCGCTCACTGCTAACCGGGTCTGTTGTTGTTATGACAGTCCATAGACGCCGCGTCATCCAGTAGTTTCGAACGCTTCACCAGCTGCCCGTCTCCGTTCCTCTTTCCTTTCGTCGCTTGACGCCTGTGTTAATTACTATTTTTCTTTCCTTTTTTTTTTTCTCTTTCTTTCTTGTTTTTCGGTTTCGATCTCTCGTTCGAGCCAATACATCATGGCTGATCAAGAAGTGGATTTGGACTCGATCATCGATAGACTTCTGGAGGTGAGGGGCAGCCGTCCTGGCAAGCAGGTCCAACTGTTAGAGTCGGAGATTCGCTATCTCTGCACGAAGGCTCGTGAAATCTTCATCTCTCAGCCCATTCTGCTGGAGTTGGAGGCGCCCATCAAGGTAAATACTTGCAATTTCCATTCCCTTGGAGGGAGGATTTCCGGGAGACTCCGGGGAGGAGACAATGGCATCGAGTTCCTTAAAACTAATCCGATTGTTTTTGTCCGACTGAACAGATTTGCGGCGATATTCACGGTCAATACTACGATCTACTCCGCCTATTCGAATACGGTGGCTTCCCGCCGGAAGCCAACTACCTGTTCCTCGGAGATTACGTCGACCGCGGCAAGCAGTCGCTCGAGACCATCTGCCTTTTGCTAGCCTACAAGATTAAATACCCCGAGAACTTCTTCGTTCTCCGTGGCAACCACGAGTGTGCATCTATCAACCGTATCTACGGCTTCTACGATGAGTGCAAGCGGAGGTATAACATCAAGCTTTGGAAAACCTTTACCGACTGCTTCAACTGTCTACCCATTGCCGCCATTATCGACGAGAAGATTTTCACCATGCACGGTGGTCTCAGCCCCGACCTAAACTCGATGGAGCAGATCCGTCGCGTCATGCGTCCTACCGATGTAAGTTTGTTCTGTTCCCATTTTGAGTTTGGGACCCAGGGATTTGGTCCTTGATCGCACAGTCGAGCGGTTCTTTATTGCTATTTTTGCGGGCTTCGAGAAAGCTCAGATGTTGACGTGCTAACCAAATTAGATCCCCGATTGCGGCCTTCTCTGTGATCTTCTCTGGTCCGACCCCGACAAAGATATCACCGGGTGGAGTGAAAACGATCGCGGCGTATCGTTCACGTTCGGCCCCGACGTCGTCTCTCGATTCCTGCAGAAACACGATATGGACTTAATATGTCGCGCTCATCAAGTCGTCGAGGACGGTTACGAGTTCTTCTCGAAGAGGCAACTAGTTACGCTTTTCAGTGCCCCCAACTATTGCGGGGAGTTTGACAACGCTGGCGCCATGATGAGTGTAGATGAGAGTCTATTGTGTTCGTTCCAGGTAAGTTGTCCAGAGCTGACCTCACATCGTCAACGTGGCTAACGCAACTCTCCCTTCTCTAGATCTTGAAACCAGCAGAAAAGAAACAAAAGTACGTTTACGGGGGCATGAGCTCAGGCCGACCCATCACTCCTCCGCGAAAGCAAAAGAAGAAGTAAGGAATCATACGAGCTTTTCCATGTGCAGCAGGTTCGGGCGGAGATAAACACGTCATAATCCAATCCAACTTTCGCCATAATACGAGAGATCGAAAAACATCCATCCCCTCCCCGACGACATCGATGGCTTTATGCATTAGACGAATCGGCAGCCGCAAATACACCTGAGAAAAAAAAACGTTTCCTTTTTCGAAGAAACCCTCCGCGACCTTTCTCCCAATTTCCTATACGCCATGAGATGCAGGATCGGTCCTACCTTTGTTTTATTCTCCGCATACCAATCAATTTCTTGTTCAGCCGAAGGATTTCCGACTGCCATAGTTGTTTTTTTTTTTCTTTTGCGCTGAAAGGTGTTTTTCCTAACGTTTTCTCTTCGGAAGGTACTTTTTTTTTTCCAGCTGTCAGTAGGGAATTGGTGTTCTTTTTTTTTCCAACTTTATTCTTTTCTACTTTTTCCCTTGTTTATCTTCCTTATTCTTTTTTTTTTCTCTTTTTTCCCTCCCATCGTCAATTCTTTCGACCAACCGTGTTGTCTAAATTCATTTGACAGAGGAAGGGGAAGCGACGGGCTGCATCTGGTGTTTACTTCTCCGTTTGTCTTCTTTTCCTGATTCCTGATTCCTTTTTGAGAGAGATCTTCCTGTGAGTGTAATGCCAACCAAATAAGCAACGACATTGTTCATGTCTTTTGACTGTTCACCTACCTACCTACCTTAATTCGACCTACCTTTATCCTAGCGAACTTCGAGCTGGATATAGATAGGTAGATTGTCTTAGACTCAGATCTAAAGAAAGACATTTGATCTGGGCGTGAGTATGTATGATATAGTATGGCATGCATGTGCATGTGCATGTGAATGTGGATTGTAGATCCTGCCTGGTTTGTTCTTCCAGAGACTGGGTAGATACTAGATAGACTAGGTGTCTTAGCTTACCTTATCTAAGGTTGGATGATCACGTACATGCATGCAGACATCCATCCATCTATACTGTATGTACATACTATATTGCAAGGCAAGGAGGGAAGGATGTGAGGGTTGGCTTATTTCTTTATTGTTGTGTATATGGACATGGACATGAAATGGATATGACACATCGGTGTGTATGTGCATGACTATATGTATCGGAATATCTAAATCATCTTGACCATCCCATCTCGTTGGAGAGTTGAATTCATTCAATCCTTCTCAGATATAGCCTTGTGTCCACAAAGACATAGTGTCAGACTGTCGATTGAACTACTTCTGCCGTGTCACTCACGGCTAAAAAAGTATTTATGGTGCATAATTGTGATAAGGCAACAGCGGAGAGTGATTTGACGCCCCAAGGCCATAAATATCCACTCGATAATTCCTTACCATCATGCAGTCTCCCTCTCTGATCATATATCAGTGTAACAAAAGGTATATATCTAACCTAGCTACAGAGGGGAGGCAGAGCATGATAAACCAAGAATAAAGAATGAGTTTACTGGACCTGTGAATGTTTTTTGGAAACTAGAATTTGGAAATGATAGCTACAGACATAGGTTTGGATTTTAGCCATCTTCAGGTCAATATGTACTCCATATTGACTAATATCTTCAAGTCAAAAGGCTTTATCGAAAGGCCTCAACGCCCAACGTGCCACTAAGCGGATCTCAAAAAGAATTGCTGATGTTGAGAACCGTTGTTCTTATAGGTAATGGCTTCAGTCTTATCGTCGGTGTTCCCCCCGGAAATATCGATCACCTTGCCGGGGAACGCAACGCTGGCAATGCTATTTTGAATCAAAGACATGAGCAGGAGCACAGCTAATACCTCAGATACATAACAGTAAACTTACAAGTATGCTCCACTGCGATCTTTCACGGGCACAAGCTTCCAGCGAATTCGTTTCTCGAGGGGGGAGAAAAGATTCGCAGTGATTTGTTTGTTGTCATCGGCTAAAACAGTCCACATTATCAGCATCACGGCGCACTCAAAAGTGTCAGGGTATCTAGTCATACAAGCCGTGAGATAGGTGCCAGACCTGGCATTGATGATGAGGTACTCGTCATTGCCAACATCAGCGAAGACAAATCGCTGGTTTGGACCGTATTGGTCATTATCATATGGCCTACTGTTGAGGGTGTTAGTTATTCCTTATACAGTACTACCAAGAGGGATGAAATGGTATACTAGAGCTGCAGCTTGGTTCCATCCTCCTTCTTGCCGTTGTCGAGATCAAGTCGCTTGTCAACATGGCGGGCGACTATGGTGTATACAGTGGGTCCAATGAAGTCACTCATGATTGTGGTGTTGAGATGGTGTACTGAATGGGGCTTGTGCTTGTTTGATTGTGAAGCGTGAACTGAGGACTTTTTGGAAAGGGGATTTCGTAGGACGGACGCCCACGCTTTATAGCTTGGTTCCGAAGACTGATCATGTCTGCTGACTAGCACGGCAGTCATCTCATCTGTTTCCATTTCTAAGAGAAACTGAATCATGCATACGGGCTTCCATTTTGCCTCTCCCCCAAACCAATCGTTAAGTATGGATGTTGCGTTATCCTGCGGCTGCGCTCATGATGTACTACTGCGCGATTTATTTCACCAGCGTTGAATCTTGGTCCTATTTTCGACCATTGTTAATACCATGATATAGTTGTTGTCTATCATACTGACCAAAAGGTTGAGCTTAAGAGTAACAATTTGTTGATATCTTATGATATTCCCGTGGAAAACACATCCAGAGAGCGTCACGTCCTTTGCAATTGCAATAGAGATTCACTCCACATCGCCAACGTAACTATTTACATCGGCCACCGAGGAAAGATGCGTGGCTCCCTCAACCTCGCAGCCTGGGCCTGCAGATGTTTGTGCAGCAGTGTCAGTGGTGTATGTAAGCAAGTGCAGGCCATCCGGATCGATTGGCCAAGAAGCCTCCACCTTGTCCGCTCCGATGCAAATTGTACTGTGCATACATACTCATATTACCCTCGCATCGGAATGGCTGAATATCCTCTGGAAAGTGTTTCCCATGTGATATTGCCTGGCCCACTCGTTTCGACGCAAGCCACAACAAACACTCTACGGATTCTAGACCCTACGCAGGGATAGTTGACGTTTTTTTTTTCAATCCGCGCCTAGACTGCAAGCAAGTAAGTGGTGGCTAGCTGAAGGCAGCGCAGGGAAATCCTGGTTGCGAAGCTGTAGTGACTGATGGCGATCTTAGAGGTCAGCAGTGGAAGTAGAGATGCGCACTAGTGGTCTACCTGCAGGATTCTGGCCAGAATCGCCAGTCCCCGCGAGGAGAGGGAGTATATCCAGGTGGTGCCATACATCGGCTCTCCCTAGTAGAAGCTGGCATTGACGGCTGCGAGTGTAGCTCTGGCGGAGGACGAGGTAATCAGATTCAGCTGGACACTGTGCTATTTAACTGAAAGACTGTTATATAATTCTACCAAAAAGAGAGGCTTACTCTCTTCTGCACTATAGATCATATATCAACACATCTCAAATAAGTATCAACTAGTTTCTCTGGATATACCATTGTTATTGTTGATAGAAAGTATCCGAGAACCAACTCAAGCCAACCTCTGTGATTGCAACCTTCCAAAAAGGCTATGCCAGACTGTCACTGATACTCAAAGATAAGTGATAGCAAGGTTGATTCTTTATTGATTGATCAATTGCCGAACTAAACATACCATATTGTTCTTGTTCGGCCCTGGCTCAATATCTCACGACCCTGCTCTTGATGGTCAGGCGCTGGGAGGCCATGAAGAATTCGTGATGCTCTTGGAGGAGAGTTTAATGAAGGCTGACTAGGCCCTGCTACTTCTTGTTGTCGAAGGACGCGCAGGACTCGGACCCGGGTTTATAGGCTTCGATGCACTTCTTCTCCACTAGTATTAACACTGCATAGATGTTTTGGACCTCGTCGACTGCCATAGGATCCGGTTGAAGAAAAATCCCATGTGATGCTGTACCTCTGGCTACCGTAGAAAGCCGCCCAGTGGCTTCCTGGTGCTTGCGCAAGTCTTACGTCAATTGTTGTCGATAAGCGGGTTTTTCGCTGGTTAACATAACCTTCAATTTTCTCTATGTACTTACTGAACCAGTAGCTGATAAGGTCGTGGATCTCCTTGCGTCCCTGTTCCTGGACCTGGGACCGTTGGATCCCGTGTACTCTGCGATATCTAGAAAGGACTTCGCTCAAGGCCAGAGCTCTTTCCGTGCTACTATCTCCACATGGGTATGAGAAGACTAAGGGATCGCCCTCTCACGGGGCCAAGAACGGGAGCGACTGGGTGGCCGGCACCTTTACCGCAGATGGTCACACGGTGGGCGTTAAACTGGCAGCTGTGGACCTGGGCAGTGCAAATCTCCGTGTTTATGTGTCTCCAGGAGAAAATTATGCTTACGAATGGGTCTGGGGCGGCTCTTGGTATAAGGGCGATTTCAGGAAGAGCATATCGGACGGCCCCATATCTGCAACCACAGCGGCGAAAGGAATAAAAGTGTATGCGCACAATTCCAAGGAGCCATACCATATTTCCGAGTGGCACAGCGCGGGATCGTGGGCGGAGAAGGTGGTCATCCCTCTGTGAAACAAATTGTGATACTGGACCCTGGTAGCAAAAGAAGTGCCTCGTTTGACAAGCTGTCCGGCGTCTGGCTGTGGGGTCTTGGTTTCAATATTATAAGTCTCAATTTCCTGCCGGGAAAAAGTGATGACCCGTTAAACAAGCTGTTTCTTAATAACCGGTCAATCAATATTTAGTTAATTGATTATTTAGTTTAATTTGGTCGGGTTAAAGCCCTTTTATCCGGTCTTCAATTCGGGCGTTGGGCTAGGAAACAACTTGGCCATACAAGCGAACGCTCGAGAAGATGAAACCAATTAAACTCCAAGTCTAATCCGGTGGACGGCAGTGTTTAATCCACGACTATAGACTGGATAAAACCCATAGACGCCGAGGATTGGCCTTCGTATGATATTTCATAAATAGGCACAGGCGCACAGCTTTCTTAGTTTTTCAACCCAGCATCAATGACTCATACGGGCGTCGAGCAATGTCTATTTTTATTCCCTCGTCGATAAGAGACTTGATCAGACCTGAGAGAGAGAGAGAGAGAGAGAGAGAGAGCCGATAGTGCGTTTGAGTCAGGTCACTTAGAAGGCGCACGTTAAAAGAAAGGACCAAGATCATGGGCGAATCAACGAAACGAAGGAAAAACTCTGCCCAGCTGCCGTCGGCGAACCTAGTCGTCCCATTCACACCACGTCGGTTGGCCCTTGAGACTGCCGTGAGACTCATGGCGCTACTCGTTTGAGTAACTGGAGCCAAGGAAAAGCAATATTATACTTGATATACGGGGCATTGGGGCTCGATTAACGATATTGGTAAGTTAGAAAGATAACTGTATACAGCTGCTGCTACGATATGAAGTTTTCCATTACAAAAGAAGAGGAAGAGAAAAGAAAAGGAAACGCCTGGGTTTGAAGGACGGTCTATCCCGGCCAGATGTTCGATGGTGAGAGCAGTTCCACCTGACCGTCTGGACAACCAGATATCTGTACGTAGAAACATGTAAGTGGGTCACTGTCAGTAGAATTGGGCGGGATTATAATGAGGATGATTATGAGAAGTATGCCCAGTTGTGGATTGTCCAAGAGCGGATTGTCACTTCAAATTCCCTCATGCGAACTGCATAGTTCTGAATAACTACCCAACGTATGACTTGTAGTAGAAAGAAAAATTACCATCGAATGAGCCAGTGGATACTGTGATGAGCTGTCCATAATGGCACCATTTGCACATGATATGCGATGCTATATGTGATGATCAAACGCCAGGCGCATCGAGCTGAAAAGTCGGTGACTGGCGTACGACGTCGGGGCATACAGCCGAACTAATGCCCAATTATCACAATGTATTATTATTGAGCTGAGATGCTAGATCAGTGTTTCGTAAGCGGACAGGGAGGTGGGGTATTATTGAGTGCGATCAGAATGGTCAGCTCTGAGGCCGGTAAGCGCGAGAGGCCAATTCAAATTCTTTCCTCATACTTGGTACGAGAAGTAAATAAAACACTCTAGATATCCCCGTGCTATACCGTGTACTTAGATGCTGTGTTTATTTGCAGATGGGAATAGAAAGTGGTCAGAGTGCAGTTGAGACACTTGGGTCTTGTGCCAAACAATGTTAGCGAATCTGATCTATCTACAGTCTTCTTCAGGTTGCCAGTTGGAGTAGCCAGGGGGACATGAACATTAATGTTTATTATTGTGATTATATTGTGACAAGTAAGTCCACACTGCATGAGCTGAGGCTGGCTGAGCTGTCTTTGATGTGGCAGGTGACTCTTGTTGCACAGGCGGTAGGGTTATAGAGAAGCAGCGGCAGACGGCCATATAAGAAGCCCTTGATTCCCTCTCATCTGAAGCATCCATCGCCTACCGTTCACTCAATTCGCCAAGGTTTACACTTGTCTCATTGTCGCTGGTATAACCACCAATTGCAACTATGTCTGGAGAAGTCGACTTCCGTCAGTTTTTCCTACACTTCCCCCCCCCCCCCCCCCCCCCCCCCCCCCCCCCCCCCCCTTCTCTGGCCCTAACCAAACATAGGCACTAGCATCGCATGACGGTAGCTGGACTGGGGGCACCAGTGAAGACAGCATTGATAAAGCGAGACGATACAGCTCCCTTGCGGCCACTGTGACCAAAAATCTGGATGACGTAGGAGCACCTTTCTCTACAACACTCGGCGAGAGGGATCTTTTTTTTTTTTTTGGCTAAGCAGTAACAGATTAACGTTTTCTGGCTGGATTAATTCAGTGATGAGATCCGGGGTCGACACTACTCGGCCAGTAGCAGCTCCTGGTCTCCATCAAGCATTCGCAATTCTTACATTGGCACGGCGCTGGCCGGCACTGACATTGCCGCAACGGCCTTCATGGAATCGGGTATTCCAGCAATTCGGTATGTTCTTATGCCCTTGCACGGTGAATATAGACTGACAGACACAGTCTCTATGTACAGGATGACAACCGGCAACATTGTTCAGAAGTGCTGGAACAAAGACGGATTCCGCGAGACAGTCGTCGTGAGAGGACAGGCCGGGACTATAGCCGCAGGCACACAGCTGGCAGCCATTGCCTGGGGCACGTATCCCGAGTTGCGTGTGTATTACCAAGCCAATAAGGCACCTGCGGGGATCACTGAGTGGCAGTATAGCGCAAGCACAGGAGGTGCAGCGCCAGGCAAGGACCTCTTGCCTCCTCTTTGAGCCTCCCATTGAAGGCTATTGAAATAGCTAAGTGAATCACATTTGCGTTAAAGGAACCGAGTTGACAGATATTGGGACGCCCGCAGAACCTGCACTCGCGGCCAGCCCTTCCATGTACAACTAGTTCGGGCCAATACCAGACTACTGGGACTTTCAGTAGGGGACATTATATATTCGATAACATAGGGCTAGGTGCTTTCCAACAAGCTATGTATTATGTTCTTTATAATGTGGAACCGCCTTTAAGTCACACCGCGCAACGGATCCGGGACGAATATAGACTGATTCCATAGGAGTGCCTGATGCTCCAAAGGCCATTGTCTGATCCTCTCGAAATCCCGACAGGGCATTGCTCCCATATACTGCAAGCGACCAAACTGATTCGTCTTTCCGTTATTCATAATCATAATCGTTGGCCAACAGGGGGTCGGGCCTTCGTTAGGCAAGGAGGTAGTAAAGAAGTCGGGGAACTGGAGCTGCCGGCGCGATTCTCCACGAAGAAGCATATTGTGACTAAAAAGGAAATCCACGGCGGTACGAGGATCGAGCATAAGCACATCTGTGAAAAAAAAAAAAAAAAAAA
>NGZO01000002.1:5430030-5486955 GCA_002215965.1 Aspergillus persii | reverse complement strand
AAAAAAAAAAAAAAAAAAAGTAAAGTAGAAGGTTTAATTGAAAGCTAGATTGGTAGATAATAGGACAGATAGGCAGACAGACACTGTAAAAGAACAAGGACAACGGTAGGGAGGGAGGAGCAATAAATGACGACAGAGAGACAGACATTCATTACTAGGGGACAGACGTAGGTAGCGTAGATGGGGTAGATTGGTAGTTTGTGAGCTGAGCTAGCAAGTAAGCCATTTGCCATATGCCATAGCTATGGCTGACGGATCGCGCTGGGTATGGTATGAGTGATGGAGGGAGGGAGGGAGAAAGATATGGTAAAGATCGAGAAGACAGTCAAGTCAACTGGTCAGACAGCTAGACTCGACTCCAGCCGACTACTACTCGATTTAAACGTATTGCGACAACCATCTGATACCCTCGCCGTATCCTACCATCTGTTAGAAATCCGCAGAGCCAGGCACATTCGCAGGACGAAACTCACCCTGTCTCATAACAACACTGCACATGAATACCTCGATCGGCCGGATGCCCTCCAAAGGAACCTTGCCCTTGCCCGTAGTCTGGTACAGACCCAGCTGGTGTCTCAGCTCATCCTCGCTAACAGCATCGGGGTGGTCGATCTTGTTGCCCAGCACGAGGAAGGGCACCTTGGCGAGCTCCTCCATGGCGAGAAGAGCGTCGAGCTCGGCCTTGGACTCGGGGAATCGCTCGTGGTCCTTAGCGTCGACGAGGAAAACGATACCGCTGACTTCGGGGAAGTAGTCCTTCCAGAGACGACGGGCTATTTGACGTTAAACCTGAGGTAGAGGTCGGTGTAGGAGGTGCTTTCGCTTACCCTGTTGGTGACCACCCAGATCGAAGGTCGTGAATCGGTTGTTGCCAATCGCAAGCTCCTCCGAAGCTAGTTGAATTTAACCCGTTAGCTCATATGCTTCCTTCGCGCATGTTCTATCCCTTCTGATCCATCTCATTTCGTCATGCTGATTCTGTTTTTTATCTGGTGATGGGATTCAGGAAAACGTACTCGGATGGGCGGTAGGCTGAAGCAGCGCAACGCGGTCGTTCTAAAGAAAAGCTCGTCAGCATCGATTTCGTATGCAACAGCCCCTTGGTCTCTCATCCATCCAATAGCCACAACCCAATACCCTCCCTAGCTGACAGTCCTGGCCACCCTGTCGAATGCGGTCGGACAAAGACATCTCACTCCAACTCCAACTCCTCTCCACGATATACCACCACAAGGCCCGAATAATATAAGGGGAAGGCTCACCTTCAACATATGCAAGAGGGTAGTTTTTCCAGCGTTGTCCAGACCGAGGAAGAGAAGCTTGGCATGCTTATTGAGGAGGCCAAGGGAGGCCAGCATGTCATAGACTAGGCAGAAGGTCAGTCAGTCAGGTCAGGTACCATCTCACAAAATAAAATAACCCAAAAGGAATCTAGAATAGAGCATAACACATGACTTCAAAGCCAGCACCAGCTCTGTCGATCGACCAGAGCAAAAGCGCGATCGAAGACGATCGGGGAAACCAACGCCACGGGAACTACCTACACCAGTTGATGATCCACATGGTGGAGAAGAGCGATAAAAATCAACCTCGGGAAGGGAAAGAGCTGTAACGGAACGCTGGGAAACGGGCGAGAAGAAGGACTGAGCGCGGTGGGAAGAAGGGAGATAAGTAGGCAGGAAAGGAAGAAGTGTTGCGGTGGCCCGACCTGGTTGACGTTGGACTTTCGCTTGTCCGCAGGCTTAGCCGAGCGCTAAAGCCACCTCACGCAACTCTAACCGCCGGCGATCTTCGGCGGTTAATTTCGTCACGTTGACAAGTAGAGACAATGTAGGATGATGAATGATTTTTCCATTAAACCGGCTCCAGGTCTGTCTTGGAAACCTATCTACATCTCGACAACCTAAGGGGTATACTCCGTTTGAACCATCCTCCATGCAAGAAAAACAACCCAACCCGGGCAATGATCAAAGGATCCTTCCAAGAGCCACCTCTCCCCTCCCAACCAAACTGGAATGCTCCGTGGTAAATATGTATAGCGAAGAAAGAAAGACAAGAAAAGCGATCGCCCCGTAAATGCAGACAGATGCCCTCCGCAAAGCTGAAGAATAAAATGAGAAAAGAAAAGAAAAAGACCATGGGACACGTTAAATAAAAACAATAATGATGTAAGGCCGGTGCATAGCGAGTGAACATGCTAAAGCTCGTACTTCCATTTTTCCGACTCCAGGGCTGCGTGTCCATGGGAGCGAATGACCGATACCGATATTCAATATTTACAAGAAAGACACAGATCCCCTGGGTAATCCAAAATGGAAAAGAAAAAGGCCTAGACAGACAGGACGAGCTGGGCGTTCTCTCCAACGCCGTAGGCTCGGCACCTCTCAGCAACTGCGAGGCCCAGGTCCTTCATCCGTTCGGCTCCCTTTCCGGGGACTGGTCGTCGCCGCTCCATCTGCTCTTTGGCAGCTTTGCGGCAGTGTTGACGCCAAAACTTTTCTTTGCGCTTCTGGCGCTTTTTCTCGAGGCCCTCGACGATGTCGATGGGTCCACGAGTGTGGATGTCACGCGTACGTGACGATTCGCCGTCCGACGAGTCCCCGAAGGAAGCAACGCCGGGCCACTTGTGGGATTTGTCGAGGCTGGTGAAGAAGGGATTCGGGGTCCGAGGCAACGACTTGGTGCGGGTCATGTACGGGCGCTGCACCAGTTCGCTGATGTTCAAACCCTGAGGACGGAGGTCGGGAACGCCCTCCGCGGGAGACCGATCACCCTTGGTGGGGGATCTGAGTTTCATCGGGGGTGGCGGCGACCGCAGACGACGGGGCGAGACACGACCATTACGGCGAGGAGGTGGAGGTGAAACCATCCGTTTGGGAGACACGCGAGGCGAAGGCTTGCGAGCTTGCTCCAGGCAGGCTCTTCCACGAGGCGCCTCGTCAACGACGGACTCCGGGGTGTCTTCCTCCTCGTCTTCCTCGTCCTCCTCCTCCTCCGGATCCGAGGTAGGGAAGCTAGGGTCGATATCTTGAGGGATGAGGATCTGTTTAGAAAGACGACGCTGCTCCATGCACGACTTGTAGGCAGCCTCCAGAGGACGATCTTCGTCAAATGTACCACAGACGAAGTCCGTGCTGTCCGGAAGATGAGGAGTGCTGGGACGCATCTTTGGGATCTTGGTAGGACGGCTGCCACCCTTCTCGGAGAGAGCGGGAGGCCACCTCAGGTGCTTATTATCGTCGTTCAGCGAGTCAAAAGATGTGTTTGAGTCCCGACGAGAGAAGGCCGGACGAGGTATGTCCAGGGTCTGAGGACTGGTGGCGGCAGTTGTCGAGGCAGGCGCCCAAAATTCGTATTCCGAGCCGTCGCTCTCATCCGAATCGGCAAAACCAGCCTCGTTGTCTGATTCATTCCCGTCATCCGACGAAAGATCGTGAATGGTAGAATCACCGTCGTCATCATCATCGTCCTCATCCTCCTCCTCCTCGTCGTCCTCGTCTTCAGCTTCGTCGTCCAGGGCTTCCTCTTCGGCTTCCTCTCCAAGCTTCCGGATGGCGTTTTCCTTCTTCATGCAGTCGTTCAAGGTGATTTTTTCTTTGTAGTCGGCAGACATAGTAACCCATTCGTCATCCTCCTCGACGGAGCTAGCAAATTCATGGAAACGAGTGGCCTCGGACTCCTCGAACTTTCCCAGGCCGCTGGTTTGGATACCTCTGCGTTCGGGCGAGGCCTTCTGCTCCTGCTGCTGCTGTCCGGGGATGACGATCTTCAAAGGCGTCTTGTCCTCTGGGGAAGCCTTGCGGGCAACGGGGGCGGGGGATCCACGGAGTCGGGGTTTCGCCACCGCCGCACGAGCTGGGGACCGTTCCCGACGAGACTCGGGGTCCCGAGCGGGGCAGACGAAGGTGAGCACCGTCTTCCGCTTGACGGGCTCGGTGGAAGTAGGGGCGGTGCTGGTTTCCGGGTTCTTCGCGGCGGGTCGCTGCGGGGTGGGAGGTTGTGTCTTCTGCTCCTCAGCTTTACGCCCGCAAGCAAAACTAATGCATCTCTTGCGGCCCAGGTTCGCTTCCACTGCCGATTCACCTGCTTGTCCCCCGGTCTTCTTATTGTCGGCCACGGGGACGGGCTTGTCGTTCAGTTGGGACGGAAGTGGCGGGCTCGAGGTATTCGACAGAGACGGGCTAGTCAGGCCTCCGTCGCTGGTCAATTCGGCCGTCGAGACGCCACTGATGTTGGTGTAGTGGTAGGAACGGTAGAAGGTGTGTTCGTGAGTAGCCGGTTCTTGCTCCGAAGGGCTCAGGACGGGGCTGCTTTTGAGGGCACGGGTGAGGAGAGATTCCTTCCGCTCCGTCATGGGGGACTTGACGCGGACGACGTCGTCGTTCACGTTGATCGGAGAGGATAGGAAGCGATGATCCGGGGGTTCGTCGACGTCCTCGGCCATGTCGGCGTCCTGCTGGACAGGCTTGTTGGACTGATGGGGTGAAAGTAGCATCTTCAAAAGGTTGTGTAGGGAGGCAAATGGTCGGTCACCACGCAAGTGAGCCATTCCTTCACTAGATCAACAACTGGCGAGAATTCGGGAGGTAATTGAAAGATTCAGAAAGAAGAGGTCGGTCCAGAGTTATAGGTAAAGTGAAGAGAAACGTCGAGGAGCGTATGACTCGAGGAATATCAAGTGGCGATTGGGGGGGGTTTCGGAGTGAAGTATACAACTCGAAGAATAGGATCTCATCAAATATCAAATAAGAAGATGCTCTCTCAACATCGATCAAGTAGAACCAGATCGACCCAGAGGGGCAGAAGAAAAGGGTGTCCCGCGAAGGACGAAGATTGTCATGATATACAACACATAGCGGGAGGTATGTGAGGAGGGTTAAGAGAAAAAGAAAAAAAGCAGGGGGGGAGGAAGGACAAGAGCGTCAAGTATGCCGCCAAGAGTTGGGGTGTACGCCTTCT
Source organism: Aspergillus persii (assembly GCA_002215965.1). Taxonomy (NCBI): domain Eukaryota; kingdom Fungi; phylum Ascomycota; class Eurotiomycetes; order Eurotiales; family Aspergillaceae; genus Aspergillus; species Aspergillus persii. The sequence continues at coordinate 5,481,996 of NGZO01000002.1, read as the reverse complement.
TCAAAGAATGGCAGCTCAAAGAGCGCCAGAAGAAGACGCGTAGGAAGAGGCACCAGGAGGCAATGCGTTGGCAATGCTGAGTGGGATTGAGAGCGAACAGGAGAGAGAGAGAAAGAGAGAGGAAGAGAGGGAAAGAGAAGAAGAAACGATGGAAAAGTAAGTATCGGAGAATAAAAAAAAAAAAAAAAAAAAAGAAGTGAGAAGGGGAGGGGAGCAGCAAAAGCGTAATTAAAAAAAGAAAAAGAAAAAGGAATAAAAATTAAATGGCAGTAGTTTTAGCGGCGGTACAGTAAGTACGCCGTACGAGAGGGAAGAGGAGGTGTGGGGAGAGAGCGAGGGAGAGAGAGAGGGAGGGAAAAAGAAAAAGAAAAAGAAAAAGAAAAAAAGAGTGGGAAAAAGGTTAAAAATTGAGAGGGAAAAAAGAAAAGGGAAAAACCCATGCAGGGTAAAACTAACAGCAACTGCGACTGCGACTGCGACGAGGCGCGGGAGAGCAGCGCCAGGTTTGGGCTGGTTGGGGGTTGGTGGGTTGGTCACTTGGCCCGGGTTGCCACAAAAAAAAAAGAAAAATAATAATCATAATAATAAAATACAGTTTGGTCCGATCTTCTCTTGGGCTTCTTTTCTTCTGCAGCCGGACTAGGGAAGACGCTCGGTCCACCCAGCGTTTCTCGCCAAAACCAAATGCAGCCTTCGGTTCCTGCGGCTACAATACGTGACGCCGTCCTGTATTGTATATTTACATACCTACTCATGTACACAGCATACCTAAAGTATTGCCATACGCAGTTACAGGGAAAGCCAGGAGGTGTTCAAAATAGAAACAAAAGGCAGACAGATAAGGAGCATATCCCGCAACAAAGAAAGAGGTCCTGGAATATTCAATCTACTGAGCCGGACATTCAACGAAACCAATCCACGGGAAAATCATGACGACAGGCTGGTTTCCTTGTCGCGTAAAACCGGTACCGAGCCTCCAGCTCACTATGAGGCATTTTGTAGCGTTACGGCGGGCCGGCAGCCCTGCTATGACTAAGCGGTTGGGAACGGGAACAGCCCGTTAGAGACGTGTATTACTCATCCTTGAAGGAGGTAAGTTAACTAACTGGTTACTAGGTCGATAGATAATAATAATAATCTAGAAGAATGTCTTGAACGGAGTGATCGAGTAGACAGAGTATACAACCGATTATCCGTGCGACTCGACCATGCATTCGCATTCAGCGCAGACGCCGTGCCACCCGGCCAAACCGTCCAACGTCAGAGAGCGCAAAGCGACCCCCACGAGGCCCGGCACGAGTCCTTGTATTCTGGCGTATCGGCGTGACCGCAAAGGACGGCAAACCCTGCCGAAGCCTCGTTTCAGTATTGTCGCGGGTGTACCAGGTATTGGTGGGTACCGTATTCTACTGCGTACGTCAATTTTACTATCAATATTAATTTAAATATTAATATTCACGTTAATATTCCATAGTAATGTCATAATAATGTAATTAATATTCCATCCGATAATGATAATATCAAATAAGAAATGTCCTGGAGAACGATCAGAACTCCATCGCCCCGTAATGGCAGCACCAACGCATTATCACTTGCCTTAGTACGGTTTGGAATTATTCGAGTCTCTGTCTTCTCTCTCTCTATCTACTCCGTCGTATCTATTTGGAACTTCTCCAATTCACCCGTCGCTAGTACAAAAGCGTCCGCGGCGTGGACCAGGAACGAGTAACGAGCGTCATGATGGAGCCAAGCTCAACTGCTAAATCCAAAATGATTCAAGCGGCCACCGTCGGCGCTCTGCGCGCTTCATCTGCGGTGGGATTGGACTCGTTGGAGAATTCCTTCAAAATTAGGGGTAGGTTTCTCGTGTCAATTGCCCCTTTTTCGTCGCAATTCGCAGACCAGAACTGATCGTGCTCGAATCCCACCCTTGGCGTCCTGACGTAAAGTTACACTCTCACGTCGTGTTCACCGGCAGAATGACATCGCTCTCGAGGTAGTAGTATGGTAGGTAGTATGGTCATTGTACGGTACAACTGGTATGTCATCGATTCTCGGAAGGGAATGGAAGCTGCAATCGAACCCGCAACGAAGGCACCAAGTCTTCGCGGACCGGAAACCCCTTGCGTTGCGATAACCTGGACGCCCGCTCTGTACACTTGGTTCGCGGTTGCTACGACCAACGCAATTAAACCTCCCGCGAATGGTTGCCGATCGCTCGTCGCCATGACGCTATCGCATATTCAGTCAGGAGGACAGAGGATTGCCTCGCTCTGATCTGGCGTGTCGATTCAATAATATCGTCTCTCAGGAGTCCGCCGTCGAGGCAGTGCGGCTGTGAGGTGGTCGGAAATATCTCCTTCAATGCCATTCAGAGCGCTGCGGACGACTATTGCAAACTACAGACTCGGCAACATAGTCTGATCTTGGCTGTACAACATGGACGTGAAGATCCGGCGAAAAGCCACATCCTGTGCCTGAAATAACCACCGGAGAACGATCAGATCTGAAAAGTGCCGAACGGAATAGGGTCCGAGACTGAATAGTTAATAATGCAGAGTATGATTCATCCAACTCCGTCATCGGTCTCGCGGTGCTCTCTGGCAAAGATTGCGGTGCTTGTCCGAGCCGACCTCCGTCATACTCTGTACTCTGTACTCTGTAGTGGTTTACGCGGTGAGAAGGGTAACGGACGTGGTCTCCACCAGCGATCGCCGAGAAATGCTGAGTTGGAGGGTTCTCAAGACCCTGCGTTGACCTGTTCACCCGTTGACATGGGGCGTAAAGTTAATGCGATTCAATTTTTAGATTTAGGCATTCATGACAAGAAAGGCGAAGCACGGCGGACGATGATCAATTGATCAGATGAGGGCGGTGTTGGAGCATCGTGGAGACCATTTCACCCTCTCCAAGCCCTTTGAGTCGTCAACAATCCAAATTTGCATCGTACATGCGCCGTACAGACGGGAAACCTGCGCCAAGCTCTTTCTGCCTACCAGCACGAGTGGCAGTGATGAGTAAACGGCGATACTTTGATCATTGATGCATATTCTGTATGTATGTACTCCGGAGTACTGCGGTCCATCACGGTCGGCTGGTGAAGAGGGAAAAGAGTCAGCTAACGGAAATTGAAGGACGGTGACGACGAAACCCATGTCCAATGTCCAATTGTCCCTGCCCAAACCCAACGGCAGACAAGCGGTCAGCAAGCGAGCGCGACTGGACGGGCGAGGCAGGACGGCGTCTTGGTCAAGCTTCCTGCGACTCAAGGATCCCCCCACGCTGGAGGGGCCGCGTCGCTTTTCCATTGGGTCGTGCTTCTATTTTTTCTTTTTCTTCCTTGTCGCTTTCTCCTGCATCCTAGCACTCAGGATCGATTTGAACGTCCGCCAGTCATGATCCGATCCTGCGAGAAAGACCGCTAGGCGCCTTGGGTTGGGATTTGAGAATCGGATTCACAAATAGAAATCAAGGAAAAAAGAATACGAACTATCTACGTCCTCGGTTGCCCTTTCGAGGCTAAGGGAACTCGAAGGATTCCCCTGTCCTTCCCTCTAGACGAGGTGACATTGTGACAAGAAGCGGAAACAGACCGACAGATTGAGATTGACCTTAATCGCTGATCGCTCGTCTTTTTCTCACACGGACCACCGATGGAGAACAAAAAAAGGATTGACGCATTGTCGATTGACCCCCAGCTGTTCGCCAAAGGTTCCGATCCTCCTTCCCCTCCTGCCCTGTACACGCACCACATAAGCCGATTGTCTGGCGGATGGAAAAAAAATCCGGCCCATGGAGTTTAATTGTTGGGTCTATTCTTGTATTGTGTCCTGCTACACCTCCGGCTACAGGCAGGCCGCCATGACCAACTAAAGAACCGCGTACATATGGCCCGGCCGCGCATGGGGGCAAGGACTCGTGGACGTCGGCTTATCCTCCGTCGCAGCTGGCCGGGGCTTGCAGCATCGAGGTCATCCCACCAGTCACCGGGCGACCCGATGGAGAAAAGGACGTATTCGGCGGACAGGAAGTTGCCCACAGCTTGGGAAACCCTCCCCAGCCGTTTCTTTTGCGTCAAGCCATCCAGCATCCACCGGTGGAGCGATTGTGAATTGTCACGATGCGGAGCAGCGGACGAAGGCTGCGGGGGCAGCGTCAGACGATGATTGATTGCTTTGTACGGAGTACAGAGTAGAGGAGTAGTAAAAGAGAAGCTGGCATAATTGCCGAGGAGAAGAGCAGCTGCTTACCTGATCCAGCATCCAATCTGACGCCAATCAAAACGGGGGATTCGCTCAGTATGAGGGATTTAATTCCATGCCGCAGCATCACGCGTTCTCCGGCGCTGGAAGTCGACCTTCGCTGGACGCTGGAAGTGACCTAAAGTAACCTCCGTCTGCTAAACCTGCACGTCGCCCCGAATGCAGTAAGCCTGAGGCACCCCGACGCTTGACAGCTGCTTTCCGAAGTCTTGGGCGTTGGGACCTCGAATCGCTGCTCAGGCCCTGCTCCGTTACCTGGAAAGGATTCGGAGACGAAGCTACGCCGGCCGTACTAAGGCAGCCTTCCACCCACTAGGCTGGCTGCGGTTAAATGCGCTCCCGTCCTGACAGCTGCACCGTGCCTTGGACGTGGGTGTGCTGGTCTCGGGGGCGAGCATCCTCAAACCGGCCCCTGTCATCGAATGCGCGGCAAAGAACCAGGCAGACCGCGCCCAGTCTCAGGTGCAGGATACATATTCCAAAACATCCCGCATACGCAACGGTCGGTATCGCCTCGCTCGTTACGACCCTTACTGTACCGCAGGTAAGAGTAAGGGTAAGGGTACGTATGAAAGACGACACGAAACGAGACAAGACTGAAAGATCAAGACTCGGGCATTATCATTCATTCCAGTCGCCGTCGTGACCTGGAGGAATCGCACATGGAGCCTCTCCTTGCGTGGTCCAGATCTCGTGAGGGGGGCCCCCATCCACCTACATACAGAGAACTTCTTTCCAGAACTGCCCCTTGATTCGGCCCGATTTGCACCAGAATCCTACATTCCTACCATACCTGTCAGTGTCAAAACCGACGGTAGCATGCCTGAGCCACGCCAAGTCAAGGGGTCAGAAATGGAGGGATGGGAGGCGAGAGTCGGGAATCCTGAATAGCATCATCCCGTCGCAGATCCGTAACCGCATGATCGTCGTTGTCCAAGACCCCCCCTGGGGAAACACGACAGACTCTCCTGAATATTTCCGCCGCCGGCCAGACAGGCCTGTCTGAGACTCTGAATTGCTAACTTGCTTCCCCCCTTGAAGCTAATGAGACAGCCAAGAAATTCCGCCAAGCCGCCAAGGCCCTCTAGTTATGTATGGGCGCCCTCCTCAGTCTCCATGCATCGATCGGGGTAGACTGGGGAAAAAGAACACAATCGCCCTCTTCTCGTTTCTTTCTCTCTTTCTTTTCTTTCACCCTTGCTTCCTCTCCTCACTCAGGAGAGTCACGGTTTGCCCCATTCCACAACAGCGCTTGGCAACGTCCCCTATGACTACGGCTTACATACATCTCCCTCTCCCCCCGTACAACGGAGAATGTCGCCAAGAAACCCAATCCCCAAAAGAGGGCGCGAAGAATTATCCGTTCGTGAATCTATTGACTCTGCCAAGTCTGCCATCGAAGACTCAAGACACGGAGGACGAAAGTGCCCGGCGACCGACTCGCCCTCTCCGCTCTCTCCCCTTGCGGCGTGCCCATTTCCCAACACTCAAATGCTACTCTTTCTGGACGGTCCCATGGCCCAAATTACTCTTGCTGGCTGCCCGCCAAGCTCGCCAAGATCCGTTGTGAAATTCCTGACTCTTCTCCCTTCCTTCCTTTTGCATTTGCTTTTTTGCCCCCCCTCTCTTCCCACCGAGTCCAGCCCAGCCCAGGCCTCCCTCCCCTTTCCTGCCAAAAGAAATATGGGCTTTCTATCCGTACTCCGAACCGGGCTGATGCGCGCTCTTTTTGTGGTAGTGGTAGATCATCGTCGATCATCTGCTCCGTGAGTGCATATACAATTCTTGGCGTTCGAGAATTAGAAATCAGTACAGACGGTCAGAGAGAGGAGACAGTAGTAGGCCTGGAATTCCAGAATCTCCGTGGAACCTAGTAGTGCTGGGCAGAGAGAAGGGCCCAATGTTGTTAAGATGAGGTAAATCGGTCTGAAGGAATTGTGAAGGATGGCCCGTGTCTCCGTATAGAACGTGCCAGCACGCAGCTAGACCACCACAGTACGTAAGCCACAAAGTCTTGTCTGTATTTCCGAAGCGAAGAAATGCCCAAGACACGATAGGGAGACAAAGGGTAAACTAGCCGATATTCATCCATCCATCCGACCGGTCCCTGCATCCTATAGAAACCCTCCCATTCATAAGTTACTAATCATATCGCATCATAACCAGTAGGACCTGTGATTCCCAGGCTACCAAATTACCTATTTTAAACGCAGTCTACCAGATGCCTCATTCGACGACACGAGCTAATCAAACACCTAACTACCTACTGCGTAGTTACCCAGTTGAATTAGTTAACTAACTAACTAAATGTGTAACTAACTAACGTATACTCTTACTAAGTCTACTGGGCCTTCCTAATCAGGCATCCCGAGCGAGGCAGGTCACGGTACCTTCGTCCCATGACTTCGGGACTCTTTCCTATGCATCTCTGGCGTATATGTATATAGATTATAGCATTGCTGTTTAACACCTACCTACCCTACCTACCCTACCTACCGACTTATACTTTGACTCTCTACCAACGAGATGCCTCAACGCCGACCAGCCCATGCACACCAAACGAGGACTGTACTCTGTACGCATGAACAGCGACAAGATGGTAGATAATGTAACCATGCAGTTACTAAGGGGTGGTTTAGCGTGTGATGTTGTTTATCTTTATTTCCCCGCACGGAGTGATACTCGATAAGCATACCTACTTAGTACCTATGTACATCAGTAATTATGTCTCGCTGGTTAAGGTCACGTAGACATATAGGCCAGAGTAAGCTATGAAGTCATTTCATAACTCAGACGTACTCGTATCGTAGTCAGTAGACTATCATGTGGAAATATTCTTCCATCTGCGAAGTAACTACCGATACTTCCTAACTTGAAAAGCACTTCGGATCCGACCACCCGACCCAGCCTATACTCGGGGAGTGATATACCCTCCTTCGTTATATATTATGTACTGTATGTACTACCCGAGTGGCTAACTAACTATGTGCGCTCACGCGATGACTTCTCCGGGTTGGTTCGATTCCATCCAATCTAATCTAAGCTCCTAGGCCGGTTAATATTGTCCCCAGACTCCCAAGAGTGAGAGCAATATTATCCCTACCCCTACCCTTACCTAGTTTGCTGAGGTGGTCGGGGTACGTACTCCCGTTAGTATCCGTATTCCAGAGAATTACCTAGGTACCCAGAGTGTCTACTACCTAGAGTAAGAGATATGTACAAGTAAGTGTGGACTTACAAGGTACACTGTCTACCCAAAGCGGCCGTTGATGTCATAAATGGAATAGCCCAGCCTCGGTAATAATATTAACTCGCCGAAATAATCTTAGTACTACACAGAATTCAACCCGAACGACAAGGATCATATCGTCGCTATTGATAGAACAGAACAGAATAGAATATACCATAGCATAGCCTGGCTGCCTATTCAAACAGCCAAACGCAGCCAGCGAAATGACGTCATTCTATTTCTTACTCAGTTGACACCGAAAAGACAAGACAACCGAAGTAAGCAAGCAAACTATGGCGACGATCTTTTCTGTTTTCTGTTTCCCCTGCACTGGCACTGTTGACTGCACCGGGCCGGTTCATTCTCTGACTCGATCCTTCAGTGCTTGGACGCACTAGGCTGGTTTGTGGTTATTTGTTTGGGGTTGGGGTACATTTTGGGGGGGGTGAAGGACGGTATGACTAACTACCTGCTGCCTTAACTATTACATACAGTATATACTAACTAACTAACTAACTAACTATATACTCCGTAGAAAAGAGGCGGGGACCGGAGAGAAAGTAAAGCGGCGTATATTCTATCCTGAGCTTGGCTTGACTAAAAGGTCTTGGAGGGAGTCAATGTGTCTATCATTTACTTACATAGACATGACTAACTGCATCTGCACCTGCATTACTAACTGAATGGAAAAGAAGCAGAAACAGAAGTAGAAGAGATGTGTATGCCAAGATAGATTAGGTATCAGAATTACTATATCTAAATATATAGTATCCAAGAATACTCTGCATCCAAGGCAGACAGAATCCTACTTGGATACATACTGAATACCTATAGCATGAAATACACGAAAATGAAATACCATCCAACACAGAATCACATTGCTTATTCCATCCTTTCCTCCGCTCGGCTCGGCCTCATAAATCTCGCACGCCGTGGAACAGCTTGCGTAGACACTAGACAGCCATGCTTAATATTCAATACGAGGTGCCAATTTCCAAAACTCCCTCCATCCCTACTACACCCTCCAGGCGGTAAGATGGAAGAAGGCGATCCGATCGGGAGCTTGTGCAAGATGACGAAAGGATAAGAGATGATTTGCTTTTACTTTTCGTTGCTTTTTCCGGGGATTGGCGCCGGGATAGAAAATACTGAGTTGTTGGTGGTTAGTCCTGTCTGTACAGACAATGAATGTATGGGTCGGCCGAGTAATGGGATGCACGACGTTTCATGTTTGAAACAGACAACTGTTCCATTTGGCTTGGGTACAGGTTGCTACCGTGGTCCTCGGACTCATTATTATGTTTAAAATCCACAAAGAAAGACGGAGGAAATGACATAAGACAAAGACAAACAAAAACGCCGAACCCAATGATCCCAATCCCAACCTAATGCCCAACCGCCAAATAACCAAGGCTACAGAAACAAATTCGGCGCACCCAATCCAATTCCCCGGACTGGCGAGCACCGCCGATGCTGGCCACGTAGACATGACAAAATAGAGGGAGGCTCCGACCTTCCGCTGCCGTCTTTACCGGCTGCCAATCTTGTTTCGACGCTCCTGTTTCGCCTGCATGCTTCTCCACCAGTGCACAATAACGGAAGTGGCCCAAAGAACTCGCTCCCTGGTCTGTACCACGGCGGCGCATTGCCTTGCGACGTCTCGCGCGATGATCCGTCGTTGTAGATCGCGACGCGCAAGGGTCTGTCGCCAGGCCCGTTGAAGCACCGTCGTGGCGCGGGCGCGTTTGCTGGCCGAGAGGAGGCGAGAGCAGAGGAAGGCAAGAGCGCCGATTGTGAAGTCGCTGTCCAGGATGTGGGCTTTGGACGTGGCGGGATGGATGAGGTTCGCTGGGTAGAAGGTCAGTGGGCGATTTCGTAATGCCAATTCTCTTCTTCTCTCTTCAATTGGGACTCACCGAAATGCGCACTGCATCCCAATGCTCGAAGACGGGATTGCAAAGAGCAGGGTTTACCATGTGCCATGGGGTCAGGCTCTATGTGAAGGATGTACTCCTCGTACTCATCCACAATAGCTTCGTAAACTTTGCCGTCGCTGAAGCTGGTGCTGAGATTGTCCAGATGTAGACCCTTCAGCTGCGCAAGAATAGCTGCCCATTGCTTGAGTAGCAGAACATGGGAATCGCTCTCTTCCAGCCCATCCAATTCTTCTCGGAGCCAATCCTGATCCAAGATCTGGTCATATCCAAACTGCTGGCTTGCTTTCAGCTTCAGCCGACGGATCTCGTCGCTCAAGTCATCCCAACTGACAAGCTCAGCAAGACCCCTTTGGCTAACTAATCCCCATAGAAGCGAGATAGTCTTCTCACGGTGCCCGTTTATGATATCTTCGGCCCGTACGTTGCTCAGGAGCCCTTTGAGGCCTTTTGTAGAAGCTAAGGCATTCAAAGCAACTTCCACGTTGAACCCCTTGACTGCACGACTCAAGCAGGGAAACTTCAGGCTTTGAGATAGGGGCCATGGGTGTCCTTCAGAATGAGCGTTGGCCGACCGCGCCGAAGGAAAGAGAAGCAATTCCACAATCCGTACCAGCCTCACGCCATCCCGTAGGTCAACCGCAAGATTGCTGATCCTGTACTCGTACTCTTGGAGCGGACACTGTTCGTAGGTCAGATGGCAGTCCAGATGATTCAACGCCTTGACGACATCCCCAGAGGACGGCAGCATAAAGCGAGCCAAGGCTTGGAGAACAGCGGCGGAGGATTTATACGGCGACGAAGGGAGAAAAAGACGAGAAAGCTTGGCCTCGGACCCTGTCGCGGCTTTATCCAAGAGAACGATCAACATGATGCTGCGGAAAACGGTGCGGTGGTATGCCTTGCCGAGCATCTTGGAGTCCGATTCCTTTGCGTCTCTGTCCATGTCCTGGTTTTGAAGCAGAAACGTGTCCAAGAACTTCTCCATCTTGCGCTTCAGACTAGAATCTTCGGAGCCAGCAGCACTATCCTGCACCGACTTTGCGCTGGGAATTCTTCTTCCCGTGATCGTCTCCAGCCCTGCTCTCAGAACTCCAAGGTCATAAGTGTTTACCCAAAAATCCAGGAACTTTCTCTTCATTCCTAGATCTCGTTTGAGTCGGGTGGTCCGGGCAAGAGCATCCCTTGGGATGCTCAAAGCACCGTACAATAAAGACGCCTGCACTCGCTTGTAAAGATGCGCAAATGAGGGATCTTGGTATAGTGTCAGGAAAGTTTGGCGCTGAGCGGCAGGATCATCAAGAGTTGAGGTCTCCGCAGATTCAAAAAGCCCGTTGACTAATTGCGTGATTACAATCTCTTGATGCGCAATCCAGTTGTCCTCGTACAATGCTGGGTTCTTGATCTCCTCTTGGATTAGCGGGTACTGGCGATCCAAAACCCTGGACTTGGTTCGGACAGCCGTAGTCCTTGAGCCAGCAGTAGAGCCTTGTGCTTGAGAGCTTTTGGCTTGCTTCAGGGAGCTGGACAGGGTTGATCTTGTGGATGCCGACAATGGCCGTTTCGCCGTGGTCGTTTTTGGCCTCACGTTATCCTTTGAACTGGCGTTAACCGAAGATTTTTTAACATTGTTCATCGCTCTCTGGAGAGAGCTGTTGACCGATTTAGCAGCCAATGGCTTGGCCACTTGCTTAGTGGGAGCACGCGTCTCATTCACTGTTCGCTTATATGGCTTCGAAACGTCGTCGCGAGTTTCCTCGAACCTTGCAGACGGATATTTTTTCTCCTTGCCATCAGCCATGAGTGTGCCCGGAGGGATATTCTCCTTTCCACCATTTTTCCCAACCACATCCACCTGGATGCGAGACTCTTGTCTAATTCTTGCACTGGGCTGCAATGGCGCTCGGTATGCTGATGAAGCGAGTGACGGGTTGGGTTGTCGTTTTCTTGCAACATCCGGCTCGCTCGGATTTTCCGATTGACGCGACAGGTAATTGCCCTTGAGAGGACTGAACAAGTCCATGAAGTCGCTAGCCGCCGTAGTTTCCTTCGACGGGATATACACCGCATCGTGAGGGACACCCTTCCCTGAATCACTGGCGTGTGCTGCTGCCCGCGGGCTCCCATTGATTTGCATCAAGAGCTCTTTATTCTTATCCACGTCGACCTTGCGAGTCTGGGTCTGAGTCCTCCCAACCATCTTGTTCTCCCCTTGTAGACGCGTCGGCTGTGCAGGCGAATTGGCAGCGAAACTAACTTTAGGTCGGAACCGCTGGGCCGGCTGAGCCAGCAGAGAGGACTTTCGATTCGAAGGCGCAGCAATTGTTCCATTCTCCATTCTCCGCTTATTGATTGTCGGTCCGGTATTCTCTTCGCCTTCGTCGTGGATCGCAAAGGCCGAGGAAGAGTTCGTCTTGGTGCGTCGTCGGGGTTTGGCGCCGGTCAGAATGGGGGCTCGGATTTCGGTGGTGAATTCGATGTTCGCGGTATCCTCGCAGGAATCTAAACTGTCTTCCCACATGCTGCGGATAGAGTCGCTTCCTTCGCTGCTGCGGTCGATTCGAGAGATTCCCAGCCTGGAGGGGCATGGGGTGGGCACATCTCCAAGAAGTCCGGACATGGTGGTGGTGGAGGATGATGATGAATCTCAACCAAAGCAAGCAGTATGACTTCAGAGCCAGTAATTCCAGGATATGAAGTCCGTTATATGAGCATATCTAGCGTGCTGTGGTCGTTATATCTGAATCGAGGGATAGGCGGCCAAGAGCTAGGGACAACGCGGGGGGGAGAAGGGGCGATGAGGATACGGGCGTGGCAGATAAACTTTATGATGGTGAAAGGCTGAGCCGTAATCTAGAATTTGTTGATCGTCAATGACGAGAAAGAATGCTGCTAAAATACAAGTGGGTTAGGGGGAGACTCGAGCCGGGGAGGTATGGAGACGCGATGTTGACGTTTGGTTGCCCGCGCAACGGGCAGCCTAAGGCAGCTCCGTCGCGGCCTGGACGGGTCTACGGTGATAATAATATTATTATTAACAGTATTAACAGTAGTAGGTATATTCCATCCCTTCACCGTATTCATGGTGTGGTCATCTACTCGTATGCTGGCATCACCCTCCTAAAATATAACCCAATAGGACCCATGACTCTACGTAACTACGCCCGGATTTTGTCCTTGATCTTTTCCATTATCGCCTTTTCGTCCTTGTCAGCCACGGCACCCTCGCTTTCAATTATCTGCTTCTTCCTGGCATTTCGAACGTGGAAGTTGGCCTTAAACGATGCTGGATTCACCGGATCGCCCAGCTCGACGGGGGAGATATTGTAGGCCCAAAGCAAGCGTGCAGTGACGAGATGCAAACTGTTGCGTGCCAAATGATGCCCTGGGCATAGTCTTCGCCCGAACCCAAAGGCGGACACGGGAAGATCTGGATTCTCGAGATATCGATCCGGATTAAAATCCTGAGGCTTGTCATAGACTGCTTCATCCTCGTTCATTCCCAGCTGATTGGCAATGACCGTAGACCCGGCAGGAATCGAGTAGCCCATGTACTCGTCATCTTGGGTTACAGCGTGAGGGACTCCAATGGGGGATATGGGCCGCCAACGGAGAAGCTCTGAGACAAGCGCGCGGATGTAGGAAAGACTTTCGATATCGACGAAAGACGGTAGCCTGTCGACACCGACGACCGCGTCGAGTTCTCTCTGGGCCTTCTTCATGACTTCCGGTTTGAGAATGCACACCATGACCATGATCTCCAAGACCATCTTGGTGGTGTGGATGCCGGCAACGTAAAGCTCGCCGAGTGAGTAGCATACAACGTCCCAGGGCAGCTCCTTGGCTTCACTCCTTTGGTGGGCCTCATGGCTCCAGTTCCAGCAATCGCCCTTAAGTGCAATATTAGAGCATTCTGTGTACACGTCTTTCGTCTTCTCATGCAGCTCATGGGCCTTCTCGCGCCATGTCAGCACAAACTTCGGAAGCCAGTCGAGAAAAGGGAAAAGATCCAGCAGCAGCATCCCGTACGAGGCTTTTTGGAGAACGAAAACAGCCATTTCGTTGATCTGGTGGAGCCGCTTGTGGTCGTCATCGTGGGCTCCTCTTCCTTTGCCATAGACCAGGCTGAACATGACATCCGAAGTGTATCGGAGGAAAGCGTCCGAAAAATCGTTCGACGACAAGAATCCATGCAGTAGCTGCTTGCTTTTGATATCTTGTAGATATTGATATGCGGTCGATGCTTTCCCACTGAGTAGATTCGATGCCAGCCGCCGATGGAGCTTCCATTGGGGGCCGTAGGGCATGAACGCGGTCGAAAGTCCCTTGTGCAAGTAATTATCCAAGAACTTGGACGGCGCACGTGAGCTGTATATGCTAGCTCTCCTCTCGAGGAGGTCTTGCGCTGCTCGGCGAGTGCCAAGGACGATGAAGTTTTGGCCCCCCAATCTAAAGTGTACAACCGGTCCGAATTTGCGCGACCATTTCTGAAAAGTCCTGGCGATGTCATTGACAGGCATCGGACCCGACAGAAGACTCGGGCCCGGCGGCAGAGGTGGCTTAGATCGGCGTGGGGACAGCAATCCCCATAGATGCAGACCCAGCAGCAGAGCGACGGCCAGAGAGATAACAGTAATCGGATTCATCGGTGCGGCGAGGTTCCACAAGAACGGTGAAATGTCCGAAGTCCGCAGAATGCCCAGAGAGAAGTTTGAAAATCAAATTCAGGTCTTAGTGCGAAGAGGGAAGCGATGGGGAGTCTAAAGCTGCATGCGATCTTCACCAGCCCCGCTGAGATACACCTCGCTGAGGCTTCAGGCCGCTAACCACGTCAAGGTGCATGCGACCGAATCCTTTGGCCGGTAGCCAACCAGATTCCGCGGCGCGTATGGCCTTATGCCCTGCATATGGAAAAGATCGATTGTTCTGTAGTGGAGATCCAGGAATTCATGCATATCGCATGTCGACGGTGCTTATCAACCGCTGTCGGAGAGTGATCCCTTACACTGGAAGGATCGAAGCCTTGCTCCGGAGTAGTCTGCCAACATACGCTAGCAATAGGTGGTTAATCCAAGTGCCAAGTGTACGGAGTACTCCGTAGGCATTAGTGAAATTGCTCGTACGACGACTGCAGGCATGACATCAGCAAATTTTAGAAAACAGGGATCGCGCATAGGAGCAAATTGCGTCGTGCATATTGCCATCCGTCCTCCGTTCCGTCCCCGTGCATCGTCATGTCTACTCTGTACTCTGTAGATCTATAGGACACGCACCAGGGCATGAGCCACTTTAGCGCTCGGATCATGGCCGCATAGCACCAGGATCAACTCCATGCAACGTTCAATCGTCCCGAGGACCGCAGTCGGACTCGGACGACGGTACTATCACGGCCGGATTATGCCAGTTTCTTCCGCGTCAAGATGAAACAGCCTGGTGACCGGAGCCATGACGGAAGGGGAAAGGAGGAATCTTATTAATTGGGCAATCTAGCGTTCTGGAGGCCTCGGTCTGCGGCGCTAGGGGGTGTCCAAGCTTCATCATCGGACTCGTTCACGCATGGAGCAGCGATCTAGGCAGCGAGATATTAATAACCTGCACTCAGGCACCGCAGACGCGACTCTTGAATCGTGAATCGTGATCACTAATTCGTTCCTTCGTGGACCAGTTCGTGGAAATCGCCGGACCAAGCGTTGGTTGTCAGGAAGAAAGAAAGGCGAAACTAGAGACGCGGGTGGAGCAGGCCTAGTGCTGCCTGGGAGCCTGGGATCCTCGTGATTTGCCCTCCTTAACTCGGCCTCTTCCTTTCCCCGGACGCTTGATTGAACGGATCTTCAACGTGGTCTCTGACTCTCCCTCCCCCCTCTGCTATTTTTGTCCGCAATAATCTCTTGGATCTGCCAGGGGGTGAAACCCTTTTTTCTCCCTAAGGCCCGAGGTCAATAAACAATCAATCGTCAACCAATCCATGCAACTTGGTTTCAGCCCGTCCCATTGCTGATTGCTCCGAATTACCGCGCTGACCGGAGAGCGCCAACTCCGATCCTCTCGCAATTGCTCTTCCCTCTTCTTCCGACAGAGATGGTTTTCAGTATATGTTGATCTCTGCTCCCTGACTCCTGCCGTCTCATTCCACGAAACGACTTGAACCCGCCCGGACCCGTCGATCGACTTCTCTTATCTTGCCACGACTCTATCGCCCTTCCCCCCTCCGACCCCTCTCTATTCAGCGAGCATTGCGGAATGTGCACTGGTCATGGAATCTCTCGTCTATGAAGATTCGCCGTTGGCAGAGTACCTCCAGGGTAGGTTGCGCGCTGTTCCGATCGCCACGGAGATAATGAAGACTAACCGTGCCATGTCCATTCAGGGGAAGGCGAACATGATCCCAACTGGCCTGTCCAGGAATCTGAGAACTCCGACGATGTCTCCGACTCAACAGCAGCAGACTTTGCCCCCCGAGGAACGTCGAAGTTCCAGAATCGTATTCGCAACAAACTCCCCAGGCCCCTGGACTTGGAAGTATCGCACCAGAAGGCCGCTTTGGAGAGGATTTACGAAACATGCGCGGTATGATCCTGTCGGTCTTTTCTGAGCAATCAGCAGCATACTGACATATTTTCGCGCCTGCAGTCCGCTTTGAACGCGCGTATGAATCGAAGCGACAACGAGAGGTTTCTGGAACAATTTGGCTACGTTATCGTTGCGTCCCAGTTGTTGAATGAGCACAGCGCACCTTCCTATACTTCAGCAGCCGACGTGCTGTCAACTTCACAGCCAGCAGATCTTCCCTCGCTCTCTACAACGTTTGGTCTACAAGGGGCGGTTGTGACGGCTTCGACTTCGTTCTCGATCGCTTGGTTATTGAATTGGAGTCGACCTCGAACCGGGACAGGCATCAACCCTCGCAAAGTCGGCGTTCTTCTAGTACTCGTGCCAGTGATTGGAGTGGTTTTCTACGCCTTTGCAAAACGACAATGGCTCAAATACTTGCGACATCAAGCCGTGGAAGCGGCCGCGTCTTTCATCAGTAATGCTCAGGGATTCGATTCCGCTGCGTCTGCGTCGGTTGTGTTCATTCAGGAAGTTGAGCTGGTCTCAAGAGGCTACCGGATGTGAGTTCACTCCGTTTGAACTCTTGCTCGAGGGAACTGCCGGCGAATGCTAATCTCACTATAGAAGCACACCAATGCCTCCTATTAGTCGCCTCGAGGACCAGGCACAAACGCGACGGTGTCTGCGGCTGCGCCGAACCGTCTCCGAGAGTTTCTTTTCCATGCTGGGTCGTTACATTGGGGCGCAGCGCATCTTACAACCGCTCACCGACGACGCAAATCTGGCCAAATACTACGACATCTACGATATCACCGAGGAGGAACTCATTGAAGCCGAATCAACGTTCAACGAGCGCACAACCGATGATCAATATTCTCTGCGCGCCCTCAGAACTCTTTTCGGAAGACTGTACATAGTTAGAAAGAGCATATTCTGCTGCCTTCTGGCTCTCGGCGCCGATGGTGGCGGGTCGGACATCGCAAGGTGGAGTACTGCCGTTGAGCAAATGCGCGATTTGTCCGAGATTACCGGACACAATGTCCGTAAAATGAGCAATATCCTCAACGAGGACGACCGTAAGTGTTCATTCCTTTTTCCTCCCGCTACCGTAACATCTAACCCTTTTGTAGGCGAAGCTATCCCTCCCTCCCCTCTACCTACAGCTTCTCCGAACAGGGAAGGTCTCCGTGCCCAGTACCGAAAACTCAACTCTCTCTCACAGGGGATACGTGCCCTCCATGCCAAAATGCACATCCTCCGGGAACTCTCCAGCGCCAGTCTCGAGCGTGCCGATGCTACTGAATTTGAACCGACCCTTTTATCGCAATACGAGTCGATCGGAGCGGACATCAAAAGCATTCTCCAGGAATGGGAAGCCGGGAAATCGGCTCTTGCAAACAACATGGCTAGACAGTCGAGCATGGATCGTCTTTCACGACCCCCGAGCGGACTGTCACCCATGCCCATGTCTCCCACGCCCAGTCTAGGCGGGGCTACTGCGGTGGAAGGTAGCCCAACGGACGCACTCAAGGCCCTGAACGGCGAACGACCGGAATCGAGTCTCATCCAGCACACCGACGAAGAGGAGATTTTTGAGGCAGTGGCTCTCCCGGCGCGTGCCAACAAACGGATGTCCTTGACGAGAGAGGAGCGCATCGCCCGGGTCAAAGAAGACCGCGCAAAGCAAGCCGCTGCTAGAGACCGCATGGATGCAAACACTCATATGCTCAAGGAGCTCGAGATGGTTATCAAGCAGCGACCTAAGACGTCGATCGCATCGAAACGGGTCACGAGTATCTGATTCTTGGGAGCCAGCCCCCCCCTCACCCTCTTCTGTGCCTCTCTCCCGGGGCATGTCTATTCATACTTCGAATATTCTTGTCTATATTGAACAGAACTGCAACCGTGTTATAATACGTATGCAGGGTTGATACCCAATGTGCATAGATTGGCCTGGTGTCAGCGGCGTTTTCTTTTTTTGTTAACATGATTTCTACCCGAGTCTTCTTGGCTACTTCGGATCTTGTGTATTC
This sequence comes from Aspergillus persii, assembly GCA_002215965.1. NCBI lineage: Eukaryota > Fungi > Ascomycota > Eurotiomycetes > Eurotiales > Aspergillaceae > Aspergillus > Aspergillus persii. The sequence goes on along the minus strand of NGZO01000002.1, from coordinate 5,463,986 downwards.
TTTCGTTTTTCCTGCAGTATAGCATGCAGAATGTATATTTTGTTCTCCTTTGTCGTGTCACATTCCCTCGTTGCCTTCTACTTCTCTTTACTGTATTCTTGTTGAGTTCCGTCTGTACAATTGAGGGCTATGGTGTTAATACAGACAGTGCCGCCACAAAGCTAGTGTACTGTTGGAAATATCCATGTATTTAACTAGAAAATTCAAATGATCCTAGATCTGCCATCTGCCTTGACCTGGATTGCTCCCTTGGCCGGTTCATACATACTGTATACATCCGTAGTTTCGGCAAGAGACGCGACGCCCGTGGTGCCTGGGGCCGCCAGTCTAGCCGCATCGGGTCATATCAGCCTTAGGCCAGACGCGACCCGCGAGCGCGTTTCCCCACCGAGCCTCAGGCGAACCCGACGCGATTTCATTTCTCCTCGCTGTCCTTCTTTCACTGCTTCCAACCTACTCTTCCCTCGACCTGTAACTTTCTCACGACTTCTCTACCACCAACAGGACAGCTTGCCTAATTACAACCATTCCTATACCCTTCCAGCTCTGATTCCTTCTTTTTATTCCCTTCACAACACCACAGCCTAGCACGTCAAGAGTGAGTGTTTCGAAAATCCAGGACCGCCACAGAAATACATCTTACAGCTCGAGCAGTGTTGGAAGCCCGCCTAGAACAAGCCTCTCTCCTGAAGAAGGTATGAACATAGGAATCCTCTCTCCTGTCAATTCCAGGTCTTCAGACTAACGCTCTATCGATTGTTCCAGGTCGTTGATGCCATCAAAGACCTCGTGCAGGACTGCAACTTCGATTGCAATGACTCCGGAATCGCTCTCCAGGCTATGGACAACTCCCACGTTGCCCTGGTCTCCATGCTCTTGAAGGCCGAGGGCTTCTCCCCCTACCGCTGCGACCGCAACATTGCCCTCGGTATCAACCTGGTTTCCCTGACCAAGGTTCTCCGGGCCGCCCAGAACGAGGATATCCTGACCCTGAAGGCGGACGACTCGCCCGATGCCGTGAACCTCATGTTCGAGAGCGCCGAGACCGACCGGCTAAGCGAGTATGATATCAAGTTGATGGACATTGATCAGGAGCACCTGGCCATTCCCGAGACCGAGTACGCCGCTACGGTTGAGATGCCTTCGGCGGAATTCCAGCGTATCTGCAGAGACTTGAACGCTCTGTCTGAGTCGGGTATGTTCTTCTTATATCTGATAGGAGTATGTCAGGGAATTGCAAGGGAAGATTGCTAACCGTTTCTAGTTGTCATTGAGGCTACCAAGGAGGGCGTCAAGTTCTCCTGCCAGGGTGACATTGGCAGTGGTTCCGTTACCATCCGTCAACACACCAACGTCGATAAGCCCGACCAGAACGTCACCATCGCCCTTAGCGAACCCGTTGCCCTTACCTTCTCCCTCAAGTATCTCGTCAACTTCTGCAAGGCTACCAACCTGTCCGGCAAGGTCTCTCTCTGCCTGTCTCAGGAGGTGCCTTTGCTCGTGGAGTACGGACTCGGAAGCGGTCACTTGCGGTTCTACCTTGCTCCTAAGGTGCGTTTTCTCATTCAGTCTAATTAGAAGTGATTATGCTAATATTGGTAACAGATCGGTGATGAGGAGTAAGTGGAAGCAATACGTATAATAAAAAAAAATCAACAATTACGATGATGAAGGTGGGGAGCATCAGGCCACGATTTCTTTTTTCATTTTCATTTTCACATTCTGTTCAAAATATCCCTTGATTGTTGCGCACCATATGATGTCCAAAGTCTACATATAATATCCAAGTTAGATATCAAACGATCAACTTTACACTGGAGTGTCTAGTAAGTTGGAGTAGCATATCAAATGAACCAGTTGTAAGGATTATAATATGTATTAAGATCTATCCAAATGCCAAAGTCGATAATTCTAACCAACCAACCTAAAACACCAGAGCAGGCAAACCTGTGCAAACCCAAGCACTCCAAGCCCCTCACCAAAATTAGCCAGGGACACACCAAAAAGAACCTTTCAGCTCCAAAAAAAAAAAACGAAAAAGACACGACTGACCTTGAAGGGAAAAAAAGCGAAGCACCACCCCAACCAGAATGATCGGAATCGAATGATACCACCCTCCCTCTCTCTCTCCTCCAAAAAAGAAGAAGAAAGAGGGAGGGAACGGCATGCTGCGTATTGCACTAAAGTGTCACACTCTCTGAGAGTGCACACAATCTTCGCAACGACTCTCCCATGGGGTTTTAACGCCCCGATGTTTCTGATGCCAATTGCAGATGCGGGATCGCATCGGGCCCTTGCGGGCAGTACCGGCCTGATACCCAACCAGGTGGACGGATACCAGGCGGGTGCAAGGTAGTGAAGATTCCTCCGAATTTCTCATTTGCGGGAATCCTCTCGGCAGCTTGACCGTGATCAAGTAACCTAAGAGGGACAAGGACGGGGGTTAGCCGTCGGACTTGTCGTGTGTAGCAAAGAAACGCAGCATTGGTTGGGATGGTGCTTGAGGGGAAAAAAGAAAGAAAGAAAAGGGAAAGAGAAGGAGAAGGAGAGGAAATATAATAAGAGGGGAGGAGGTTGTGCGTGACTCACCGCCTGCTTGTTTCTCATTGGCCCGGGAGCTTGGACCTCCTGTTGCCTCAGGTGTCTGTCTCCGTATACTAGCCTACTAGGTATGGTAGAGTTGGTATTGCGACTTCGCTCAGGTGTGGACGTACTCCTTTATTCAGTCCAGGGGCTTTCCATATACTTAGTATCTCTTTTGTCACATTCTGTCTTCTTTGTTCTCCGCATGATGTATTCTGGGAATGTCTGTAGTCCACTAAAGAGTAGAGACATCCACGACCACACTATCACAACAAAGACCAGCCTGCCAGTGTGGATTGAATAACTTCACTATTTTGTTCAGAATTAAGAGTTAAAGTATTATACTAGGCAGATGCACTGTTAGTATTATTTTTCGTTTATTTATTTATATTTTTTTGTAAATTTTCTAGAATAGGCATCAACATCAAGCCACCCACCCCTAGTCACAACAATGACTTCATTTGCGCTAGGAAAACATCACAGAGGGTGACATCCCTCAAATCAAACAACCTATTGTTCTCTATAAAAGGATTTACCGTTTCCGATCCATCTCCATTTATAACGTCATTGAACTTTCCGTCAGGCATACGGGCTTTGACGAGGCAAGCCACGTCCTCTCCAAGGAGACTTCCACCAGCGAACCACGAAGAGGAATTATGAAAAATGTACAGCTTCGTATAAAATACTCAGATACGAGTGCATTTCAAATCAACAGCCCCACGCTCTTCTCTACTCGCACTCGAACGATTCTCAAATGGAACAGAACGATCCCTCAGAATCCACCTTATCAACAACCTCAACAACCGCTACTCTAAACCATCCACACATGAAGGATCACAGCGATACAGACTCCGAGTCCTCCCATGACATCATCAACGTCTGGGTATGGATCCACGTTCCTACAATCGAAGACATAGAGCATATGTATTGGGATGCACTCATACGAATCCGAAGAGGCGAATACACGGTCTACTACCAGGACCCGAAGACAATAGACAGCAAGAATCGCGCGCTCGTACTGGAGCTCGCGATTGCGCAGCATGTCGATATAAAGAATTGGCCTCAACAACTAGAGCTCCAGCTGCGCGCGGACATCGAAAGCGTGCTGGATATTTTTGAGGCACACCGCCTCTCCCACGGGATTTTACCTTTCGTCGATAGCGCGGGGGAGGATTCCATGGAGAGTGAGTGGTCTGAGACCGTGACTGAGACTGAGAACGAGACTGAGGATGAGTCTGAGTTTGAGTCCATGGCACAGCTGAGACCGAGGCTCATATCCCCGGTTCCGAATGACAGCGATTCTGACGATGATACTGTTGTTGCGAGTGATTCTGATAGCGCCACTCTTGTTGGTAGCGAGATTTCTGATGCTAGTTTTATTGAGAGTGAGTCCAGCGACATCACTGTCTCGTGTGAATCTCACGAGGACACCGTAGCTGAGAGCGATGGTACCGTTTTTGAGAGTGATTCTGATGATGACTCCTCCGTTGAGTTTGAGATGCAGCCTCCTCGGAAGAAGGCTCGGATATCTCCCTCAGACCTGGATTCCGAGTCTGAGATTGACACGGATGACATTCTTGGGGTGGAAAGTAGCGAGGAGGAGAGCGAGGGAGGGCGAAGTCCAGGACATCCTCGAAATGTGACACCAGTGAGCATAGAAGTGCGCCAGTGTTAGAATGGGACCCAAAAAAATCATCATAGGGCTACTTGAAAGATATTTCGCGATTAATCATGAAATTTCTTTTCTTTAATTCCATTCTACTAGTGACTCACACTATAGCTGGACTGTGTGTGGTTCTAACAATAGGATCTTCTTAATCTCCCACCAATGTGTATTTACAGCTTATCCTTTCTTCTATCGATTTAAGTTATTGCCGTTACTTTCTTCATTATATTAAACCAATTACAAACATTTATCGCATATTAACTCCAATTTTCAATCATGCACAAAGCCACTTCGCTGCCTAACTTAAAGCTACTGGATACGGCCCGGACCATTTATCCAGAGAGCAAAGAACTCTGGCCACTCTCCTTTCTTTATGACTATGTAATATTACCGCATAATGCTGCTTATCCATTGTTGCGCCATGTGGCTTTTACTTTAAGCCCCATGTTTTGCTCTTTACGTAGAATGCAGTTCATTGTTTAGAGAATGCACCGTTGTTCATCATTCAAGGCATCAGTATATGTACCTCCAAGTAAAAGCATCAATTGCGGATATATCCAACCATTCCTCCAAACATCAACTATAAAACCCATTCTATAGCCCTCGGGTTGAATCCCACCAAGCAAATCTCATATACTTATACTATCTACCAAACAACTAAACCAAATCATATATCCCCACCGAGATGTCTTCCACCCTCACTGACAGTGCCACCATCCCCATGTGGGCCTACATGCCCATTCAAGATCCTGGCAAAGGCGAAATCAGACGCTACCTTACCGCTCGCAATGAGATCGTCTTCGGATTTTTCGACGTGCACGACAAGAAGCCGAAAAGAAAGTCCGAAGGGGGCCTTATCGTGCCTGTTACTATTAATGCGGACACTCCTCAGGAACAGCAGAAAGAGGCGGTGCGGCAGGCGGCGTTCAGGCATGTCAATGAGAAAATTGAGAGCATGAAGGACAAGATGGACGGGGTGACTAATTTTCCAAAGACGTTGGAGTAGGAGTTGGTTGTGACTCTGAGTTCTTGTTGGGTAGGTTGGTTTGGGTGGAAGAGGTGAATTTGTTTAAGTGTGGGATTGTAGGAATTAAATAAATTTTAAATTATGTTGCGTTTGTAAGTTGATTTAGATCTGTTTGCTATTCTGTGATGTGATAGATTTGTACTATAGGTGTTAACTGCTAGATGGATGTCTATCATGTACATATTACAGCTTACTCTACCATGAGAGTATTCATGACGGCCTTAGACTGTAGGCAGAAGGCTAAATATTTTCAACGGTCAAGAAAATTCTATAAAGAATACATGTGCTACTCGCATTAATGCCAACATCCCTTAGGGTTAGATACAACAACCGGCATTCTTCGCCCACCATAGAACAGGCATCAAGGTAAAAAAAATTATCGCAAGGCAGCATGTGTAATATTTTTATACCTTTTATTAACCCTCTGAAACATAATAACCTACCACACATCCAGCATGTCGACCACAAGGGATAGGTATCACATCTCAGGAATAAGGTGGCTGGGCGAATAGCCTCCCACCTGCCCAGGCCAGTCCTGTCTGGCTAACCAAACGAGCAATCAAAGGATGTCTAGCTCGGGCCTAAATTAACTTTCATCATGAATGGAGGTGTGACTGATGGTATGAAGGGGTATCCATTACTGTATGGGTTGTGCGTAGATGAACTTGCGATGATGATTGTGGTGAAAATACTACAATCCCTGCTACATATTCGCATTTCGTAAAAGTCCATCCATTGAATTAATGCTATATTCTATGCATTATACATCTTTTACCAGTTACCACACTCTGCACGCGCCTATAGATAAAATAATATATGGTTTCATGCAAAAATACTATACGCATGTGGCACCCGGCATATCGGAAAATCGCGAAACGCAAACCAGAGATTATTCTTGAAGACATCCCTTAATTATTGCATCTTAGGGAATGCTACAGGAAGGTAGGTAGGCATCTGTGTCTGCCTCATGTTTCTAGGTAGTCTTTTTAAAGACTACCTTAGAGCTGCCATTCACTATAAAGCATGGTTGAAACTTCTTCTACCTGCTTAACTCCCAACCATCCTCCTCTCTCCTCTTTACAACCACCTATCCAAATTTGAATCAACATTCTCAAAACTGCTAAAACCAAAATCATCTCCATCATGTCCACTCCTGAACCATCCACCTCCAAGGCTCAAGCCTCCGTCGAATCGCCTTCCACCCCCAAGAAACAAACTTCCATCAAGTCTGCCCCCGAACCATTCACTCCTCCGAATCAAACCGCCATCGAAACACCCTCCGCCCCCAGGGGGCCCTCTCCCGAAAAACCAGGCCTCTACCTGCCCACCGACCGCACCGGCGAGGAAGGCGGCTGGGACCGGGAGGCGCGTCTGAGGCGCCTCGCAGAGAGTATCCATCTAGATCCGAGCCAGCTGCTCCGTCTCCTCAAACACATCTACAAGTACGAGCATGCCTGCCGAAAGGTGAAATGGAAGCCCGAGCTCCTGTACGAGTATGTGCCAAGGGAATTTGAGACTGCAACCGTCACGGAAGACGTGGCTTTCAAGGCGCTGGATAAGGCGCTTGATCTGTCGTTGGTGAGGGTTTGTAAGCCTTCGTGAGTTCTCCGAGCTACCCTGCTTGCTCCTCCTGTTCGTGTGGCATATGTACTTACTTATTACAATAATAGGGCCTGGGACATCAATCGCTACACAGTCGGGAGACCTGATCCCAAGAGCCCCAAGTACACTGTTTTCGTGGTCAGTTATTATGGCTGGAGGCCTGATATCCCGGAGGAGCTGGAGGAATGGTATTCGTTGAAAATCGAAGAGGACAGGCCATCGGTGGTTTTTTATCCCAGAAGAAGGAATAGCATAGATTAGCTCTATTGGTTGGGTGATCGAGTCTTGCCTGTCGAATGGTTTGTTCTTGTTCTCTTCAACGAGTTCTAATCTTGCTTCGCGCTGAGTAGCATTCAACTTACTTTCAGGCATTAGTTAAGTCGGTTGTTGGAATGTTTTCAACTGCTGTGGTTACCTTGAGTATCTTATGGATCTTTCCATGAATCTTTTGTAAATCGTAATATGTTGATCAAGTAGGACAATCAAGATGTGGATAAGATTAGATAAGGCCATCTGATCAAGACACCTTCTCAGACTCATCTTGGATCCTCTACTCTGTCCTCGGTCCAACCAGAGCAATTAATTTCTAGTCCTGGCTGGCCTTGATCTGCAGATAAGTACCTAGCACCTGCAGGCATGGTTGCATAGTTGCATGGTCACATGGCTTCAGGTTACTAATACTGTACATACCCCTCACCCCTCATCTCTAAATACCTCCGCATCTCCTCTCTTCCTCTTCTCTTCCTCTCTCCTTCCTCTCTCCTTCCTCATATCCTCATATCCTCATCCCCTACTTCAGCTCCAGCCCAAGCCAGCAAAATGTCCTCCCCAATCCCTCACATCTCCAACTGGATCTCCGGCACCCACACCACCGCCTCTCCCCAACAAATCCGCGTCCTCAACCCCGCCACGGAAACTCCCCTCGCAACCATCGATGCCACTCCCCTCGACACAATCACCCAGATAATCACCACCTCCCTAGACACCTTCACCTGCAGCCCCTGGTGCCGCCCCGATGCCACCCCCACCCGCTTCGCCGTGCTCTCCACAGCCGCGCAGCTCCTCCGCTCACGCCTCCCGGAATTCATCACCCTCGAAACCCAACAAACCGGCCGACCCATCCGCGAGATGCGCGCCCAGCTCGCCCGCGTCCCAGAATGGCTCGAGTACTTCGCCTCGCTGGCCCGCGTACACGAAGGCCGCGTACCTCCATTCAAAGGGCCGGTCGTGAACACCCTCACGCGACTCCCACTAGGCGTAGTCGTTCAGATAACGCCGTACAACCATCCACTGCTAATCGCCGTCAAGAAGCTAGGGGCGGCGCTCGCGGCCGGAAACGTCGTGATCGTGAAGCCGTCCGAGCGAGCGCCGCTATCCGTGCTGAAGCTGGGCGCGCTGTTCAAGGAAGCAGGACTTCCCGACGGCGTGTTGCAGATTGTGAGCGGCTACGGGGCCCAGACGGGCAAGTGGCTCTGCGAAGACGAGAGGCTGGCGAAGATCGATCTGACGGGTGGAATGGGGACGTATCGCGCGATAGCGAGCGGCGCGGCGCGGAATCTGATTCCCATCACGGCGGAGCTGGGAGGCAAGGCCCCCGTGTGTCTGTTTGGGGATATGGATGTCGAGACGGCGGTCAAGGCGACGCTGTTTGCGGGGTTTATTGCCAGTGGGCAGACGTGTGTTACGGGGAGTCGGCTGCTGGTGCATGCGGAGATCTACGATGGATTCGCGGCGCTGTTGGAGAAGAGGGTGCGTGCGTTAAGGGTGGGTGATCCGTTCGATGATCGGACGCAGATCGGGGCGGTGATTTCGCAGGAGGCGGTGGAGCGGTGCGCGGCGTTTGTGCAGCGAGCAGAGAAAGAGGGAGGGAGGGTGTTGTGCGGAGGCAAGGCGACGAAGGTGGATGGGAAGGGGTTTTTCTTCGAGCCGACGGTTGTCGAGACGCGCGCGGACTCGGAGTTGGCGTGCAACGAGGTGTTTGGGCCGGTGATTGCGCTGCTGAAGTGCGAGTCGGAGGAGGAGATTGTGCGCGTGGCGAATGGCACGGCGTTTGCGCTGGGGGCGTCGGTGTGGACGAAGGACTTCGCGAGGGCGCATCGCGTGGCAGCGCAGATTGAGGCGGGGATTGTCTGGATCAATGGGCATCATTTGAATGATCCGTCGTCGCCGTGGGGTGGGTTCAAGGAGAGCGGCGTGGGCAAGGAGAACGGCATGGAGGCGTATGAGAGCTACACGAAGGTGAAGAGCACGGTCATGAACTACGGAGTGCCGCCGGTGTGGTTTGACGACGAGCCGGAGGGGGCGAGATATGGGTAGTCCTGGTATACTTGGGCCCAAATGCAATGGGCATTCACTCTCAGCAGCATTATCTAGAGAATATAGATCTCGCGAGTCGATGCGTGCGAGACACCCTTTCATCAATCAGCCATAAGAATACAATTACATAGGTGTTCTTTCCAAGTTTAGACACCAGACGGTAGATAAATTAAATATTACAGATGATCCGTACATGGAATCGGCTACATCAAATCCGTCGGTACTAGACTTAGGGCTTGCCGGCCTCCTGCAACGTAATCCCCAACAGCATTGCTAGACTCGGATGTTCGGATGCAGAGACGAAACGGAACCCAGCGGATACGAGGCGCAGACGCAGATGCAATTGCTGGAGGTGACTCGGGGCATATGGACATGCCAGAGGGGTGGTCGAGCCGAGGTATCGAGTCAGATGCAGCCTGATGTATAGAGATCATCAGATAAGATCCCATTAAAAGTAAAATCTGACCCCGACACAACCTCGTATAGACATGCAAGGGTAGTTTCCATGACTAAATCCTCGTTGTATCCTGGCAAAGAGAGCCCTCGACTCCTCTTGTGTGACTCATGGCTCCTCGTCTCTCGCCTATATAGACCAGCCAATATCATACTCATCCTACTTATCCTACTCCGGACCAAACTATACTAAATCACCAAACCACCAAACAAACAAACCAACGAACACAATACAATATCTAGTATAACTATACTCTGCTCTATTATACTATCAAAATGTCCTCCCAATCCAATCCCCTCTCCCTCCCTCCCCAAATCTACACCCTCCTCTCCAACCTCCACGCCAAATCCCTCGCCCAAGAAGCCGCCCTCCCGGCCGACACCCTCCAACGAACCCCCGCCTCCTTCGACGCCCTCATGGCTGACAAATTCATCGCCCTGGAGCAGGACAAATGCGAGTTCGTGTACCAGGTGCTGCGCGCCAGCGGAGCCACCTGCGTCGTGGAAGCGGGGACCAGTTTCGGCGTGAGCACCATTTACCTAGCGCTAGGGGTTTTGGCCAACCTGGCTGTTCATGAGTCTGGAAAGACTGGTAAGGTGATTGCGACCGAGAAAGAGCCCTCCAAGGCGGCTCAGGCGAGGCAGTATTGGGCGCAGGCGGGCGCGGAGGTGGCGGGGGTGATTGATTTGCGGGAGGGCGATTTGAGGGAGACGTTGAGGAGTGAGGATTATGGGGATGTGGGGTTTGTGTTGTTGGATAGTGAGTTCCCCCCCCCCTATTTTCCTCTGTATTTCTGGTTGAAGTTGAGTGGTGTTGCGTATAAGTTATAACTGTGCTGAGCTGACCTGCCAGTCTGGACTCCCATGGCCCTGCCGGCCCTCAAGGCTGTCCAGGATAAGCTGAGGCCCGGGGCGGTCATCATTGCAGATAATACGGTGATGGTTAAGGACTTGTATCAGGAGTTTTTCGAGTATGTGGATCAGGAGGGAGGTCCGTTCAAGAGAGTAACGCTGCCGTTTAAGGGGGGGCTGGATATGATTGTTTATAAGTGATTGCTTTTTTGATATCAGTACGAGAGTATCAGGTGAGCATGAGCTCTCCGTAAATGTACGTGCAATTGTCGATATTTATCATATATTTCCATCACAGAATCTGCTTCTTATCGGCCTCAACGATGCATCTCTGGTCGTCCTGGTACTCAACCTTGACGGTGTCTACTCTGTTAGCCTATCAACAGACGGAAGGCTTTACTTTAGGTCCTTATCCTCGGTAGATTCAGCTAGCGCAGTCGTTCGAACGATATCCATCAATTAGAGTTGAACATCTTCAACTGACGGACGTGACAGGTCAGAATGGAATATTGCTGGCTAAACCCCTTGAGGCAAGTCGGAGACAAGAGCACGGCTCCTACTCTGCCAAAGGACACCAATGTTAGCGCTAGGTAGACGTGGAAAGCCTAATCTCTGCGAAAGAACATTCGACGAAGCAAGAAGTTAGGGGCCGGCCTGCACAGTGGATGCCAATCGTTGGCAATGCCTATAAGCTATCCCTGTTTATATCTGAACTCTCCGTCTATCTTTTCCAACTGTCTTCACTGTTAGATAGTCGCAAGAAATGCATCTGCCCATCTATCGAGGGTCTTTGGAAGCGTCGGTCTCTCTATTGGCTAACAGTATCTACCTCCCAGCATGGGTCCAAGGCGCGTCCAATCCATCGGTGCCCTTGTCTCAACTAGCAGTGAATTGATCGAGGCCATGCCGCCGTAGGGAATCCAGCATCTCCGAATATTAGGACGTTCCGTACGCGCAGGCCCCCACGGGTGGTCTTGCGTTTCTCTTCCCCAGTGACGTATGGATCCAATGCTACAGTTAAAGCTAAAACATATGTGCGTGACTATTCGGGAAAAGATTCCGGAATAGTAGGCGTTGATATATCGAGTATTCCTTTCCTCGATAGAGCCCGTACGGAATTTCTTGGTCCAATCAAACTTGGATAGCATCATGGCCAATTACCTTTACAGAGACTGTCCCGCTAATATTGGCACGATGCCCTGATTTCACTTCACAGGTGACGATCATTAAGTCTTTGGCTAGCAGGTGGGAACCTCTCAGAGCGAGGACTGTATATACTTGAATGTGTGGACATAGCCAAAGACAGCGCTACCAACGGAGTCTCTGTTTGGCACTCGCGCTACTCCGGCGATTGGGACAACATGCGCCTGTATCCCCCAGCGGCATCTACCACGTCGTCGACCTACCTATGGCGTCCGGCAATTTCAAGGGCATCGGTGCGGTTTCTGACGCCACCCGAGAGCAACAGTTGTCCCTAAGTATATGGCGCCTCAGCGTGGGTGGCGTTTGCCCGTGATCCCCAGAAGGGGTTGATCAAGTTCGAATGGCGCCAGTATGATGTCAACAGTACGTATAGTATCCTTTCTTTCTTCGCTGATAGTCGTTGGTTCTAAAACCTTTATAGAGAACACGCTTAGTGGCCCGGCACACAAAGACAGCACGAAGGCTGAATTCTTCAGCCCTCAATCCCTTTGACTTCCATGAGGGCTGTGCTGCTCTGGACGACACCACGTCTGGAAAGGGGCATTTAGTTTCTATAGCGACATGACATACTGGTTTTGATAGCATTGCAGATTCCAAGCAGATATAAATGAATTGTTAGCGTTGTCAGGAGCTCTTATGCGTCATTGATAATTCCAAGGCCGATTTATAATCCACGGTTGATAAGCAGGTGTAGGCATAGCCAGCTGCAGCTCCATAAAACCAGCTCGTATTCCGATTTAGGGCTGACAGTTGATTCGAGTTCTCGTAAAGAACAGGGCAAGCTACCAGCCCCGCGGATCAGGGCCAATGAGTGCGGGCCTAAATGTTATATATCCACAGGATATTTATAGGTCTCGAAAGACCGTGGCTTGAGTCTTGACATCGCGCCGGGCTTGGAGGCCTAATGAATAACTACCTAATCTGGCCACCACATCAGCCTGGAAGGCAGCCGGGTCTGGGGAACTACTGAGTAAGAAAGTACATAGTCCGGACGACTACCCACTCCGTAATAGGGGACCCAGTCAGGCGCTCCGAATCGCCTACCCGTGATCAATGCTTGGTTGCAGATACTCAATGCGGCCTAAGGGGATCCATGATCCATCCTACGATCGAGCATTAGAGTTCTTACCGTCGATAGATTGTGGGCGGAGGACGCAGGTAGGCTACCTAGTCCGTAAGAGTCTGGACTCTGGACCAAGAAAAGGGGTTCGCAGTTCCCTATGGTTATTGATTACCCCGGTAAACCGTAAACGAAGGGTTCAACCCAACCCATGCAAAACCCACGGAAACCCATGGGTCAAGTTGAACCATCAAAGAACGAGGAGAGAAAGTCACGTGCATAAGGTGTCGACGCTAGTCCCTATTTGACAAGGGGTCACCTGCATCTGCTAGCCCTATCCCCATCGGGACTAGCGTGGTTGGCATAAAGAAAGAAAATAATAGAAAGAAACTGAGCATTTGAGACAATTCGTGATTGTCCAATCTCCAGAATACCCGTACTTCGTATTCTATTAACAACTATGCGTCCATGACTCCATGGACTCGATGATCAGCGGATGTCTGTACTCAGTCATCTATCTATAGTATCGTACTCTGTACGGGTATGAAACGGGAATCCGAGGCCCAAGAAAAATAGGCAAATCCTCCCCGATGATCCCAGGGCACCAGAGATGACGATGCAGGATAAGTCCATGATTCTAGAGAATTAGCGTCCGCTGTCATTGGCCTGGTTTGAGCCACGGCCAGGGGCAGCTGGACGTGGCTTGCCTGAACTTGTCTGGAAGTCGGGGATGAGGAGGCACTGCCACAGGCTGGGCGTGGACGGATGTTTGGTTGACCGGGCAATCATGTGTCTGACAGAATCTCGGGGCAAATTTGGTTTAATATTTATGACTCTTTTTGGGCTGTGGGTGGATCGGATTCAGAGCTCGCGTGAGATTGCGAGAGGAGGATTTAGTGGCTGTGGCTCGACGGCTCGGGCGTTGGAAGTTAAAAAGTAAGACAACGACGGGCTCGCGACGTAGTACTACTCTGGGTATGTACATACTCTGTATGCACAGAGTACGGAGCGATGCATGCACGCCTGTATAGTGTACTAAGTTAGTCTGCATGCAGCTTGATGTAATCAGTAAGGCTGTCGACAGATGCACAGGGTTGCGGTCGGCGATCAAACGGAGGCCTCCGTCGAGATTCGGAGCGACTGCGTTCCTACTCCGAGCAGTTTCCGATGCCCTCGACAGGTTATTAATAGAGGATCTTCACGAGACGACGACGGGAGATTGAGGTCGAGGATGGGAAAGAGATTGGAGTGCTGCTACAGAGTACAGACTGTGTACGCCGTCCGTTGTCCACAGTCCACTGCAGCGAAGCATGGGATAACGATGCAGAGTCTGCATCGAACGGTTCAACCGAGATTCATTCGCCTGGCATTCGTAATCCAGAAAGACAGGCTCGGGAACGACGGATGGAACCAGCGAAAGCGCAGCGACCGACAAATCTGGCCCCGTCAATCGCTCCCAACCAGCATGAGGGTTGTGGGAAAAATTGGGTCTGGATCCACCGGCGAAGATGACTTGTTCGGTTCAGGAGTCGCTTGGTTTTTTGTGTGCTTCTAGTCAGGCACGGTTTGTTGATGTTCCTAGATTTATCAGCATTCATATGAGATTATGAGTAGAGAGTAGAGTACGCAGTAGAGAGTAGAAAGGAAGAGAGAGAGAGAGAGAGAGAGAGAGAGACGGGAAGGTAATTAAACACGGGACATTCAATCGTTACAGACTGCCGTTAACGTCAATACCTTCCTGGGTACGGTCGACAGACAGAAAGTCCGTCAGATAAACACAATCTTACAGGGAATGAATGATGACTGCCTGAGTTCTCCCAGCCCCAAATTCCTCCTCCTCCTCCTCCTCCATTCCATCCATCCATCCATCCATATTAGAATCTCACGCCGCCATTTATTCTTCATTTCCCTTCTTCCTCTCTGGTCATCCCCTCGTTTCGGTCCGCCTGATTCAATCATTCTTCCCTCTGCCAATCCCCGTGTCCCACCGCATCCTCGCGTGATACCTTACAGGCCGACTTGCTCCCACGCAATTTATCCTACATGCGCATCTAGATTCGACTATCGACTGTCGAGTCATCGACTCAACCAGCTCAGCCTTACCGACGTGAGCGTTCGATCGCAGGGAGAGCCTCTTTATCGTTCTATCGTTCTATCGTCTATCCCCGCCGACCCAACAACGCGACGTTTCACTCGCGGCTTGGCAACTTCTCTGGGGAAAATCAAAGCTGATCTTCTCTTTGCTTTCCCTTTTTCCCGCTCCCATTATTCGTTTCTCGCCGTCTCTCGCTCACTCGCCGCTGCCTGCGGGTCTTTTTCTCCCTTCCATCCGTTTTTTTTTTTTTCGTTCTTTTTTTTTTTGTTACCCTCTTTTCCTCCTTCCCTTTTTCCCTTGGGTCCAGAATCCAGCCTAGTGGAGGTTTGTACGTGTCTCTGTAAGGGTTGTGTCCGTCACTTTTCTGGAGCCCATCACCGTCGAGACCGCACCTCCTGAAAGCTCAAGAAACTACAGCCGTATTACTGTCACCCCGGCACTTCCTCGCATCTCGCCGGCCAGACATTCCTCTCGCCGACCCTCCATCACCGTTCCCTTGTTCGCCGCCCGCTTGGTGGTAACACCGTCATATTGTATCCCGAGCCTGAACCTCCGGCGGACTCGAGCTCCGTAACGGAGCATTTCGTCAAGATTTATTCCCACACGTCGCGGGCCTCCCTGCTGGGGAGTGGTTCTTTTGATCCCTCGTTCCGTCGTGGTCCCGGTGGGTTTCGTGCGCGAGAAGGGTATACGAATGTGTCGCCCTCCCCGCCAAAACGCAGAATGTACGTGCCTAATTCGCTCTGGACGTGGTCGTTCGCCATCGTCACCCTCATTCAAACCATCATCACGCTGGCATTAGAAAGGTACGTTCGATCCTGCAATCCTCCCTTCCCCTCCGTCCCTGTCGCTAATCCGGTCGGCCGACTTCCACAGCTATGTCTTCGCCAATTTCCAGATTCAACTCCAAGCGAAAGCCGACCAGGTGACCGCGTCGAAAACCGTCCCCACCTTCCTCGCGCTGTATAGTTTCGGTTTCATCTACGAGCTGGTGCTGGTCTACGATGCTCTGCGGATGAAGAACACGATTCAAGTCATCGGGCTGTGTATGTGCAACGTTGGACTGCTGATCTACGGGGCCGTGCAAGTGCAACAGATCCGAGAAGCCGTAGGCGTGCTGACGGACAACGACGCCATCAACGAGAACATCTGGGGGGAATCGGAACCGTTTCTGATCATCATCCCCTGCGTGGTTGCGATGGGCACGCTGCTGATGACGATTATTGCCTGGAAGCTCTACGATGAATTTGCGTGGTCCATTTACAAGCACATCAGCGCGGATCTCCGGATGAAGCGTCGCTATCTGACATATCAGGTTCGCCGCTCCGTCAGACCGCGAGACTGCGACCATCTCGCGGGCCGTCGTGCAGAAAGCTAATGAATGGCCTGTGATTAGATCTACATCGCCCTCCTCAAGTTCGACTTTTTCTTCTTCCTCGGGTTTACCGTGCAGTTCGTCGTGATCGTGACCGAACGAGCCGATATCGAGTTTGCGCTGACATTGGCCGCCGTACCCGTGACCATCTTGATTTTGGTGTGTGCCGCCATCTTCGTGCGCCGCGAAAGTACATTCGGAATGATTGTGATTATCGTACGTTTTTTTTTCCCCGTGTCTCCCGCAACAGAGAAGAAGTGATTCTAACGTCTATCGCAGCTCCTATACTTCGCCGCCATGGCCTACTTCCTGTTCAAGCTCGTTCGCATGTACGCCCCGAAGACCTATCAGGTGTATCTACCTGCTCGACGATCACTCACCTTCTTCGCCGTGATTACGATCATCCTGATCGTCCTGACCATCATCAATGCCAGCATGTGCATGCACAATTTCCACAAGGGTCTGAAGCCGCATATCAACAAGAAGAAGGACCGCAAGGAAGCGGAGAAGACGACGACGGAGCTGTCGTCCAACATCACCGGCCAGGTCCCCAACCGCATGATGATTGATTGATCATGCGGTGGGCCTGCGCTCTTGACGATCAACCATTTGAAACACGAAAGAAAAGAAAATAACATAACAAATCAACGGTCGGTACATAACAATCAGCCGCTGAAGGGACCGCTCGGCACTATCCATTCTCTACGTCCGCTATGGGGCCACCTATAGAGGAACCATTTAGGTACGAAATTTTTCAGGTGTTTTCCGGGAACTGCGATATGATACCTTTTGCGTTGGCGATTTTATTCACGAACTTGGATTGTCTCTTTTTACTGTCTCCTTCTTGCCGCTCCCTTTCTGCCGCTGATAGCGTTGATTTGATTCTCACGTCCCATTTTTAACGACCGTGCATCTCCTTTGTCATGTACTGTAGCTATCTATCTCTTAATTACATAAAAACAACGGTGTTTATAAGAATTTAGAATGGAAACTGACGACTTTGACTTGTACTGGATAATTCCACAGATAGATATCTACCTATCTACCTACCTCCCTCCCTCCTAGCCTATTCTACTCTGCTGCCAACCGCGTAGTTCCTTGAAGCCCTGCTAGGTAAATAGGTAAATTACCGAGGAACGACGAAGCGTCACGCGTATGGTCATTGTGGGCTGTGATTGGATAGAGGGGCTGCGGAGGTGGAATATTACCGTACCGGCGGCGTACGAGAAAGCGTGAGCGTGGCCTCTTCCTTTCCTCTGCGACCTCACCTCCTCCGTCTCGCTCACGACTTCGTTTTCCTTCCACCTCTCCTCCAGTCCCTCTGCTCAATTCGCTTCTTCTCGTTTCCTTCCTTACTTCTTTATAGTCCTCGACAACGCTCTTTAATCTTTGCGACCCTTAATTCTCGATCTCAATCTCTTCAAAATGGTGAGACTCCTAACCCAGATGATCGTCCTTTTTAAAGGACACCCAGACATCCACGCGAATGCAGCTTGTCCCATCCTCGCCATCAGCCTGGCCAATTGTCCTCGACCCGTTATACTGACTGAATAATCCGTCCTCAGGCCTCTCCCCGTGCTGCTTCTCCCCTGACCTCCGGTGCTGAATCCGGCCCTGACTCCAAGTCTGCCGGCGCCGGTGCCGCCTCCGGATCGGCCTCCGCCATCAACCGCCCTTCGTCGCCTACTCCCCCCGGCGGTCCTCGCGCTGCTTTGCGTCGTCGCGCGGCCGCCGACCACAAGGAGTCGCTGCGCAATGTCCGACCTAGCTCGACTCGCTCTGCCGGTGCGGGCGGTTCCTCCGGCACCATGCTGAAGCTCTACACCGACGAGAGCCCCGGTCTGCGCGTCGACCCCGTCGTGGTGTTGGTTCTGAGTCTGGGATTCATCTTCTCCGTCGTCGGTCTGCACGGTATGTACCTAGACACGCAGCTGGGCTTGAATGTTGCCGGAAACTAATCGGTCCTTTTTCTCCCCAGTCATTGCCAAGATCACCCGCAAGTTCTCCTCGTAGGCCGATCGCATCGTCCTGTGATTGCTCCATTCCGCGCCGTCGTTCAATCTGGCTTGTGGCAAATGGGGCTTGTAGCAATGAGCGCATACGTGACAATACTCTGCTTGCCACGATAACCTCGAATATCAACCGACATGGGTGTCGTGCGTGGAATCTCCGGCCCTAGCGAGGCGTCCCGATCCCTCCCTTCCATACCTCCCCTTGAAAATCATATACCCCTTGGCGTCCCTTCTTCCTGCTTCTTTCCCGTGCGATGATGTCTCGAAGTTGCCTCCGCACGGGGAGGTCTCTAAACTCTTGTTCGAATGCTTGTAAAGTGTTAACGTTGAAAGACCTGTCTGCAGCATAGGTTGGACAACGGATTGGTTGCTAGCCTATTTTCTTTTTTTCTATTTATTTTCTGTCTTGTTGTTTACGTTATTGATCGATGCATCTGGAGCGTCGGTGATCGTTAATGGAGAACGCTAAATAATATAAGACATTGGGAAAGGCATGTTTTCGTCTTGTACAGTACAGTAGCACTTTGGGTGGTCCAGTGGAATCCAATCCTGCCCAACCTGTGGCACCCCAGGTCCAGTTATCCCCGGGGAAATGCACGAATCCATTAGTCGGGGACTTGAGGTAAGGCCAGCGTTATCATTATCTCCGAATCCTCTCAATCAGCGATTCTCGTTCTTATCAACCGCCAATCGAGCCCGTCGAGGCTGGCCGCTGATAAGAGCGAGCAACCACCAATGATGCAGCCGCAATTCGCGATAGCCATTTTCCCGACTTTCTTTCTAGCTTTCGTTTCCTTCCTTCCTTCCTTTCGGATTTACCATTGGCATCCAGAGTGTGTTAATGCATTGCAGCTCCTCGCACGTGCCATTACGAAAGGGAATCTCTTATCGTCGCCCGCCTGCCTCGCCGTCGGCCATTCGTATTCGACTATCTAGGCTCCAACGGCATGGCCTGGTTCCAAACCGCGTTGATCAGTATGAGAGCTGCGAGGTCGGAGAGTTCGGGCGCTGTCCGTGGCCTTGCTCGCTGTATATGAGGCCATGGCGCCCTGTCATGTTGCTTCTGTGTTGTTGATCGTGGAACTTGCACTGTTTCCTGAGACGTTGATTGCACTAGTGGACTGTCTTCGCCGGTCCTGCCTCAAAAGACCCTTTCGGCTTTTTCATACTTGATCCCCTCGAAGCTAGCGTCTATCTAGTGCATTTCTTTTATTGAGAACTTGTTCTCTGTCTCGCGCTCGGTATGGCGGGAGAGGTGTTCGTTGCCCCCCTTTCTCAAGGGTTTGGCTATGGGATCATCATAGGGCTAGGGTTTGCCTTTGCGCTGGTGATGATCTTCATTACGTGGGCTTTGAAGAGGTATGTTCACAGATGTGCACCTTGCATTGCCATGAGGCGCGAACTAATGAATGTGCTGTCTAGATATCAACATGAAGTTCAAACGTCCGAGATGTTCTCGACTGCTGGAAGGTCCGTAAAGTCGGGGTTGGTTGCCGCTGCGGTGGTCAGCAGCTGGACATGGGCTGCGACTCTTCTTCAGTCTTCTGCTGTGGCTTATCAATACGGCATATCGGGTCCTTTTTTCTACGCTTCAGGTTGGTCTATCCGAGTGACGATGTTGGTTTAGTAGCTGATAATCATCAAGGCGCCTGTGTTCAGATCATCCTATTCGCAACCCTCGCTATCGAGCTCAAAAGACGAGCCCCTAATGCCCACACCTTTCTGGAAGCGATCCGCGCTCGCTACGGCACAGCTGTTCACCTCGTCTTCATCGTCTTTTGCTTGATGACCAACATACTAGTCACCGCCATGTTGCTCACCGGAGGCTCGGCCGTCATGACATCCCTGACTGGGGTGAACACAGTTGCAGCCTGTTTCCTGCTCCCCATCGGCGTGGTTCTGTACACTCTGTTTGGCGGTATCAAGGCAACGTTTATCACGGATTACAT
The DNA here is from genome assembly GCA_002215965.1 of Aspergillus persii. Taxonomy (NCBI): domain Eukaryota; kingdom Fungi; phylum Ascomycota; class Eurotiomycetes; order Eurotiales; family Aspergillaceae; genus Aspergillus; species Aspergillus persii. The sequence goes on along the minus strand of NGZO01000002.1, from coordinate 5,443,793 downwards.
GCACACGGTCGTCATCATCGTGGTCATCTTTATCTTTGCGTTTTCTGCCTACGCTACAAATGAGAATCTCGGGTCTCCGGGCAAGGTGTATGACGCCCTGGTTGCGGCGTCGGAGCGTCATCCTGTCGAGGGGAATGCTCAGGGCAGCTATTTGACTATGAGGTCGAAGGAGGGCGGTATTTTCTGGGTGATCAATCTAGTTGGTACGTATCTTGCATGGCCTATGTCAATCATAGATTTGCTAACGAGTTCCTTGCAGGTAACTTTGGGTATGTGGAATTCGATATAATACAAGGAAACCCGATGTAGCTAACCAGGCAACAGCACTGTCTTCCTGGACAATGGATACTACAACAAAGGTATGCTTTTTGAGCCATCCATATAAATTGACCATACTGACATCTACAGCCATCGCCGCCCACCCCGTCCATGCCTTCCCCGGATACGTGATTGGCGGTCTCTGCTGGTTTGCCATTCCGTGGCTCTGCGCCAGCACCATGGGAATCTCCGCTCTCGCCCTCGAGGGATCTCAGCGCATGAGCGCGGACGATGTCACCGCGGGTCTTGTGCTGCCGTTCGCCTCCGTCAAGCTCCTCGGCTACAGCGGCGCCGTCTGCACGACGCTCATGATCTTCATGGCGGTCACGTCCGCGTTCTCGGCGCAGCTCATCGCGGTCTCGTCGATCCTCACATACGACATCTACCAGGCATACATCAACCCCTCGGCAAAGGGCCAGCGTCTGGTCTGGATCTCCCACATGTCCTGTATCCTTTTCGCCATCGTCATGGCCGCCTTCGCCACCGGTCTCTACTACGCCGGCATCGGCATGGGCTACCTCTACCTGCTCATGGGCGTCATCATCTCCTCCGCCGTCTTCCCCGGCGCCATGACGCTCGTCTGGAAGGGTCAGAACTGGATCGCAGCCGCCTGCTCGCCCGTTCTGGGTCTCGCCATGTCCCTCGTTGCCTGGCTCGTCACCACCAAGAAAGAATACGGCGTTTTCACCGTCGCCACCACAGGAGCAAAGTACGTCCTCCCTTCCTTCCCCTTTCGTTTCCAATTGTACTTCTCTCTAACCAACTCAAAGCTACCCCATGCTCGCCGGCAACGTAGCCGCCCTCCTCAGCCCCGTCATCTTCTCCCCAGTATTAACCTACGTCTTCGGGCCCCAAAACTACGACTACGAATCTATGCGCGCGATCCGCAAAGTCGACGACACGGACGTCGCAGCCGCCGCACACATCGACATCGAGCTGATCCCGGGGGAATCCTCGCCCACCAACAACGCAGAAGAAGAAGCCGAAGAGCAACGCAAACTCAACCGCGCGGCGCTCTACTCACGCACACTAACCATCGGGATGGTAATCTGCTTCCTCCTCCTGTGGCCGATTCCGATGTACGCCAGCGGGTACGTGTTCAGCAAGAAGTTCTTCACGGGGTGGGTGGTCGTCGGGATATTGTGGCTGTTCGTGACCACCTTCGGGGTGGTCGTGTTTCCGCTGTACGAAGGGCGAGAGAGTATCCTGCGGACGGCACGGTCGATGGTTCTGGATGCGATGGGGAGGAGGCCCCGGGCTGTGTTGGAGGCGGAGAAGGGAGGGGAGAGTGAGATGCCGAGTGGAGTGGTGACGCCGACGGAGAAGGTGGAGGGGAAGGAGTGATTTATTTGTCTGGTTTGGTTTGTATGATTGACGGTTTCTATGTTTTATGATGGGTGGGTTATTTGTTTGGGATATATATAAGGTACATTCCATACACTGGAGGGTTTCTTCTGGTTTACTAGGGTTATTTGGTTATTTGGTATACGCCGTCATTAATACTAATAAGCATACATTACTACATTCTACTTCATCCAACAAGTCATAATTCATAAAGTAAACCAAACTCATTAACTCAATCAATTCATGCAATTAAAAATAATTACACCAATAACCCGCACTTCAACAAAAGTTGACAACTTAATAAAAAAATAATTAGGTATCTCAAGCACGCACAAACAAACCAACGCAAAAGCACAAACTGCTCCGGGGACAAAAGCACAGATAGAGTGAGAGAACGAGTACGAGAAAGAAACACAACCACCCATCTCATCTCAGTCCCGAAAAACCACCTCCCCCTCAGGGTACAGTCCTACTTATAGGCATACCCCTGAGGCGGCGGCGCAGCGCCCTGAGGCGGATAATAAGCCTGCGGAGGCGGCGCTGGGCCTGTCAGTGCGTTTGGCGGGGGACGCGTCTCGGGCGTGATGTCGGGACGGTCACTTGTTTCGTTAGTGATGGTCTGATGGGTTTTTTGAAGAGTAAGGGGAGAGGAGAGGGGGTAAATACCGGAGGTCTTGGGTGAAGCGGCATGTGTAGCATGTTACTTCCTGGGTGGTGTTAGATTCAGAGTAGAAGAGGGGGGAGGAGAAACAGGGAAAAGGAGGACCTTGTATTTATGGAATGCGAGTGGAATTGCAGGCTTGAGGTGGTACATTGTTAGTTTAGAGTGTCTCATAAGTTATGTATGTATGTATGTCCATATTGGATAGACAAGACTGGGCTGGTTGACATACAATAAAGCAGATGGTGAACCACGGCCTGGTGCAGGTTAGTATATTCCTGTATAAGAGACACTATGAAAATCAACAATACATACCATCTCGTCACACAATGTCCATTCCAGTGTTGACCTGTCTTAGTCAGATCAGGTACAGGCAGTTGATACTAGAGCAGCCACTCACAGTTATAGCAGTAGGCACGGACTTGTTCGTATCCCTCCAGCATGGAAGTGAATTCTAGACAACATCAGCCTAGTCCACTTCACCTACAGTCCACCCACCCATGGAGTTGAGACATCATATCAAGGTCCCGATTACGGAGACTAGACAGCCTCGGAGTACGGGTGACGTACCATGTGATCCGAACGTGATGCAAATGGCCATGATGGATGGTATTCAGGCCTGGATGACGGTATCTGCTGGATAAAAGGATGAGCTGGGGAGAATCCGATATCTCACTCTGGCTCTGGCTGGCTTTGTCTGGGTTCAGTCTGGGAGAAGAAGGAAGTGAAGGGGCAGGCAGCGGCAATCGGTTGCGTTCGGGGCTGACGTGTGGCGTTGTGGCTTGGCACTTGGCGGGTGCGTTTCGGGCGGTTCTCAGGACTGTTACTATTATTATTTATTTATTTTGCTTTCTACAGTTACAATTAAATGATTACAAGCTTTTCCCTGGTTCTGTATTAAATAGTACTATACTGCCGTGAATGTTGTTGAAGCCAGAGCTGCGGTTCACTGGGTGCTGAGTACTGGGTGGTCTGCACTAACAGATATATAATTCACCGATCTACAGGATAATGATAAATGGACTATTTGCACTTAAACCACTTATCTACCGAACCGAAATCAAATAACATCGAAGAAAAAATTACCCAGAGATATCAACAAAGAAGAATTTCGCTGAAGAAAGTAGAACGAATCTAGTTAACCCGCCATATCAGCCTCGGCAGAAGCCTGACGCAATGATCCGGAACCTGAAGCAAAAAAACCCCGTCGCTTTTAGTCTTGACCTTGACCTGCTGCGTACCTTCCGCATATTATTCACCCCCGTGGACTTGCTCGAGGCACAACGACGGTCGACAATACATAGAATCAGCCAGCATCATGGCGCGAACCCTGGCGGGAGGTGGTCGGAAAGGGCGTTTATTGGGTCTTGAACAGGAGGATGGCACAGTGGCCCAGGTAGAAGTAGATGAAGTGTTTCGTCTCTGCGGCGCAATCAGCGGACACTCGGGGCTGGCTCTGCGAACAAGGCCGTACCGTGGGTTACGAAACTGCCGAAGTTTCTTCCCACCACACAGTGCCATGTAGCTCCTTTGCGCGAATCAAACTATGGGTGGGTTCAGTATGAGTGCCGAGTGAAACGCGGGTCAGGGGTGCTGGGGGTAGCGGACTTCTCTCTTGATGTACTGGGCGATATCCTATAGCATGAAACCATGAGCACAGTGGGTTAGGAATTGAATAGCAAGGGAAGGAGAACTCACCTTCTCAATGTGGTACTTGTCCATCGCCTCAATCGCTACGAAATTAGCTCCAGTCCCTCTCACTCTGTTCGGGTCCACGTCATTCATACCAACTTCAACAGCCTCCTGCTGCATATTCTCCGTCTGCTGGAGTGTCAGCGCCAATCCCCCGCCGGTATCCTTGCCCTGAAGTGCTCACCATATCGACGGACTTGATTTGCGCTAGACGGTCAGGTTAGCTCCTGTGCGGACTGGGCTGCCCAGAGACCCTACTTACGCTCGAGCTTGTCTTTCTTTTCGGTGGCCATTTTGACGGTGATCGGAGATGGATGATGCGAGACAACAGAAATAGGGGTACTTGTAGGAGAGTCGACTAACTGACAACGAGGAATAAGTATGCGAGTCGAAAACAAGAGATGTTTTGCGCGACGAGGGAATCTCCGCCAGGCGCACGGACCACGCGGCCTCTCGCCTCACCGCCCTCGGCACTATAAGGCCCGCTTCACCTAAAAAGAAAAAAAAAATTTCTCGAGTCTTCCTTTTCTCTTCCCTCAACACACTTTCTCCGTGGCATTGCAAACACAAGCCACTGGACAACCACATTCCATCACAATGGAGGAGAGCACAAGAGTCTTCGTCTCGGGCCTCCCGCCTACTTTTTCTAATGACCAGCTACGGAAGCATTTCGCTACTCGCTTCCAGGTCACGGATGCTCATGTGTTGCCCAAACGCCGGATTGGCTTCGTGGGCTTCAAGAGCTCCGATGTAGCCAAGGAAGCGGCGCGGTATTTCAATAAGACATATATGAAGATGTCAAAGATCTCAGTAGAAATTGCTAAACCGGTATGTACACTCGATGGACTTTCTTGTCTTCCTTTTCCGTCTTTTCTTTTCTTTTCTTTTTTTCTTCTTTTTCTTTCTTCCACTGTTGTGCACGCTGACCGGTAAAGGTGGTCTGGAGACTGACCCGTATTATCTAGATTGATGCTGAGCCGCCTCGTAAAGCTCTTAAACCCCAGGACTCCTCCGAGAGTACGCTCAAGCGTAAGCGGGATGGGGAGAAACCTCAACAAGATCCCAAGATGCAGGAGTACATGTCCCTGATGCAACACTCGTCCAAGACGAAGACGTGGGCCAACGATGATGCATTCACCCCGGTGGTGGAAGATACCCAGAAACAAGATCAGCCTGCCGAGGATGACACACCCCAGGATCTTACCTATGCTCAGAGGAAACGAGCCAGGATCGCAGAGGGTCAGGGGGATGATGGCGAGGCGCCTGCCGCTGCCCAGGAACCCGAGCCTATGGTCGTGGACGGGACCGGGGAGGAAGAGCCTGCGGAGCAACAGGATCCTCAACCCGAGGAGCAGCCTGCTGTGTCGGACTCCGATTGGCTTCGGTCGAAGACGAGTCGTCTGCTGGGTCTTCTGGACGACGAGGAGCAAGCTGAGTTCAGCGCTCCTCAGCCCCGTGCTTCCATTCCCGAGGAGTCGAAGCCTGCTGCGAAGGTTTCTACAGACTCTGATGACGGTGGGTCGCCGGGTGATGCAGATGCTGGTAAAACAGCGGAAGCACCACCGCCGGTTGATACGAATATCGAGAACATCCGCTTGTCTGCACGTCTTTTCGTAAGGAATTTGGCGTACGATATCAGAGAGCCGGATCTCGAGCCACTATTTGCACCCTTTGGACGGATAGAAGAGGTTAGTTTTCTTTTTTTTTTTTTGTTTCTTTGGTTTTTTTGGTTCTCCACACACCATCGCAAGTTCCCTTCGGGGTTGCCCATATGATGATTATCCTGATAGGGACATCAGATGCAAAAGCACAGGATGTGAACAGGAAAGAGAATTTTAGTAGATGCCTCTTTAGATCTGAACGGCAACTTGCACACATGCTTTCATCATTCATCTCAAGCTTATCTGCAAGTGAGCGATCGCTAACGATCTCAGATTCATATCGCGTTCGATACTAGGTCAAACACCAGCAAAGGATTTGCATACGTCCAATACGTTGACTCCGATTCAGCCGTAGAGGCCTACAAGAGTCTGGATGGAAAGCATTTCCAGGGTCGATTGCTGCATATCTTGCCGGCTTCTGCCAAAAAGACTTACAAGATCGACGAGCATGAGTTGTCGAAATTGCCCATCAAAAAACAAAAGGAGATCAAGCGAAAAATGGACGCTTCTTCTTCCACTTTCAGCTGGAATTCCCTCTATATGAACGTAAGTATTTGTCAACAAACCTAGGTGAACGACTCCGCTAATTCGTTCATAGACTGATGCGGTCATGTCCTCGGTGGCTGAACGGCTGGGAGTGTCCAAATCCGACCTGTTGGATCCCACCTCCGCAGACGCTGCGGTGAAGCAAGCACATGCTGAGACGCACGTTATCCAAGAAACGAAAGCTTACTTCACGGCGAACGGTGTCAACCTTGACGCCTTCCAGCAGCGGGAGCGTGGAAACACTGCCATCCTAGTAAAGAACTTTTCGTTCGGCGTCAAAGCTGACGACCTTAGGAAACTGTTCGAGCCGTATGGTCAACTCACCAGACTACTAATGCCGCCCAGTGGTACGATAGCCATCGCGGAGTTCGGAAGACCCGACGAGGCGCAAAAAGCCTTCAAGGGCCTGGCCTATCGAAAGGTAGGAGATTCAATTCTCTTCCTGGAGAAGGCACCGAAGAACCTGTTTGATCCGTCGTCGGTGCCGCAGAAGCCGATTGTCGAGCCAAAGGCGATCTCGCAGGGCTTCTCGACGGCGGACACCTTCGCGGCCGATGAACCCGAGGACACCACGGCCACCTCGACTCTATTCGTAAAGAACCTTAATTTCTCCACCACGAATCAAAAGTTCGTGGAAACCTTCCGGCCTCTGGATGGCTTTGTGTCTGCCAGGGTCAAGACCAAGCCGGATCCAAAGAAGCCTGGCCAAACGCTCAGCATGGGCTTTGGCTTTGTCGACTTTAGGACCAAGGAACAGGCCCAGGCTGCTCTTGCTGCAATGAAAGGCTACAGTCTGGATCAGCATGAATTGGTCATCAGAGCGTCTCATAAGGGCCTGGATGCCGCCGAGGAGCGCCGACGGGAGGACACGGCCAAGAAGATCGCCGCACGAAGAACGAAAATCATCATCAAGAACTTGCCGTTCCAAGCGACCAAGAAAGATGTCAGATCCCTCTTTGGTGCCTACGGCCAGCTTCGATCTGTGCGGGTGCCTCAGAAATTTGACCGGTCTGCTCGTGGGTTCGGTTTTGCTGACTTCGTAAGCGCTCGCGAAGCGGAAAATGCCATGGACGCGCTGAAGAATACACATTTGTTAGGTAGAAAGCTGGTGCTGGAGTTTGCCAACGCGGAGGCGGTCGACGCCGAGCAGGAGATCGAGCAGATCGAAAAGAAAGTGGGACAACAGCTGGACAGGGTCAAACTACAAAAGCTCACGGGAGGTGGTCGCAAGAAATTTACTGTAGGGGCTCCGGACGAGGGAGAGGACTAAGGCTACACCAAACAAGAAAAAGACGAGAGTCGTCCTTGTCCCTTCTCCCTTCGCGCATAGGGGACCAAGTCGGCCTGGCAATGGTTTGGTTCTCGCGAAGTCCATCCCTTGCTTGGTCGAGGTTGAAGTGCCGCAAGTCGGAAGCCGGACACGTTCCTGCTGTCAGTAGGTACGTGCATAACGCGTCCTGCAAAGAGCCTCTTGTCCACTCCTCGCTCGTGCGTCCGCCTGGGATAGTTTTTTAATGGTCTTATCCCCAATCTGGGGTTGTTCATATCCTTGTCAAATTCTAGCGTTCCTTTTCTCTCCCTCTTTCACGTCTCTTCAACATGCTAAGAACACCCTGGATATCCCACCAGATCAGGGTTAGAAGCTTGGCTTCTGACTGCCTGCATTCCTTTGCGCTGTTTTGTAAACAACTTTCGCATTCCTCGACCAGGGGATGTGCTGTTGCTGGCGACTTTGCATTCCGGAACCGTGGCCTTTGCCACAGCTCTTGTTCGTCATTGTCCTCCTTTCCTGTACCTGCTGCTACCGGGATGATCAGGGCCGACGTCTTTGGGGAGCATCCGAAAGAAATCCCCGAGCAGGTGCTGCTTCGCGAATGCGCCCCTTGCATCCAACTCTCCGTCGGGATCCATTCGAGGGTTTCCTTTCTTCCTGATTTGCTGCAGCCAGGCGGGCCACTGGGGGGATTTCCCTCCCTCATCGGTCTCCAGACGCGTGAAAGCTCGAGCCCAAGGGTGTTGCTGACTCTGTCGAACGCTCTCCTTCCCCCACCTTGGAACCACGTCGTCGTTGTCCCTCGAGGGAGGAGGGATACTACCTTCTTCTAAACAAGCAGCGTGATCCAGCAATGTAGTGTTACTCCTCTCTAGGGGAGGGAATGGGAGTCCTATAAACACCATGCTCTTCGCTCTCACATTCTCTTTCCCAGGCTCTTACATTCTCTTCCAGCATTTTGCGTTCTTGATCGCTGCTTTGCAAAATCCTCCAGCGGTGGTCTGTCTGGTAGGAAATATTTTGCGGGCTTCAAGTTCTTTTACCTTTCTGTTTCTTTCCCGGTGGAATTTGTCATTCTTCTTGCGCTCACGGGAATCCTCCTCCCCCCTCCAGGTGGTGCTCGCTTCATGGCTACCGACTGGCAACCAGGCTGTATGGTCCCTCAGATTCCTCCGGTGCTGGAGAGTCTATCCGCCCATTCGGACCGGGCTCTTCAGAATACATCTGGGAATGTCCAGTCCTATTCAGATAGCCTAGCCTACAGCGATGCCACCGTGCGGGATGACCATCATTCCCATTATACCGTCAAATACCCTCACCACCCTCTTCCGGTCCCTGCCCACCCTCTGCCTAATGCCTCCAGCTATCACCACCCTCAGGTGCTAGCCAACCGGGCTCATGCCAAGAAGGTTCGCCGGCTGCAATCTTTCGGTCCCAGCCTGGCGGGACCGACTAGGGGGAGGAGTTACCTGAAGTCCCATAAGTATATGGAGTATCGGGGACGGCCTCGACGCGACACTGGAAAGGATGGAGAAGCAGTATGGTCGGATGAGCTCGAGGACGCTTTTCAACGGGGTAAGTAGGACGGTACCTCTGTTCTATAAGCACCTCAGAACAGCCTCAGCTAATACGAAGCAGCTCTCGAGGCAAATCCACCCATGGGCAGAAGAAAGTGGTCCGAACGCGGCAAGTCGTACGGACGCAATGAGCTGATTGCCGAGTTTATCTACAAGGCCACGGGGAAGAGAAGAAGCAGGAAGCAAGTGTCCAGTCATCTCCAGGTGCTGGATTCGTTCCTCAAAGGGGATCCTGACTGTATGTTCACCATGCTTTCCATCACCGGAATTTATAGAAAGACTAACGTCTCCAGGGGAGCGACTTGTGCGGGAACAACCGGCGGACCGTTCCAACAGCCAGTCTCACTCCATCGGACCCAAGTGGAGAAATCCAATCGATCTTCCCTTGTCGAGTCACTATGGTCATCATCTGCACAATCCGTACAATGACCATTTGCGGCTGGTGCAGCCCTACCCTGGCGAGCTACCTCCTCCACACTTCGTTCTGAACCCCACGACGCGTGATCCCGCAGTCAACACGATCCACGGGCTCAGCTTTGGGATGTGGGTTAACGCTCCGCACCGGCAGGATATGATCGAGAACGCGTATCATGTGTATACGCGCCTTCAGGGAGACCAGCGTCTGCCTGTAGCCCCGCCAACCCCCTTGGAAAACTTGGCGGGCTGGCGAACAAGCTTTCCTCATCTGAACTCGTTGATGGCGGACCCTCACCGTCCGCTGAATTGCGAGATCATTTATCTTGAGGCGAGCCTCAGTTTGATGGATGATTTCCCTCCTCTGCGCTCCAGCCTAGGGATCCACATGGAACTGGACTTTGCTCGCCCCGCCACAGCCGATGCTCCCATGGTGAACCAGATGGACAACTGGACCTGCAATACCTTGATCTATGACAACGGCCAGGAAATGGAGGCTGCCATGGGTAAAGAACTGTGCAAGCCGTCGTCGACCAAAGTCACCCGGCTTTTCGAACCCAAGTGGTGGGCCCAGCTTTTTACCCAGCTCACCCAGGAGAGGCAGATGGCCGAGGAGAACCCCGGCCACCCTGATGCGGCCGACGAGCGATCCCGGCAATTCCTGCGCACGATGTCGGTGGTGCAGGAGATTCGGGCCACGCCTCCTTCCTCCTATCGACGACACTCCACCAACCCATATGCTGCGCAGCCAGAGGATGACAGCGTGCCCATGGCCATCTTGCTCTGGAAGTTCCGCCAGACACGGCCAGGCGAGGTTGGCACAACTACTTGGCAGAGGCTCATCCCTCCACCAGACCGCATCACGACCAACAGCCCACGGCCAGCAGCCACGAGCATTGACGTGCCTTCTATGACCATCGATTCCATCCTGCTGAACAAGCACACTCCCAATGTCTACCCTGCTCCACCCCCTCCACCTGCTCCTCCCGCTGCTCCCCCCACTGCTCCCCATTCCCATCACCCTCAACCTCATGATCTGCTTAACAACGGGACACCGCAGCCCCCGTGGTCAATGTACCCGCCGCCGCAAGAGCACATGTACTCGACGGGACACTTCGATTTCCTGCACTCCATCACCAAGCCGGAAGACGGCCTGGGTGACAAAACTGCCGTCACTTCAGTCCTGGATTCCTTCCAGTCTCTCCCGCCGCAAGAAACAAGCCAACCCACCACCCACCTCAACGGCTCCAGCGGCAGCGGAGGATCCGTGATGCTTAACATCCCAGATGTTCTCTCGCACCCCAACATGGGCGGCTACAATATGGGCCACGACGGCCACTACCACGACAACAACAGCGTGCTGAACAACATCTTCAGCAGCGGACCACAGTCCATCGAAGAGATGGGGCACCACAACCAGGCAACCTGGTCGACGCCGCCCACCACCATCCCCGGCGACGAAGTCGGATCCAACCACTATACGCACCTGCAGTTCCCATCGTCGGACAGCCACATCCCTGTCTCGCGCGAGTCGCACCACTCGAACAGCCTCGACGGGTTCATGGGCCACGAGCTCCTGGACAAGCTGGTTGGGAACATCCCCGGCGATCCCGGTATGAATGGGGCAGGGCCCGATCATGCCAGTTCTGCGTATGCCGAAAGCAGCGCGGTGGAACCGGTCCAATAGTGGATGGATAACTTGGGGGATTTACTTAATGATCGTGGTCGATTTGATTGGAAAAGTTTAATGCATGTCCGGGATACTGATATTGTTTTATTTATTTTGTCTTGCTTTGGCACTAGCGTTTGGGATGTGATACCGGGGTTTGCTATTCATTGGTCTTTCTTCAACAGGACAACAAACATTACTTCTTACATGCAATTAATTAACTATTGTGATGCCTTTCTGCCCCTTTCAGTTACCTCCGTCTTACTCCCTCTAAAAAATATCCAATTCAGCCGCCCATTTAGCCGGCTATCACTTCTTCACCCGTGTAGCCTCATTTCCTCGGCTGTTCGTCGCCAGATAGGTAGGTAGGTAGGTAGGTAGATAGTTAGAAGACAGGATGGAGGGGATTTTCTTACTTTATTCCGTCTTAGACTCTTCTCAACCAACCTAGCTAGATAAAACCTACCATTCAACCGTCCCACCATGGCCTCTCCCACCGTCAAACCAAACAGTGGATACGGCATGCCCCTCGTGGGATTCGGTCTCTGGAAAGTCACCAACGACACTTGCGCTAGTCACGCGGGAAGAGCTCTTCATCGTGTCGAAGCTGTGGAATACATTCCACGAAGCAGAGCGCGTGGTGCCGATTCGCAAAAAGTAGCTTGATGACTGGCACATCGAGTACTTTGATCTTTATCTGGTTCATTTCCCGGTGGCGTTGGAGTATGTGGATCCCAGTGTGAGAGTATCCGCCTGGGTGGATGAATTCGAGTCCGGGACAAGAAGATACTGAGGAAGAAAAGGAAGGGGAGGAGGGGAGGTTAGTGTTCAGCAACGCCACTATCCAAGAGACATGGATGGCAATGGAAGGACTGGTAGACGCCGGACTGGCGCGGAGCATCGGGGTAAGTAATTTCAGCGCGCAGCTGCTAATGGATGTTCTGCGGTATGCGCGGATCAGGCCCGCGACGCTACAGGTCGAGCATCATCCGTACCTGACGCAGGAGCGGCTGGTGGAGTATGCAATGCGCGAGGGCATTCGGGTGACGGCGTATTCGTCGTTCGGGCCGCTAGGGTTCCTGGAGTTGGAGATGGAGAAGGCGAAGCAGGCGCCGAGGTTGTTGAGCATGAGGTGGTGAGGGAGATGGCGGGGAGGACGGGGCGCACGCCGGCGCAGGTGCTGCTGCGGTGGGCGACGCAGAGAGGCGTCGCGGTCATCCCGAAGAGTAGTCGTGGCCAGAGGAGGAGGGAGAATTTGGACGTGACGGGGTGGGAGTTGAGTGGGGAGGAGGTGAGAAGGATTAGTGCGTTGGATAGGGGGTTGCGGTGTAATGACCCGATTGGGGTGAGTTTCCTTTTCCTTCTCTTGGTCTTTGGATTAGATTGTTAATCAGTCTGTTAGTATGGCATGTACGTGCCGATCTTTTGAGGACAAGGCAGGATGGAAGTGGAAGTAGAAGTAGAAGTAGAAGTATGTAGATGTCGTTGTATACAGTCACATGACCCGATAAGATAAGCCCGACTTCGACTTTCTTTCTTCTTCCTCCCAGATTCATCCACTTATTTATTCAATCCCAACAGAGGAAGAGAAGAAAAAGATGGCAGCTTCCGCCCGCCATCTCGCCGCCCAATCCGTGCATCTCACCATCCACCCTCCACCACGATCCCTATCCGAAAGCAAACTGGTGCTCTCCGCACTGCAGAAATACGGCGAAGTAGTGACGTTTCGCAATCTCAAGGTATCTATCTGACCAACTCTCTAAAGATCCTAGACCAAACTAAACTAACAAAACCAATCTCCAGTACGATAAAACAAACACCAACCCCACCGCCCCCAAAAACACCATCGCCGTCTTCGACTCCCCTCTGGCCGCCAAATCCGCCATCGCCAATTCCCCACTCACGATACCTCTACCCTCCCTTTCCTCCTCGTCTGCATCTACATCTACATCTTTCTCACCATTCTCCTCCGCCTCCGCCTCGGCTTCCTCCTCCTCCCGCCCCAGATCCCTCACCTGCACGCTCCAAGCATCTCGGCATAACCACCTCTCAGCACTCCACCGCAACCCCTGCTACGGCGGCTTCGTGGTTGAGAAGGACAGTTACCAGGCGGTGGATCTGCGGCGCACGGGAGTCCCTGTCGCAGAGCTGGCGGATGTGCCGGTGAGATGGAAGCCGGCGTTAGGGCGAGGGAGGACGGGGGTGAGGTGTCGGATGGGAGGGGTGTCGTTGCGGGAGATGTATGAGTCTGGGATAGATGGGGATGGTGATAATGAGAAGGTGAGGGAAGGGGAAGTGGATTAATATGTATGGGTTGGGTTGGGTTGGGTTGGCGTTTATGATACCACGGTGGCAAGCGAGCGTTTGGTTTTCAGAGCTGGATTGATATACCCTCATGTTCTAGATTGGAATTTTTTGTTCAGCTTAGGTATATATACCGTATTGAGCAGGATGGTGCGGCATATATCATATCATATCATATCATATCCATGATTAGTATCCTCTCTCTCTCTCTTCCGTTTGCCCCATCAGACCCTCACATACGCTATCATATCATTAGCATCTCACTCTCACACAACCACGATCAAAAAAAAAAAAAAAAAAAAAC
>NGZO01000002.1:5323535-5424174 GCA_002215965.1 Aspergillus persii | reverse complement strand
GGGGGGGGGGGGGGGGGGGGAATAGGGCGTGCTGGGGGGAAGCACGGCGGATACCGATGGCGATGGCGGATGCGACCAGGAAGTCGAGCGACGCAGAAGATGAGCGACGGGGAGGAAGACAGGAAGATGAAGATGGCAGATGAAATGAAGTGTTGATGGAAGAAGAACATCGGCGAGCCTGGGGGGCCGTCACGTGGAGGGGGTCGGTCCGTACGGTACGGTACGGCTGGTAAACTACGGGTGATTTGGATTTATTTTGTTTGGTTTGGTTTGGTTGGCTTTGGCCAGGTTCTTCGGAGTGTGAAAACACGGAATAATACCATTTACACGGTCCTGGGAGGTGGCTGGTGGGCAGGAAGAAGAGGCTGTCCGGGCAAGGGGGGGGAGGAAAGGAAGCGAAAGGGAAGGGGAACGGTCAGTCTCCAGAAATGCAGAAATCCAGATGAAGAGATCACGGAGTACAGCTATTATTAAGGCTGGTCTGGACCGGCCAAGGTGGAAAAGGACATGCAGGGCTGCAGAAGAGGGCCCTTAAGGTCGTACCAGAGCAGGTAGCAGAGCAATCACCTTCTGCTTCCGGTTCTTTTATAGAATGCCTTGGTTATAACTCACTCTGTATGGGCAAGATAGAGATAATCTCCCCCCGTCTCCATTGGGGGTGGGGAAATTCACACTGCCTGCAAATGAGAGCTGCAGCTGGACCTGCTGTCTTGCTCTCCTGCGCTGCCATTCGATCCTCTTTGTTTAATATTCTTTCCTGGTTCCCGTTGGATGCGCCGGCGCTTTCTTGGTCCAGAGGCTAGTAGGGGCTGCATGCAGAGTGATTGAGGTGGAATTAAAATAACTCAATTGAAAGAGCGACGCCTGGTAAGTCAGATCCTAGGTCAGTATCCCATCTACTTACTCTGTATGTCTTCCGGTGAAGCTCTTCGACTGCGATCCCGATCGAACTATACCATTAGATCTCCCTAATCCACTTCGCATTAATGACTTTAGGTACTCCTTACGGAGTAAGTTCTTAAACTCACGGTTTATTACTCCAACCCTCCTCCGGGTCGAACTCGGCAGGATCCAGGAACTGCTCCTCCTCCTGCTCCAGCACTGCTGCTTCGGCCGGTTACTGGACGACTCCAGCCGCCGGCCAAGCATGTTCGAGTCTCTATTGATGCTCCCAGGTCCAATATCGATTTATCGAACCACTAGTCGTGCCTTAACTAAGGATGCCCGGGCCCACCGGAAGTCTGTCGTCTCTGCGAAATTGCGATAATTCGCCATTATACGCGCCGGGTGGGGAAAGGCCTCCAGGGCAACAAATCATCCCCCGTGCTCGCCCACGCCCGTCGGTCCGTGCAAGGGTTTGCGATTGGGGAGTCCATCACTAGTGTGGGTGGACTATCTTCTTCTGTATCACGCTGGCTGGTAGCTCTTTGGCTTTGGGCTCGGTTCCTCGTTGCAGCCCGTAGGAGACCGTACGGAGTACATTGTGGCGATGAACTTGGCTTGACCGTTCAGAGTCCGAAGTACTCGGGTGGGGTGGAGGAATGTGGAACATTCCTCGAGGCCGTGAATGTCAGGCGCTCACGGAGAACGTCGGGGAAAAGGGCCAGAACTTGGCCAGGTCTTGTGGACGTCGATCTCTTGGTTTCCTTGCGGAGTGGAGAGTGAGAACATAATGGAATGGAATGAATGTGGGGGGGAGTTACAGAGTAGATGAAGGGGGAAAAAAAAAGAGGGAACAGGAAAGGGTAGAGTTAAGATTGATTGCTCGGTGCTTTTATATATATTTATTTAGCCAAACCATAGAGGATAAACACAGAAAACAATGACGGGATAAGACTATCAATCCAGAAATGCAGCAGAAAACATCAAGTTGGCACGTGTGGCCAAGTGGTAAGGCGCCGCACTCGTACGAGTTGAGTGAATATGCGGAGATCGAGGGTTCGAATCCCTTCATGTGCATTCTTATTTTTTTCATTTTGTTTAGTCTCTCTTCTCTGTTCAGTGTTCAACTCTTATTATTATTTATTCCTCCAATAATATTCAAGAATAATATCTACCAGATTCATGCAATCCTGCACCATGCGGGGGATTCTATGAATCCGTGGGAATCTTCATAGTTCGTTTGCCACTGATCAGCTGATTATCTCTATATATAAGAGTCCTCTTCTATTTCCCAGTCGAATAACAAATTCATTCCTTTAATTTCGTTTTATTTGCTCTTTGCGTAGGAAGGATTCTTTTCTACATCCGATCCTCCCAACTCTGGTAAACAAAACGTCATCGCCCAGTCCGGGGACTCCGCACGTGAGGCCAAGTGGCCCGAGGTCTTCACATGCCGTCAGCGTCGCTTGAAGCCTGAAGGTTCGGGGATCATCGCCAACTCTCCCTCCTCATCACCACACCTTAGTTACTGTCCTACTTCCCTTCTTACCTACCAACTAATCATCCATCGTCTTTGCAACCCGGCGTTGCACTTGAACCCCAAACGTGTCCTGCGGCGCTTCGTTCTCTCCACTCATGGCCCTCAACTCCCGGGTGTAATGTGCCGCAAGGGCATTGACAAGCCGAGAAGCTGCCCCCTCACGTGTGCTCAGCGAACCTCCCCCGCGGATTGAAATAAAGAAGAATGGCTGCCCAGTCGACCCTGCGACCCCGGGAGGATCCCCTTGTGACGCTGTACAAGCACTATGCCGACTGGATCCGCTCCCGCTTCAAGCGTTCGTCCAAAACCACCAAACTCATCGCCACGGTCGCGCTTCTCTTTTCGATCGTGAGCTCTGGATATGGTGGCTACAAACTGTTCCGGGAACGGGCGAAGGAAAATGCCCGAGGCAGGCGACTGCTGCGCCGAAACTCCGGAATCAAGGGCAAGGATGGGTCGCGGACGATCTACGTGCCCTATCGGGACTCGATGACCTCCAAGGTCAAGATCTATCCTACAAAAATGACAACCTTCGACGCGCACCGGAGACTGTTCCTGAACCCCCCTGCCTCGGCTCGCGCGGCGGACGGGGAATCGCTGAACCAGATTCCTCCGCCGACGACGAAGCCCGGGTTGAATTTGGCGTTCCTCCACCAGTTTCTCAGCCTCGGAAGCATCATGGTTCCCCGATGGGGAAGTAAGGAAACCGGCTTGCTGATGGGCCATGGCGTTTTCTTGCTGCTACGGACGTACCTGTCGCTGCTGATCGCTCGGCTGGACGGTGAAATTGTCCGAGATCTGGTGGCGGGCAAGGGTCGTGCCTTCAGCTGGGGAATCATCAAATGGTGTGGCATCGGAACGCTTGCCTCGTATACGAACGCCATGATCAAATTCCTGCAGTCGAAGGTATCCATCGCATTCCGGACTCGACTTACTCGATATATCCATGACCTGTACCTCACCAATGACAACAACTACTACAAACTTATGAATCTGGACGGCGGCATCGGACAGGGCGCGGACCAGTTTATCACGCAAGACCTGACCCTGTTCTGCTCGGCAGCCGCCGCACTATACTCCTCGATGGGAAAACCGCTGGTGGATCTTTTTGTGTTCAACTACCAGCTGTATCGGTCACTGGGACCTCTCGCCCTCGGCGGTATTCTTACGGGCTATTTTAGCACGGCTATTGTCCTACGAAAACTGTCCCCGCCCTTCGGAAAGCTCAAGGCCGTCGAGGGCAAGAAGGAAGGCGACTTCCGCGGTCTTCACTCCCGATTGTTGGCCAACGCCGAGGAGATTTCGTTCTACGGAGGTGCGGACATTGAGCGGGTGTTTTTGACGCGAAGCTTCAAGGACCTCCAGCGCTGGATGGAAGGTATCTACAGCCTCAAGATTCGCTACAACATGCTTGAGGATGTCATTCTGAAGTACTCGTGGTCCGCCTTTGGCTATCTGATTACTTCCTTGCCCGTCTTCCTGCCTGCCTGGGGCGGCACCGGCGGTGCTTCGGAGTTGGCCGACACCCCCGAGGCGATTGGCCGGGAACGGGGCCGAATGAAGGACTTCATAACCAACAAACGCCTGATGCTGTCCCTGGCCGATGCCGGCGGCCGCATGATGTACAGCATTAAGGATATCTCCGAATTAGCTGGCTACACGTCGCGAGTGTATACTCTGATTTCGACGCTGCACCGAGTGCACGCGAACGCCTATTACCCACCACGAGGCTCTCACACGGACCTCTTTTCGTTGGCGGACGTCCAGGGCACCATCCACAACGGGTTCGATGGAGTGCGTCTCGAGCAGGTTCCTATCGTGGCGCCATCGCTCTACCCCATGGGTGGCGACGAGCTCATTGAATCCCTGTCGTTCATCGTACATTCCGGCGACCACCTTCTCATTTCGGGGCCCAACGGCGTCGGCAAGTCGGCTATTGCCCGTATCGTCGCAGGCCTGTGGCCTGTGTACCGCGGGCTGGTCAGCCGACCGAGAGGATTCGGACTGGACGGGGTCATGTTCCTACCGCAGCGACCCTATCTCAGCGTGGGGACTCTGCGTGACCAAGTGATCTACCCCCATACCGAGATCGAGATGCACGAGGCAGGGGAATCGGACGCCAACCTCCAAAAGATCCTGGACGACGCCTTCTTGGGCTACCTTCCTGCCCGCGAGGGGGGATGGGATTCCCGGAAAGAGTGGAAAGATGTGCTGAGCGGCGGCGAAAAGCAGCGAATGGCCCTAGCCCGACTGTTCTACCACGAGCCCCGCTATGCCTTCCTCGACGAAGGGACTTCGGCCGTGTCCTCGGACGTCGAGGGCCTGTTATACGAACGGGCCAAGGAGCGTGGAATCACCCTGATCACAATCTCCACCCGGGCCTCTCTCAAGAAGTACCACACCTACAACCTTACCATCGGACTTGGGACCGAAGGGGAGCACTGGGAGTTTGAGCGGATCGGCACGGCGAAGGAGAAGCTGGGCGTGGAGAAGGAGCTGCAGGAGCTTCGCAAGCGCCTTGACAAGGTGGACGAGTGGAAGCAGCGCCGCGAGGAGATCGAGAGGGAGCTGAACAAGGTCTGGGCTCAGGACGGCGAGCTGGCTCCACCCCCTTACGTGGCCGAGCCAGAGGTGACCGAGCCAGACATGGCAGCGAGCGAGGTTGTAGTGGAGGACCCGGAGGATAGAGAGGGTCCAGAGAGGATTTAGAGACGTGAGGTGCTAGTGATTAGTGAATGTAGGATGACGCTAGGAACTGTTATTTATATATTGAATGACCAATGGAATCTATACCTTCTATCCTATTTAACTCCATCCATCCATACAATAATAAATAATAATACTGTTTATATTAAGAGACCGAGAGCGGGCGACGGGGTCACATGACAGCGCAGTCCCCCGACGGATCCTCTTGATTTGATTTGTCTGTAGCAACAAACACCCGTTTTCTTCTTTATTCAACTATTTCAGTCAGTCAGTCCTGCAGCCTGCAGACAGGGAGAACCCAATAATCCCCTCATTCTCCATCTATGCTGCTGTGCTATTTCAATTACCTTCACCGCCCATGATTTGCCCCCCAAGCATGTCATTTCCACCGTTCTGCTAGGGGCCGTCATTTTCCTATCTACCTTTCTGGTTCCCTCCCGTCCTGGTTTCATTATTGGGTTTGGTGTTCATCATGTCCTCCACTCCCCAAGCAAAATCCCCCGGGGTTGCTGAACAGACGATCGTGGTCCCCATCGATCGGTCGTTCAGTGACGGGAGTGATTCGACTTGGCCGAAGGATCCCAAGTATGGGAGACCGGACGATAGTGTCTATCGGGAGAAGCTGGCCAAATTATGGTTGCAGAAGACTGGGGCGTATGAAAATGGTATGTGCTTTATTTTCTATTTGTTTGATCTCATATTGGAGTTTTCTTTTTTATATTTATATTTTTATTCTTCTCAAAACAACAGAAGGGAAGAAATTTGGGGTTTATGGGTATTTGTTATTGTCTTCAATGTGGCCTGTATTTGCTGTCTCACCGTTCTCTCTCACCTGATTAGAAGCAGTGAGATGGATGGTTTCATAGTTATTGCAGGATTGGACCCGGTATTGACAGAAGAGGATGATTGTTTGATCCAACCTATTTCATATTTCCAGCCTTGCAAATTCTTGGCATGGAAGCAACATGTATAGCCGTTGTTTGTTTATCATCTGTCAACGTTATGTTCACTCAATTGGATACGGACCATTGGACACTGACCATTCACGAATAAGGCATGCACTATATACTGGACAGTCTACCGGAAGGCTATGCGCTTCTTGATCGACCACGTGGGTCAAAACCCGACATCGTGAGTTTCCCTCTTATTAGACTGCACTTGATCCCACATTAACCCTCCTCTTATAGCGTGATAAATTCCTCTGGGGCCATCCAGTCGGAACGTACTTTTTTTCTCCCCTACAGTTCTTCCCCCATTTCTACTATCTTATGACCGGGGGAACGAGTCCCTGCCACTGTTCACTCTGCGAGAAAAAAGCCGCTCTTGCTCAAGGTCCGTTCCTCTCTTGCTCCTAGGATCCTCGCATAACATGCTAATGGGCTCTTCGTTTCAAGGAAAGAAAAAGCCTGGACGCCCTGTTGGAAGCCAAGTGATCAATGGCCATCTAGTGAGACCCGATGGATCGATTGGACCGGCCGTCAAGCCTAGAACGCCAGGACGGCCTGGCCGACCTCCTGGCCGACCTCCAGGAACGCCGTCGTCAGGTTCGGTAGGAAGACCACCTGGCCGACCACCTGGCAGACCTTCAGGAACGCCGTCATCAGACTCGGTAGGAAGACCACCTGGAAGACCCGGGAGGCCAGCCAGGCTGTCGTCGACGCTCGTACGCCCGATAGCGGTTGACAGCGAAGGGACCCCCGATGTATTCAAAGCAGCAGTAGTGGAACTGAAGAAGTACAATACCCTCGACAAAGCGATCACCGAGAACGAGAGCATGGACTGGCGGGCCGAGCGAACCCGACTGGCCGAGCTCATCGAAGGATTCAGCATGCAGCCGGCCTATCTCCCTCGCATCGGCGAAGTCGTGCTCTGGATGCCTGATTTCGACGGCGAGCTAGCCTGGAACCCCCAAACACAGTGCATTCAGATCTACTCCCCCGCCGAGAAGCAATGGCGCGGAACACCGGAATGGCGCGCAGGGGTCATCGGGCAAGTCCCCGAGGAAGACACGGTGCTGCAAGACCTGCACAGCACCACGCACAAGGACTCAGGCGTGAACTACTCTGGGTTCCGCGTGGAAACCTTCCCGGACCCGCTCAGCATGGACAAAAGCTACTCGCTGCACTACCAATACGTGCCGCTCAAATGCATCAAGCCGTTCAACTCCTACGAGCTCTTCCTGCAACGTACCTCCCGCGACGCCCTCCACCCCTCCATCGAATACGCCATGACCGTCATGTCCTCATTCAGTCTCCTCGACAAATACCACTTCAAGGGCACCTGGCCTGACGCCTCCATCTACAGCCGGGGGATCTTCCTCGGCTCCGAGCTCCTCGTCATCGGAGACCTCGTGCGCCTCAAACCCACCACCCCCCAAGCCCACCTCTCCGACGAACCCCCCACCGTCACAGACGTCATGGTCATCGAGGAAATCCGCCTCGACCTCATCCAATGCGACGCGTACCTCCCCTCCCCCCACCTAGCAGAACGCATCGACGTGCGCATCCGCGGGAAAGTCTACTCCAACAGCCGACAGCGCGCATACTATGCACGCCCTTTTCTCCTCCAAGACCCCAAACCCATGGACCCGGACGAAGTAGTCGACGCATTCCAATACATCGGCATGGCCGGGTACGGCGAGTGGTACTCGCTGTGGTCCGGCGCACGGGTCGATATCTCGCAGGACATGGTCCTAGGACGATGCTACGAGCCAGACGCGGCGCAGCTCCTCTTCGGCAATCTCTCCCTCTCCCACGATCTACCTGGCATGCTTCGCGGACGAGCCTACTCGCGACAAGCGGACGCGCGGATCCCCGAGGGAAAGAACTGGTTCTGGGGCGACTTCCGCACGCAGACGCTGGGCATTGACACCCTGAACGGCGAAGACGTCGGACACTATAGCGAGATCCGCGATTTGAAGATGTGGCGGGCGAATCTGCGCGTGTTGGACGGCATCGCGGGGCCGGTTGATCTGCGAGAGGCGCAGATCCGAGGGAATGTGGGACGGCCGGCGAAGGAGTCGAGTTCGAATTTCGCGGAGGTCGGCAAGTTGAGTATGCTGGTTAGTACGGGGTTGGGGGGCGGTGATACAAGTAATAATGTGAGCTCGGCGGAAGAGGAACAGGGCGTGGAGGGTGCAGGGGACGGGGACGGGGACGACGAGGAAGAGTCGTCGGAACAGGAGGACTTTACGATTCGGATGGATCAGTTGCGTGGGGGGACGGAGGAGTCGGAGGGTGGTGATTATACACCTGGTCTTTGATATGGTCGGTTATTTAGATGGCTAGCTACTAGGTAGGTGGCTCGTGGAATTTCAGATACCCTGGTTTCTTCTCCCTCTCTCTCTTTATGATTTCGAATATCTTTTCTTTAAGTACGGGAGAAGATATCTTATTTGCTTCTCTGTTACATCAATTAAATGGCTATTTGATATACCAGATAATCAATGCCATTTCTTCGTCTTCTCTTCAAAGCATCCTGCCTGTCTTATTTAGAACCAAATAAATTCCTCTCCAAGGTAGATAGGTAGATAGATCCATCCCATCCATACCAAGTCCTAACCAAAAAAAAAAAAACAACAACCTAATTAATACGTCTTCCTCATAACCTCCCTCGAAAACTCCCCAAACGACTTCCCCGCCTCCACCTCCTCCGCCAGATTCGGCTGCGTGAACACCGCCAATGTATTACGCGCAATCCGCGCCTCCCCGGACGGCGGCCTCGCGCCCTTCACGAAGTGCGGCACCGCCCGGAACTTGCCCCTGGTGATCAGCTGCAAGGCCTCGCCAGTCTGGAACGCCAGACAATCCTTGGGGATGTTGACCTTGACGACCTGCCCCGTGCGGGACTGGATGTACAGGCCGGCCTGGGGGTCTGGGGATTGTGGGAGTTCCGGCAGGGGCAGGGGAGAGCTGGGAGAGAGGGAGGGAGGGGAGGCGGCTTCGTCGATAAACATGGCGGAGGTGAGGCCGGTGAGACAGCCGTGGTCGAGGTGGGTGGCGCACCAGTCGTCGTCGGACGTGGAGTCGGAGTCCGGGCTGGCGTCGGACGGGAAGTAGTGTAGGAGGCGCGCCTTGGTGGTCAGGCTGGTTCGGACGACGTGCTCCAGGTACCCAGCCTTGTAGTCGGGGATGTTGGCTTGGGCGTAGCGATCGCAGGCGCGCGCGACCAGCGCCGCGGTGTCGATGATCAGCTTGCAGAGGTCCTCGAGGCTGCGGCGGAAGGTGGGCAAGCGGTCGGTGGGAGGCCAGATGTTGGGCGCGGTGTAGCCGGGGAGATCGGGGAAGCCGTCGGCGGGGGCGCCTTGGAGGTCGGGGTTCTGGTAGAAGGCGCAGTTGACGTAGTAGGAGCCCTTGAGGGTGTCGAAGTGGCCGGACCGGAGGGTCTCTTTGCCGCAGGACCAGCCGACCAGGTAGTTGGCTTCTGGGCTAGTGAGGGACTCTATAGGGTATTAGATGATTTCTGCAGTTGGAGAAGACGGGGCGAAGTGTACCGAGTTCATTGTCGGAGAGCGCAGCAAGATACGAGGCATTAGAGAGCACCTGTGCGCGGAGACGCTGGAATTCGGAATCGAGATCCTTCACGACGATGATGCCCAGCGAGGACGGTCCAAAGGCCTCGGTCAGGGTTTCGAAAGAGACAGAACCTGGCGAGAAGATGATTAGCATGATTCCAACCAGACAGGTAGATCTGAAAGATACGCACCGTAAATCAACTCCTTCAAACTGACCGTGACGGCCTGAGCCTGCGACACGCCTTCTAATCCCATGTTGCGTTGGTTTTCTGGGCTCACAGGCAAGATATGCAGCAAAGAGGACCAGAAGAAAGACAGAATAGCAGAGATATGAAGGAAAAGAAGAATAAACGAATACCCCTCTCTCTCCACACGGGGTCAGGGAAAAAAAAAAAAAAGAACAACGGCCCGCTCCGATGCTGAAGCCAGACGGTTATCGGCGGATTTTTATCTTATCGACCAGAAGTGGCACGATAGTCGGCGTTTCCACCAACATGCCATTGACAGGCCGTGCTTCTGGCCTTGCTGCCCTGTAGTATTCAAAACCCTCAGATCTAGTCCTGAAGACCGTGTCTTTTGTTTGTCGCCATCGTTTCATCGCGCACTCTGTTCGGCGTCGTCCGATGCCCCGACTAGGTTCTACCTAGCCATGCCTACCCCTGCTAGAGGATCCTTAGCCCAAACCAACGGACAAACCTGGTCAATCTGAATCGCCCAGATATCTGGAGTGGATTACCCCTCCACGATTTCGGATATGGCCCCAGATACTAAATAGCGACACGGCGATTGGGTACCTAGGATTGGATAGGAGGGCAGTCCTCGGTGCGAATTTCACGAGATGCCCTTAGACGCAGCAGGAGTCGGTATTAAGACGTCAGGTTGCTGTGGTGCACTTCCTGCAGTTTTTGAACTTGCCAGTCGATTATTGCAGAATCCTGATGAAGTTGATGGGTTGTGGTGGCCGGTGTTGAGCAAATTGAGCAAGGGGTTGCTAGAGAGACGGAGACGGGAAGAGAAAAGGGCGGGAATATATATTCAAACCAAGCAAACACCCACATCACGGGATTGTATAGATTAAAGAAGAGCGAATATATTCAACCTGGTATCACTAAAATACAAATCGCAAAATATTATACAGCCAGAACCCCCCCCACCATTACACAGGCTATCACTCATGACGACGCGTCACAGCCCTCAGCGTCCCGAAAGGCAAGACATCTGCAATCTTCTTCGCGCCGGTAAAGAGCATACAAAGACGATCGATGCCACATCCCCATCCTCCAGTAGCCGGCAGCCCCCACTCCAGTGCCTCCAGGTAACTCTCATCAACCTCGTCCTTCTCGTTGGCAGCCTTGCTGTAGCGTACCTGGTCTTCGAACTTGCGTCTCTGCTCAAACGGAGAGTTCTCCTCCTCGTAGGTATTCACCACTTCTCGGCCCTCGACGAAGAGCTCGCCGCGCGCGGCGACGCGCTGGTTGGTGGTCGGGTGGATGAAGGATTTGGATAGGGGCGAGAGACATTCGGGAGGGTTGATGATGAAGGTTGGGTTGATGCATTCTGGTTCGACGTAGGTGCTGCAGAGCTCGTCGAGGAGTCGGGGCAGGGTGGGTTTCTCGGGAAGAGTTAGGGAAAGGTCGCGGAATAATTGTTTCACCTGGACGAAGGCATCCGCGGATGAAAGGTCTGGGAGCTTGCGATTGATCTTTTCTTCGATGCCGGTGATAAAATCGATGCGGCGGAAGGGCGTGGAGAAATCGGCATTGGTCGGTGTGAGCGTGGCAGTTTCATTGAACTTGTGGATATGCTGTGCCATGCCGGAGAGAAGGTTCTCGGTAATGGACATGAGGTCCTCGAGGTTGGCGTAGGCATGATAAAACTCGCATGTCGTGAACTCAGGGTTGTGCGTCTTGTCGATCCCTGCATTGCGTCCGTCAGTAACGCACCTTTATGATCCCATGCAGGTAAGCAGTATAACAGACCTTCATTGCGAAAAGAAGGCCCAATCTCAAACACTCGGTCAAAACCCCCTACAACCAACCGCTTCAACCACAGCTCCGGGGCAATCCGCAAAGACAGACGCCGGCCCGGGAACTCCGTCGCAGAGGTGTAGAAAGGACGAGCGATTGCTCCGCCGGCAACAGAGCCAACAATCGGAGTGTTGACCTCCATGAACGATCTATCGACGAAGAACTGGCGAAGATACTGAATAATGGCCGATCGGGCCCTAATAATATCCGCAGTACTCGGATCGGCCAGGAACTGGACATGGCGAGGGTACGGGGAGTTCTCGTGCTCTTTCGCGTCCAAAGGCACATCGTGCAGACAAGGAGACAGCAGCTGCGGCATTTGGGACGCCACGACCGTGAGTTCGCCCCGACCAGTCCGGTGAGGCTTACCAGTTATGGCTGAGGATAGTTCAGTCCATGTGGATATAGAATAATACGAAAAGAGACAACATACAGAAAGCATCACCACGGCGAAGGAG
Organism: Aspergillus persii; assembly: GCA_002215965.1. NCBI lineage: Eukaryota > Fungi > Ascomycota > Eurotiomycetes > Eurotiales > Aspergillaceae > Aspergillus > Aspergillus persii. Next base: position 5,412,048 of record NGZO01000002.1, on the reverse strand, counting down.
CCGGTAGAACTTCTTGAAACCCGCGGGGGTGATCCCATCTAATAGACGAAGATTGCACATAATCTGGACTTTATGGCCATTTTGGACGATATCGAAGAAGATCAATTTGCTTCCGGCAAGTCTATAGGTACGTATCCTACCTACTAATCTAAGTACAAAGGAATAAAAAGGAGGTAGGGCCAGGTCAGACCAAGACCTACCATTAACGATGACAGAGTCATCTTCTACTGTTTCATTATTGGCTAGGTGACTGTATCGGGAGGTGAAGTCCGAACAGCTCAACGACCGCTGGTCTGCTTCAAGACGAGGGTACGGCTCAGGACAGGCTTCTCGAACCTCTTGCAGTCGAACCTGATAGGCTCTCTGTGGAGAGGCAGCGGTGCTGCTATGCCTAGACCCGGGAGAGCTGATTGAGGAATATTTGGAAGTTATAGGTAGACTGAACTCATGTTTCCAATGAAAACTCCGCCGTATGCCGAGAGAGACAGATGGTCCTGGTCTTAGAGGAACTGTTAGCTAATGCGTCCGATGAAACGAAAAATGACTCATTAAAAGGTTCAATTCCAATCAAATCAGAGATAGATTTCCAAGTGTTACTCATGACTTGCAGAGCAAGCATCAATGCAGCGGTTCTGAAAATATAGGGATGTGTCTCGTCCTGCGATCGTTCGGGCAAGGGAATAGGAATAGGAATTACGAGCAAGCTGTTCTTACCTGGACCAAATATTTCTCCCACCCAACTGCGAAGCCCACCGGGGGCGAACTGAAAGCATATTGGGGGGAGAGAATCGGATCAACAAGAATTGAAGAAATTCCGTCCTCAAGGAACATCACATCTGTGTGGGAAGAGAGAAGCAAGAAAGCGAGGAAGCCGAGCGGAGGAAGAAAAATCGGCAGGGCGGTGAGGAAGGGCCCAAGCTTCCGACTCAGCTTCTGCCCGGTCCGGAAGTTCAGCTGGAGCCCTTCATCCTCACATCTTGTCTTGCACCATCTGTCTATCTCGAAAGTGAGTATTGGTCCGACATCCAAGCATGAAAAACCATGGTCGCTAACCCTGGGAACTTGCCCCCTCTAGTATAAACCTCGTTACACCCCCTAAAATCAATCATAATGTCTTTCCTCTTCGGCGGCCCCCCCAAGATGTCCTCGGCAGAGAAGATCGCTGCCGCTGAGACTGAGGTTGAGATGATCTCGGACATGTTCAACCGGTGAGCTCATCCTTGTCGCCATAGTTTTGACTCTTTCTGCTGCATCGCATCCAATACACACCCTGAAACCACGCGATATCACCCGCAGCCCACCTCCATCAAACACAGCAATCGAGAAACTAACACGCTCACTCATCTCAACAGCCTGACCGAGTCCTGCACCAAGAAATGTATCCCCGTCGACTACCGCGAAGGCGACCTGAACAAGGGCGAGTCCGTCTGCCTCGACCGCTGCGTCTCCAAGTTCTTCGACGTCAACATCAAGGTCAGCGAGAAGATGCAGGGCGAGGCTGCCGCCAACCGAGGCGGTATGGGCATGGGCATGTAAAAAAGGGCGAGCTTGAAAAATGACTGCTATTGAATCTGTACAATACATTTTTTCCTTGGTTTGATGAACAAAGAATATGAGGCTCAAGTTATGAGGCCTTGATGCTTAGTAGAAATTGGGATATTCTGTTGGCAATTAAGGGTTAGATGTTTAATTCTTTTTCGTAAAACCAGCCCTCGTAATGGATTATGGAGCTGTAGGAAATCTATTTCAAAGCTATGTACACTAGAAGAGATATATGTATATGATAACAGTCTTATATTACAATATTCGGCAGGACTTATCAGGTCGAGAAGCCTATCAGTCCACCGAGCCAATTCAGCCAGGAGTTGCCCTGTTTCTCTACATCACCTTGGATCAACGCTTGCACCCTCAGTTCCATTTCATCCACCTGTCGTTCAAACTCCCCGAGCCCGGTCTCAACATCCTCGACCTTCGAACCGAGGACATTGAGCTCGTAGTCTAGCTTGGCGCCAATCATCTCGACGCGTCGCATGTGGTCTGTGAGTGACGAATGTTCCTCAGTCAGCAGATCGCTGGATTGGTCCCGGATTCCTTGATACTGGCTCAAGCGGTCCATGTAGTCAGCGTTGATCTTCTCGTGGCTTTCATATAAGATCCGATTCAGGTCGTCCACGGAGTCGACCTGTTTCTCTACCCAGGGGAGAGTGTCTTGACCTAGCTCCTGGATACGGGAGCTGAATATCCGTGCAGCGTTGGCTAGCATGTCTTCCTGAGCGACGGCTTCTTCGAAAGTGGCATGGGTCCTGTCAAGAAGACCTTCGTTGGTCCCTATCTCTTTCCAATTCAAGACCACGTCCTCGACAGTGCTGAAAGACAAATGACGCGGGCAATGCCGACTCTTTTGCTCTGATTCATCTTCGGTATTGAGATCCGGGCAACTCTGCGGCCGACGCAACGACATTAATCCCAGCTCGAATGTCTGTTCTCGATCAGCCGATACGTCGGTTGATCTTGTCCGCGACCGCTCCAGATCCTGGAGTTCATCTTCTGGACGATTGACAGAAATTTTATTGGACGATTCGGAACCGTCGTTTGGAGCGACAGGATCGATTGTAATAGCAGGAGGTCGGGGATCGGACGACTTTGGCAGTAGAGTGTTCAATGGCGGTTCAGCCGTTGTATCGTCATGATGAACTCGAGTGTCACTTTCCTGAGCACCTTCGGGCTCAACCTGATGGATGCCACCCTCGACACCGGGCTTGGAATGCGATAATTCCGTGTAGCTTTCTTCTGGGATGTAGGCTGCATCACCAATCAGGTCTACACCGTCTTTGGCTTGCTTTTGTAGATTTGACCGCAATCCAACCGCATCCTTGAATTTGCCGAATCCAATCCGTGCGTCAGATACTCTTCCGCTGACACCTCGTCGGACCATTTTGCCCAGGTTCTGGTCCTTCTCGTCTAGCCCGGTAGCCAATTCCTGTTGTTTCGGCGGAAGATCTGGGCTTTGTAAGGGCCGTTCGCTACCAAGATCTTCGTAAGAGCGTCGTTTGCGGCTTGTCCAGACATAGCCACCTTGGTCGTCGGTTGTAAACATCATATCAGCAGCTGGCGGCCCGCCTATGAAGGTATCGTCGCCCTTCCGCGGCTTCCCTCTCCACAGCCACTTTGCGCGGGCACATTTCACTAAATGCGCCAGGTTGTCTATGTCCAGTGTTTCGATATCGGCAATACCGACTTTCTCTCGGCCCCGGACCATGCCCATGACCATTTCTCCACCGTGACCGCTCAGCTCGGCCATGGTCGATTTGACGGCGTCCGTCCAGCCTTCGGAATTAGCAGCTTTCGCCGTTACCCGATGCAGTCTGTCCAGGGTTTGGCGGTCTAGTCTCCGCGTTCGTTTCAGTTTCTGTGACTTTTGAAAGCTGCCAATCCCCCTTTTGAGGTTATGAATATCGAACGCATCTTTCCCGACGGGCGCACCAAAAGCGTGAAGCCGATTCCGAGCGCCCATAAGAGTCCCAAGTAAGGCTGCGACGGAGGTTGGCCCCAAGGCACCATCGTTCGGCTCGATGTTATACAAGTCGATCCCTATGTCGTTCCACCAGTCACTGATCGCCGCCTCCGTCACGTCACACAATAGCCCGTCGACGTATTCTGGCGCCAGGTTGCCATACATCAACAGCGCAATCTGGCATTGCTTCACCAGTTCAATGACCGCACTGTACAAGGGCACTCTTTCGCTCGTCCGATATAGATGGTGAAACTTGGCTTCGGTCGCAGCCGCGGGGGGCTGGAGCTTCAAACCGGCGCGACCCGAGCAGTTCAACCGTTTGAGATTCTCATTCACGATGAAATCATCCTTGTGTTTGAGCACATCGCCATCCGGCACGGGGATGACCGTGAGAGCCGACGGAAAAGCACCCAAATCGGTCACCATCAAAGTTCCCAGCGGGGTCTCCTTCCTGCGTGCTTGGCATTGCGTGACAGCATTGACGTACAGCCGCAGACGAGGGGACCACGTCGATTCGGCGGTGGGAACGCTCAGCACCCCAACCGTGACCTTGTGTGAGGCGTCTCCAGTGTAGGTCGTGATTATGAATGTAGGGTGGATCCTCGAACAAGCCCATTGCTCAACAATGTATATTTCGTAGCCCTGCAACACCGTTCGTCGGTGGAGTACGATCGTCGAGGGGTCCTCTTCGAGGTATCGGAGCGCGATCGGGTCGGCGAAGACGAACTTTTGGTGGCCGTGACGCGGAGGCCGGATATCTGACTTCTCAGGGTGGGTAGGTAGACTCTCTTTCGCTCCTATCGATGTCCGTGTCGTTTCATGAGGGGTTGTAGCAGGGGGCGCAGCCTGCGCGCTGGTCTGCGTCGGCGGAGGCATGGTGGACGGACGAGCGAATTCCTACCACAAGAGGACCGAATAACTGCTCATATCCTGCTTGATGACGGCGGAACAAAGCAACAGAGATACAGAATTGAAAAAAACAAGACCAGATTAAAATAGAAAAATCAGTATTCAGAGACCGAGCTCGGAATGAAGGGGCGGAAAAGCGTTGGTGACCCTCCCGGGGTCTTCTCGTCCAGTTCAGCAAGGCAAAGAAACAATCGTGACATATCCGAGGAAGAGAGGAGAGGGGGAAGGGGATGATTCCGAACGGCTATAAGAGCAGGCAGGAAGAAGAAGATCGAGACTGCGGGTCTTCCATGGCGGTTTCCAGCGTCAGAGTTGCAGGGGAAAGGAGACGAGAGCCGAATCGGTAGGGAGATGAAATGGCTTGACCATCGCAATCGACGTCACAAGGGCTTCGTTCCCCGTCGGAAGCGGTGAGCGGGCCAGGCCACAGCCACAATCTTCCAAGATACAAGAAATGAGAACTGACTACTACGGGGGCTATCGAGCCAGAACCATGATTCAACCTCCGGGAGCCAGATTACAGAACGCAGGCGATGCCCCCGACAGCCTGTGCAGAACGAACGCCACAGTAAGCACGCAGCCCTGCAATTCTGCAGGAAAAGGAGTTGCCTAGATGCATTCAGCCACAACCCAAAGAATACCTTATTCGGGATCTGCGACACAGCCACAAGGGCCTGGATGCACGGGGGGGATGCAGATTCAAACCGAGGAACCGAGGGTCCCGATACAGACATATGAGGATCTACAGAGGACCTAGGTATTCGGAATCAACATGAGTTTATAGGCTACAATTACAAGGAACAAACAGATAACTTGAGAATCTCTTCTCTACAGGCCTCCAACATGGGAGGCAACAGTAGTGAAAAGAAGATCAACGTCGAGAGTCAAAGACCAAGCCGACTCTCTGGCTGAGCTTCAGAACCATCTGAAGTCAGGGCAAATTTTTTCAAAAATTCCCAGCCGACCCGAAGGCCAACTGGAGCAGTCAACTAGGTAGTTTTCAACTAGCAAAAACACGGTCTCGGATAATTCCTCACTGACACGTGTAAAACCCTTGCACCAGGATGGAGAAGAAAAAGAAGAAAAGAAGACTGAAAAGGGCGGCGGGGGAGAGGAGATTTTATATCGGCGCCAAGACTCCCAAACGGCGCTAGCGTAAGCGAGCCCCCCGGAGTGGGTCCGGAGAGAATATGATTGGCTGGTCGCTTCGCTGCCGGGAATTGCCAAACAACACCTCAGGCATCCACATATCTCGATTCCCGTGACTTTCTCGCAGCACCTACCAGTTCAAGCTAATAATAGATATCTTCGTTGTCCGGTAACATGCGGACATTAATTGTTGTAAGTAGCAGAAACAGCAGGAACTACGCATTGTTCCACAAGCCAAAGTCTCCAGGAGTCAGCTCATACTCAGTGGCTAAATCTTCGTAGAGGTCCATACAAAATATCCGCAGAGATTGCAGACTCTATAAGAAGTACGAAGTTGTGCCGTCTGTCCTAATTTTACTCCATATTATTATTATTATTATTATTATTATTATTATTAGTGTCAACCAAACAACCTGCCAAGTTCACGGGACCCAAGTAAGACGATGTGGGACTACTGCCTCCTAGTAGCTTATTATTCCTTATGAACCACATTTGAAGAGCACCTGGCCGACTAATCAAGAACCAGCAATTTGTGCCACCTGGAGAGTCTCTCTTTGTCCTGCCACGACTCCAAGATCCCGGGGTGTTTGCCTGGCCAGGGGGTTGCAATTACCGCCAAACATCGCACTGTTGGAAAAGGAGGGGTAGCCATGGCGGCACGTGATGGGCCATGTCGTAATACAAGAGATACTGTGCGGCCCTCCGCAATCTCCCAATCAACTGACTATCGGCTTTGCCCTCACACCTTTCCAGCCAAGCGTGATTGACGCCTCTTTCTTCCTCGACTCCCTGTGCAAGATCCCCGTCAGCCTCACTGCAATACACAATACCAAGACCATTTGAGTGGTCCCCTATGGCTATTGCTGTATCGTCCATCGGAAAGCGGTAACTGTCTCAAACTCCGCCGCCAGCTCTCCGGCCACCATGGAAGCAGTACAGAAGGAGCACGAACGCCTTTTGAAGAGGCTGAAAGCCTCTCAAAGTATAAAAAATGTGCAGTCGACTATAGATATTCTTCAAGAAGCGCGAAATGCCATTGCTTCCAGTCAGTCCAATACCCCGGGGCGCTGCGCTGCGCTCTTTGGTTCCCTCCAGATGACACAACTAACCAGATCTTTTGACACCAGACCCCGAACAAGCCCCGATTACTTTGGCCAAACTGCAAAATCCCGTGAAATCCTCCTTCGATGCGATGAACGACAGCCTCAAGGAGACCCATAGCGGTCTCAACAAATACTCTAAGGCGCTTGATAAGGTCGGCAAACCGCGGGATTACCTGAGCCGGCTGTGAAACATGCTCACTTTGCTGATTTGACAACAGCTGTTCAAGGACCGACCCCTCCCGAGTACTGAGCATGACGCCTTGACATCGCAAGAACACCTGATCAACCGGGCTATCGCTATGCACCTTCTGCGAGAAGGGCAGTTCTCCGTCGCTTCTACCTTCCTATCCGAGATGTCGGAGGCAAAAATACCTCTGCAGCACACCGAATCCAGCTCCAGCGTTACCGAAAATGCCGCTTCGCTCCTTGACCTCGCGGAAGTGCCCTCGAGTGAGGTTCGGAAGCAGTTTGCCACCATGTATTACATCCTTCACGAAATGGAGCAGAACAAGAATCTGCTCCCGGCGATCCAATGGACCCGAGATAATAAAGAGACCCTGGAGGTCCGAGGCAGCAACCTTGAGTTCGAACTGTGTCAATTGCAGTTTGTTTGGCTCTTCCATGGTGGACACAATTCAGAGGCTCCTCTCTCCGCTGGTCGGCAAGAGGCTCTGGAGTACGCGAGGCGTGAATTTCACCGGTTCATGCCGCGATACCTGCGGGAGGTGCAGCAGCTCATGGGAGCGATGGCCTTCTGTCCCAATCTTCAACATTCCCCATACAAAAGCATCTTCACCAATCCGTCCGCATGGAACGACGTGGCACAGGCGTTTACCCGCGAGTTCTGCTCATTGCTTGGGCTGTCCGCGGACTCCCCCCTATACGTTGCCGCAACCGCCGGAGCGATCGCCTTGCCTACGTTGCTGAAACTGCAGACCATCATGAGGGCGAAGCGCACCGAATGGACGACAGAAAATGAGCTTCCGGTGAGTAGCCCCCTGCTGACAGGACCGTTAGGTTTAGCTAACTCCTTTGTAGGTCGAGATACCGCTTCCACCGTCGTATCTTTTCCATTCTATCTTCGTCTGCCCCGTTTCTAAGGAGCAAACCACGGACGAAAACCCACCAATGATGATGCCCTGCGGGCACGTCATTGCCGAAGAGTCACTGAAACGGTTATGCAAGGGCAGCCGCTTCAAATGCCCTTACTGCCCGAACGAGAGTCACCCTCGGGAAGCGAGGAAGGTCTTCTTGTAGGACCCTTATCAAATCAGCAACGGTAATCATTTTGACGGCGTCAAGAATCAGCGGATCTCCACCCATGATTGAGTAAGCATTTGACAGGGAATAACCCTGGGAATAAGGGAGTCAGGACTGAGGCGTTTGAGGGCACGGCGTTTTTCGAGGACAGCATCTACTTAGTCTCTTTATCAGCTATAAATATCCACCATCCCTGCATATAGGTACTTTGTACTCTGTACATTGAATGTTATGGGCTTTTACAAGTAGCCATCGGTCAATGGATCTTCTGGAGGGAGTGGTCTACCAGAGATTCCGATTGATTGCGTTGGGTAAATTGGAAAGGGAACAATAATGATAATAATAAGTAAGTACAGAGTATTGTAAGACAGTACCTCACAGTATGACACCCCCAACAGACACACCAAGGATCCACCCCTTGAAAAAGACCTGTCCAAGACCTACAGTGACTGATCAGATTCTCCTCTGCCACTTCACCACTCATTGTGGATGGCCAACAGTGACTCAAGAGTCCGTGGAACATGGTCCACTTCATTGGCTCCCAACCCCTGGTCAGACCCACTCCCCCTATTCACCGTCTGCACTCTGTGATTGGCCAATGCCAGCTCCCGTGACTGCGCGATCATTTGGCGACGGGCGGCTCCTCTTTACGCGTGCATTACCGCTCCGTTACGCGTCGCTCGCCCGGCACCGTCGCTGCTGCAGGCATCGCCAGCTTCACGGAGGGCGCTGGATAGCCTGGATGTAACTCACATACTGCGAACTATAAAGAACTGCGTCGCCCCGGCGAAATCCCCCCCTAATGATGATCCCTTTTTCTTCTCTTTCCGTTCACTTCAGTATTGAACACTTCCCTAACACCCCCCCACCCCTGATCATTCATACCTGTCAGGGGGAAAAACGGTACGCTGTACATGTATTCATCCGTACAAACCTACCCTTGGCTGTGCAATCTCTTTCAGAATTTTATTTAATCCAAACCACCCCTGGAATCTGAATACTCTTTCTCTATCCATCCATCTTCCTACATTCCTCGACCTCCTGTCAAGCCGACACTCTCATCTCCAAGCAAAATGCTGTCCCAGCATCAACCCAAAGTCAACAGGATGTTGAGCTTCAAGCGTCATACCTCCGCCTCTGCGGAGGGCCTCTCCTCCTCCAAAAATAGTGCTGGGAAATCCCGTCTGCGCGGCCGCAAGTCTGCCAAAGAGCCGCTCTCAACGCCTCCAGGGCAGCCTGAGAGACAGACTGAGAGACGGCCCCGGCCCACCCCAACTGTCCCTCCTCAGTAAGTCGTATACATATCAAGCCCTACCTAGAAGACCCTTTCTCCCCTATTCCCCCTTTTTCCTTTACAGAACCCTTATTGACCGGACTTATGTATAGATTACCCGGACCAGACGTGATTACCATGGCCGTGGGACCCGAAAGACGCCTCTTCGTCGCACACAGGGAGATCCTCGGCGTCTCGTCGTTCTTCGCGACAGCATTTGCGGGGGCTCCGGTCACGGCGCTGGGCATGCTCGTCGAACCGCTCGATCTGACGAACGAACAGCCCGAGGTAATCTCCAGCGTCTTGGAGTATCTGTACCGTGGCGATTACTATCCTCGGCTGCAGCACAACCCGCATCTCGATTCGTGGGAGCTCGAGAACACGGGCGTCGATTACTATGGACAGAGCCATGGCGCGACTATCTATCAACCTAGCGTAGGCGCTGAGATCCTCAAAGATACTGCGGTGTAGTAAGTTCTTCTCCTGAGCTGTTCTGGTTTCTTGACGTGTGTATGCATATATATATACATACCTATGCATGTACATATGTACCAAGATATGCACCGCAGCCACAACTAACTCTCGTCCAGCTGCGCAGCAGACAGATTCGGTCTCGAGATGCTCAAGCGTCTGGCGCTCCGCAAGCAGGGCCTGCACAATGGCATCCAGTGCCACACGATCCTGACCAGTGCGCGTTTCGCCTACGCCCACACCCCCGACAGCGATTCCAAGCTGCGCGCGCACTACCTGGCGCTGATCATCCGCTGCAGAGACACCTTTAAGCGCAGCGGCACTATGCAGATGGAGATGGAGCGGGGTGGAAAGCTGTTCTTTGATCTGTTTGTGGCGATGTCTAACTACATTGTGAGTCTACTTGCGTCTCTCGTATGTTGGTTTGATGCTAACGTTCAAACGATAGGACGACACTATCGCGGCGCAGGACCCCAAGTTGGCGTTCCCCTGATCATTGACTGGTTGGCTATGACTGATCAGTGCCGCTCTACTGGCTTGGAGTGGTCATCATACACACCTGGCCTCCTGAGGCTTGGGTTTTTCACAACGATCTTAACACGAATGAGGTGGATATTCCACATGCCCATGTCCACTTTTCCTGTTTTTTGCCCTTTATTTTCTTGCACTCTGACTTCTGACAACTTGTCAGCCCGATTTACTCCCTTACATATTTGCGTTTTGCGTTCCCATTCTCTTAATTTCTTCATCTTCGGGTCATGTTACTGGTTTCGTTTGGGTGGGTTAAGGTATGGTTCATCATCGAGCGTGGGGTTCATGTTTTCTTGTTTTTATGCTGGGTTTTGTTTTTTTTGTCTCTTCTCTGGACTTCGGTCCTTGATGCCTTGGTTGTATTCTCAACTTGTACCATATGTACATCCGCCCCCGCCCCCCTTGTTCGCTTTCCCCTTTCCCAATTTTCTGGATCCCTGCCTTATTTCTGGCTAAGAGGATATTTTCCAGACTGGATGGTTTGCCCCACCCCCATTAGACGTTGCCTTGCTTTGTTATTGATTGATGCAAGCAAGCAGTCTATCTACAGCTGACTTTATGTCGCTTTACCCCCTCCCCCCCAAATTATGCAATTATCCCCCCTGGTGTCTTCATTTACAGGACTACTTGTCCGAAGACTGGCCTACATACTCTCCACTCTACTCTTCCGGATTTCCGCGAAGTCTGTGGCAACAGAGGAAAATTTCAGGGACTGTTCTTTTTTGTTCTTCAAAGCTGGACTTTTCCCATTACGCTGCTAATGCAAGCATATGTATTTACTTTTTTTAATGACAGATCGATCTTATTTAAGTCTGGTGTTTTATTTATTTAATTGTCTGAGTATGTAGTTAATGATGGGTGGATGATTGGATAATCTCATAACTCGTGAAATGTCTATTCTGTAGGCCGCGTGGTCAAGGATATATGGCTGCTTCGTTGCGATAGGGGAGTAATGCCGCTTGAGTCCTCGCGAAGGATTGCTTGCATGTTCATCCTTGTGTGTGTGACGTGGCTGTGTATACTGGACCAGCATCGATTCTTGTATACAAGGTAAGGTAACTGATCTGCGCAGTCCCGTTGTCCAAGTCATACTAACCTGGCCAAGAAACCGAGCGATTGTTGGGTGGTGTCTGCATTGGCATGGACACCTATATTGAGGATAGATTTGGGAGAATACTAGAATACAGCCATCGGTCATGACAGCCGGTGTTGCAGTTGATTATACGCCGGTTCCGGGAAAGGCCGTGCCGCCTTTGCTCAGAACAACCATGCCGCGTTCACGAGCAATGTAGCCCTTCATAAGGCCCTGAAAAAGTCGATACGTTAGCCTACCTAGTAAATGCACACTACCAGATTGTCCGATGACTTACCTTGTAGATCAGATTGGACAGCAAGCATTCCACCTCGTCAATATCAACGCGCGTTCTATCACTCGCGTGGGTGCCGATTCGTATGGCAGCTGCAAACTCCGCGACTGGCACGCGGGTTCGCCGGATCGGTGGCTGACCCTCCTTGGGTTCTTCAAAACCACCTGCGACGAACACCTTCCGGAACAGGTTGCGCAAGGCAATGTCACGGCCCCTTTCCAACGGTAGGTAGATGCGTCTCTTCACAAATTCATTTTCGCCTGCTGCCATGGCAGTGTCGAAACCTTGGAGATCTCCCTTCCTAATACACTGGCATAGCGGACGGAACAATTTCTCCAGGCGAGGGAATGCCGATAGTAGATGCTCGCTTGGTAGCGTATGCGTTGTGACAAGATGGCAGGGTACCAAATATGTAAGGATCAATCTCAATGGCGGTCAGTAGAGCTAGATAGAAGGGATTGGCTGCCACTCACTCTCTGTTCTTCAGGGAGGCTCGATGACACATTCTCCATGCTTCCGCCAGATGAGATTCGGCCTATCGGGGGGAAGTCAGTGCCAGTTTTTAAAGACGGCTACGCCATCGCCGGAACATACCTCTACATAATTCTCATCCAAGAAATTGATGACCCCAACATAGTACTTGAAAGTAACTATGTGAGACTTGGGGAAAGCTTCCAGCTCTGGGAGGTCTGCCGCCGAAGCATTCAGCGCACGAAGCAAGTTCTTGGTCAGTCCGACGGAATTGATCTGGACACGTTAGAAAAGGTCATATGCTACCGACAGAGCCACTCGTACCTTGAAGTATGTCTTGAAAAGCAGATTGGTCATGTTGTAAATGCCCCACTTCCGCGATTCCTCAAGAGGCGACCTGCGAGTAGCACTTAGCATAAACACCAGCAAGTCTGCTAGACCACCGGACACAACCTACCGATCACTGAGGCAGAGAGTGAACATTCTATTCATCATCCACGCGGCCGACTCCAGCTTGGCGCTCTTGGTAAAATCCGCCGCAATATCCTCTTGCAGGCGATCCCCAAACGAAACGGAGTTTTGAGAAGACAATTCCGCATCCGCTCGGATCGCAAAGGTTCGTAGGTAATTTCCAACAACGTACAGACATGGTACGGTCCAGGCCTGAAGCCCGGAATGCGAGTAGCCTCGGACCAAGGTATTTGACACCTCCCGCCACGCTTCGAACACTTGAACCCAACTGGCATTGGAGGGGCTCTCATCGAACTTGACGAGCTCCCCCGCAGCCTTCCAGTAGGCCGTAAAGATATCGATCCATGCATTCTGTTCTTGCCGGGGAAGTTTCACGCCGCCTGATTGGAAAAGAGAGTGTCGGAGATCGGAGGATACATGAGCGGCATTGGAGAAGTAGTAAAACGACAGCAGACGACGGGGGTTCGCGGAGGTTGCGACCGGGGTAAGGGCAGCTGCTAGACGAGGGCCCAGGCCAAGCCTCTGGCCTTCCCTGAAGTCATCGAAGATGGAGGAGGACATATTCGGATTGGGTGGCTGGGTCTCATGGGACGGCGAATCGGTGGCAGTCGGACGATCAAGACTTCGAGGAGGAATTCCGCGACAGGCGCAGTTGTGAAAGAGTTTAGAGAGCAACAAAGGATGCTCCGATTGACTTCATTTCCTTTACAACAAAGTCCGGAGGTGGGGAACGAATGCGCCCCCACCGCCTACCCGAAAGGCTCGCGATCAGCCCGCAGTGGCTGAGTTGCCACATCAGGACTAGCGGGCGGCCAAGCCACCGGTCGCTTAGGCGAAGGGCGGCAGCCCTAACTCAACAAGTTCACAAATCTCCATTTTTGCGACAAGACCAACCCGGCACACCTTTCTCGAGACTCATCCACAACACCGTCGACAAAAGTAAGTGCTACCCTTTTCAGTCGATGTAATCGATTATTTTTCCCGGGAGAATTTTTGAACTAACATTTTTTTCCAGATGGGTGAGTGATATTCCCTTTTTCGACAGATTTTCCCCTAGCCTTCCCCTTGGGCCGATCGGTTGCGCTGCCTCCTTGCGAAATGTTGAAACGCCGTATCAAGAGATCGATTATTTGAACGACATCCGTTGATGGAAATTTTGTATCTGGAGGAGGACGGGCCGAAATCTTTTGTTCGCCTATGACGGGGCATGCTGCAGGAATCTACGGGTGGAGGAATTATGATCGCACAGACGCCAACAAATAACTACAAGACAACCGAGACTTCGCATCACCAACTTCATACCGGACGACGCTTTCACATTATCGCATGGAGAATCAACGCAGCCGACCGATCCGATCCAATGGAGGCATTGTCGAAATTTTCCACGGAGCATTGAGCTGACTGGATGATAATTAGGGCGTCTCACCGAGTACCAGGTCATCGGGCGTCATCTGCCCACCGAGGCAAACCCCACGCCCAAGCTGTACCGCATGCGCATCTTTGCGCCCAATGCCGTCGTGGCTAAGTCGCGGTTCTGGTACTTCTTGACCCAGCTCCGTAAGGTCAAGAAGGCCAACGGTGAGATCGTCAGCCTCAACGTGGTATGTCTTGGGCAGATTCCTGATCAGTACGGATGCGAAAGGGCAATTCAGCTGATTACTTGTGCCATTAGATCAACGAGAAGCGCCCCCTCAAGGTCAAGAACTTCGGCATCTGGATCCGTTACGACTCGCGCTCCGGTACCCACAACATGTACAAGGAGTTCCGTGAGATGAGCCGCACCGACGCCGTCGAGGCCCTCTACCAGGACATGGCTGCCCGTCACCGTGCCCGTTTCGGCTCCATCTCGGTTCGTGCTCGAATCCGTCCCTAGGAAATTCCGATCACCGTTCTAACGCAGCTTCCCAATAGATCCTCAAGGTTGTTGAGATCGACAACGCCGACAGCATCCGCCGCCCCTACATCAAGCAGCTCCTCCAGAAGGACCTCAAGTTCCCTCTGCCCCACCGTGCTGCCAAGCCCGCCGGCAAGAAGGTGTTCGCCTACTCGCGGCCCTCCACTTTCGCGTAAATGTGAGGTTTGGGGGTTTGGGGGAAGGAGTGTGCGATTGAATGACTATGTTATGGCCATAGCATGCATGAAGGACAAAGATCGCGCAGAGAACACGGCGTGTATCTACGGCCCAGTCAATGGGAAGGATGGTTTTGATGTCTCTTTAGTCCTGTGCAAGCGACCCTTTCAAGTTATATCTATAAAAAAACGGGGTTCAATTTTTTTTCTCGAGTTCAAATTGTTCGCCAGATATAAGCTTGTAGTGCTGTCAGTAAGCCCCGAGGTCTGCCGGTTCCAGCCTGATTGCCGGGTCTAGACTTGACGGCGACTGGACGGGTGACTTTCGGCATTGTGACCGAGGACATGCCATGAACGATGCAAGGCCCATTCTGAACTGAAGCATTGATATGCTGTGATTTACTAGGTTCTCTATCCTGTAAAGAGCAACATTGCTGGAGTTAACTATGAGTTCGTGCAGCAACCGTTTCTCTCCTACCTGTAGATTGTCAAGTAATGATTAAGTGGTATCGTGATAATTCCTGTACACGATTTCTACAGCACAATATGCAGGAGATCCAATGTAGCACTGCAACTGAATATTAGTTCGTTACGTGGGCCTTAGTAATGGCCTCAGGGCAATTGCGTCATGTGGGCACTCGGGCTCGGAGGGCGGAACCCCGAAAAAGGCGCGGCTACTTAGTCTCTCACCCTGCCAGCTTCCTCCGCTCTCCTCTCCGTTACTCGCCGTATCCATTATTGAGCATTGACCTTGCGGTAATTCAATTGACAAGATGTTCGCCCGTCAAGCATTCCGCTGCGCCCAGCCCCTGAAGCAGGTGAGCTTTCTATGACGCTGTCTTTCCTCTTTTTTTTCTGACAATTGGGGACACCTTGCTAATTCCGAGCCTGTCCGCAGGGCTTGCGTAAATACTCTACGGAGGCCCCCAAGGGCAAGTCGAACCTGACTCCCATCTACGCCGCCGTCGGCCTCACCGGTCTCGGTGTCGGATTGTACCGCTACAACTCTGTCACCGCCGAGGCCCCCGTCGATCGCCCTAAGGTTTTCACCGGTGGTGACCAGGGATGGGTTGACCTGAAGCTGTCGGAGGTTGAGGTTCTCAGCCACAACACCAAGCGACTGCGCTTCGAGTTCGACGACAAGGAGGCTGTTTCCGGTCTCCAGATTGCCTGTGAGTTCACCCTCGGGTCTCGATGGATTTGGCAATCAGCAGATTCGTTCTGACAAACGAATCTCTCTAGCCGCTCTTTTGACCAAGTTCAACAAGCCCGGCGAGAAGGCTGTTATCCGCCCCTACACTCCTACCAGCGATGAGGGTAAGCTATTCCAACTACTTTCTCCCAACGTGGAGCAACCTCTGACTCGTTACTCCAGAGCAACCCGGCTTCCTCGACCTCGTCGTCAAGGTCTACCCCAACGGCCCGATGTCCGAGCACCTGCACAGCATGAACGTCGACCAGCGCCTTGCCTTCAAGGGACCGCTGCCCAAGTACCCCTGGGAGGCCAACAAGCACAACCACATCTGCTTGATTGCGGGCGGCACGGGCATCACGCCCATGTACCAGCTGGCGCGCCAGATCTTCAAGAACCCCGAGGACAAGACCAAGGTGACCTTGGTGTTCGGCAACGTCACCGAGGACGACATCCTTCTGAAGAAGGAGCTCCAGGAACTGGAGAACACCTACCCCCAGCGCTTCAAGGCGTTCTACGTCCTCGACAAGCCCCCCCAGGGCTGGACCGGCGGCCAGGGCTACATCACCAAGGAGCTGCTGAAGACGGTCCTCCCCGAGCCCAAAGAAGACAACATCAAGCTCTTCGTGTGCGGCCCTCCCGGCCTGTACAAGGCTATTAGCGGCAACAAGGTCAGCCCCAAGGACCAGGGCGAGCTGACTGGTATCCTGGCGGAGCTTGGATACAACAAGGACCAGGTGTTCAAGTTCTAGATTCCTTCTGTAAAGACGGCAAAAAACTAGGGTTGGATTTTGGATGTATTCGTTCTGGGATTGTTATATTAGGGAATACCATTAGCGAATTGGATCTTGAGACATGCATAGATGGCATGTTTGTAGACTGCTTATGCTGGTAGTGTATCCTACACGTCTTCAACCATAGATATCCAAGCCCTCGCTGACAGAACTAGAATAACACCCATATTATAACTACCCCACCGAAACGCATTGCCTAGATTATTTTGGAGGGTACTGACACCGGACACCACAAGAAGGCATAAATCCATCGTCCTAACTGCTTGACGCGAGCAGTTACCTGGCGTGCTCGCCGGGGGCCGGGCTTATCACTTGTTTGCGAAAGCAGTGTCACCCCAGGGACTCTACCCTTATCACCCAAAACACATACCAAGGATACCTACCAAGGATACTAACGTAGCTGAGCTGCCCGCTCGTAAGTCTGATTGGCTTAAGCTCACCTCCTACACCTCCGCCAAGATGGAAGTATCCAACCACCAGAACTTGGCCGTGGCCCCTTCCGTCTTCTGTGATCGTTCTGATAATATTTAACAAAGACTAACCCAATGTCCATGATGTTGGATTCTTTGGTATTGCACTCTACTTTCTCCAAGCTCTTGTTAATGCAGGTAGTCCGCCCTGGCAGAATTCCACTGTCAGGATCCCTGCAGCCCCTCGGACGACAGCCGCTTCAGAGATGCATCATGTCTACCGTATCACGGTCAAATACAGAGCCAATCGCACCTGGTACGCGCCTCAAAAGCGATTCGGGGCGAGTATACAATGTTGAAGCAATTCTCGCCGACCGTCGGCAGCCCCTACTGTGTGTGTATCGGGCTAGGTACGTCAGAATGATATCTGGTTATGGATGGTGACTGACAGGATGGAGAGAAGAGCTGAAGGAAAAGAGTATGCCCTGAAAAACATGATCCCAGGAGAGTTTGAGTACCAACTGGCTCTGCAAAATCGATTATCGCCCTGTCCAAATGTGCGGGCGGTAGTTGACACCATCCAAAACCTCGATATGTTCATCTACTCGTTCTTAGATGACGACTTACTCCGTCTAAGCCAGAGATCTCTACCCAAGGATGTCAGACGTCATATTCTTCGAAGCGCTTTGCATGGCCTAGCTGATATGCATGAAAAAGAAACACTTCATAACGGAAAGTTCTAATATCCTGATATACCCTTATCATGCTACTAACGTTTAGTAGATATCAAGCCCAACAACATTCTCATAAACTACAAGGAAAAATCCGACGGCGAAATTAGTGTTCAAGAAATTCAGATCTCTGATCTAGAAGATACAGTCATTGTGCCGCCCGGAAAATGGCTGAGAGGTCCTCTCTGTGGAAACGCCATCTGGAGGAGCCCCGAGAGTTGGTGTAGATCCCGCCAGAACCAGGCCTCCGACGTTTTCTCTTTTGCCATCGTGGTATGGATGATGTTATGGGTATATGGAAATGGATCAAAACATGGCTAATGTTCGTTTTCGCAGATAATTTACGTCATGGTTAACGAAATGGTCTTTCGCGTCAGTGATGACCACCTCCATGCGTCGGACTCATGGCGCTACATTCTCCGCAGACACATATCATATTTCGCCGATGAAGACGGTCTTAATGGGCTTCTTCAACACATTGGAAGAGAGAACCCCTTTTATGAGCGTTTGGTATCCCTCGCGAACAGTTTCACCTCTGGGGATTTGAGGCAACCCTTCCACAGTTGGAATTATGTGGAGCAGGACCTCAGGGATCTAGTTGGCAAAATGACCAATCTGGATCCAACAAGGCGTATTGCCGCAAGAGAGGCACTTCAGCATCGTTGGTTCAACGAAACTTCTTGATTGCCACCCACGGTCGATATGGACAACTGAACAAGCACGGCACTTTGCTGTTTTCTTCTGCTTCCGCGTAGATTAACGACGCCTTCAGTTGCCTGTGTTTTGGGGAAGAAAACAAAAGTAGGCCGTTCACTCAATGCTTGCAAAAACATCATGCATGGTTGCCGGCGGCGAAAGGCTTGTTTGTGGTTAGATGTTATTCCTTAGGCTGATGTGGTTTTTGGTTGGACGCCAGATTTTTCAGCGAAAAGCATAGATTGCAGGTTTTCTTGACATAGGTATCGGAGAAGAGCTTTCTCATAATTGCCCTCCGTATTTGGATCACATAAGGATTTTCAGACACTCCCAAAGTTAGCCATAAATGTATGCCATGTCCTTTGAAAGCTTGTAGCGCTTAACGGGTTCGGAAATGGGAATGGCACAAGGGAATGAATGCTCTGCAAGCCAGCGATCGGGAATGGACCGGGCTGAAACAAAACTGAGAAACATAAAGGGTTTTGTGGTGACACGGTCCACACGATCTAGGTTCTACCATCTCAGACTCGGTTTCAGTTTCAGTCTGAATTGAGATCCGGAATGTCCAATCAAAGGACTGTTGTGTTACATATCTTACAGTATACATGTCTTCCTTCTTTAGATTAGGTAGGTAGATAGTTGGTGTGACAATAGGTAGGTAAATTAGTAGTAGGCGTTTGTGTAGGCAGGTAGTTGGATCGTGGCTTCGTTTAGTTGCTGTCTACAGGCGACTGGATGGGAAGGAAAGGAGTCACCTAGAGAATAAGGCACCGTAAGGCTGAGTTTACACTAAGCTTTAGGGGTTCTGGGGGGCGAAATGGAGAGTTGGATGCAAGTGTTAATAACTTATTTCGCTGATTGCTTTTTAGTTAATAGTCAGAACTGATAGAACTGACAGAAGATCCATGTTTGATATCATATACTTCGAGTAGGAACAGAAGAAGTAATAAAAAAAACAAGATTGGTATATCTCAACGTAGCTCACGATCGAAATCAGAAATAGTACGCGCAAAACATAGAAGAAGGAAAAAAAAAATCAGATCATTCATCCTTCGCCTCCAAACAAGCATCCAACATCTGATCAATCGCCCTCGTGCGCTGCCCTTCACTCAGGTACCCGATCTCCACCAACCCGGCCAGCGCATCGCCGACCCAGTTCTGACAATTCCACTCCAGATCGTTGCGCCCGTTCTTGACCGGCGTCGCGGAGACCGCTTTCTTAAGCGCCGCCGCGCTGATCGACCCCGTCAGCGGGCCGACCGTGATCGTCTTGGCCAGGGTGCCGCCCTCGCTGGGGTCCTGGTCGATGTCCTCCTCGAACTGGAAGAGCCCTTGCGTGCCGACCACGTGCATGGTCGTCGTCAGACCCCGCGGAAAGACGAAGTGCAGCGCCGTGTGGCGGTATTCGGCGTAGTCGAGGGGGGAGCCCTCGTAGACGAGGATGTATGTCGTTGTGGGCATGTTGGAGCTGCTAGTAGCCAAGGGAGGGGTGGCGTGGTGGGGGAGAGAGAACGGTAGAGAGAAAGATGGGGAGAGAGAGAGAGAGAGAGAGAGTTGTGTGTGTGTGTTGCTGGGCGGACTTTGAAAATCGAATAAATAAATGATTAAGTATCGAGGATTATCAAAGACCGAGTCAAGAATAACTAGTCGTCAGGATCGTGATATCGGGTGCGTGCACAGGTACCATGTATGTATTATGTATCATGTACCTCTGGATACCGGAGAGACGGGTTTGACAAAAAGTCTAGGATATATAGAATGATGTCACCCCGGCGGACGCGATCATAGTGGCAGGCAGAGGCAGATGCGAAAGGTACCGGACGGTCTCTTCAGATGGAGGAGCTCTGCAGAGCTCCTTAGTCACCGGGCGGCTGGTGGACTAGTTATTGTATTTTAAATGCTTTCAAATTTTATGATTGATCGGTTGGGTAGCTCATGGGTATAATAGGGTATTTGTGGGGAATGTATGTATGTATGTAGTAGAGAACTATACTAAATATATTTTCAAATAGCCTGGCAGTTGTCGGTCTGTCGTCTCCCAGCGTTCCTTTGTTAAGCCGGCGCCCGTGAAGAGGGGTCGGCCTACTCAGTAGTCGAAGAGTCTTCGAAGATAATAAGGCTACCTACAACCTTTATCATACATGGGAGATATATCTATTGATTTATTTATTAATTAATTATTCATTAAGAGTAGAATAGAATATAATATAATATATTGTAATAAAATATCATTGCAGATCAAAATATATCTGACAATACTCCAATCCATATAAGAGTGTTTCTTCAGTCAGTCTTCAGGGCCCGGCAGAGCCTGAAGGACACTAAGCGCTCCTAAGCCCAAACCGGCCGGCAGCGCTGGAGCTCCCGGCGCCCTTCAGGCAGGCAGGCATGAATATTTAGCAGGCGCCCCCCCCCTCCAGCGCCCCCCGCTAGCGAAAATTTCTTTCTCCCTCTTTCTTCCTTTCTCTCTCTCGCTCTCTCTCTCTCTCTTTCTCTTTCTTTCCTTCTCCCCCCCTCCTCCATCTATCTGATCTGAATATTACAACTTGGAACTCTTCATCATGTCGCGCAAGGACGACCCCAAGTCTGCCGACGCCGTGGTGAGCGTGAATCTCGAGGATTTCACCAAAACCCGCGACAGTGTAAGTGCCTGCCCTTCGATCGCTGGCGCCGGGCCCCGAATGTGGGAGTCTGGCGCACCGTCGAGCTCTTCCCACGCGTTCCGTAAACAACGCCTACAATCCCCCAAATTCCCCCCAAATTCCTCCCTGGCCTCCCTCCCCTATTCCTCCCCTAACCACCACGCTTTGGCATGCCATTCTCCCCCTTCTTACCCTCCTTTCCCTGAACCCGTTCCCTAATCCTTTCTTTTTAATTTTGTATCGCCTCTTTCTTGCTGGGCGGGTTCTTTCTGCGTTCTGTCTCTCCATCTGCCCATACCCGTCCCCTTCCCCGTCCCCATCTCCACCCCCCCCCCTCCGTCTCGTCATGGCCCGACGCGCCCGCACCCCCAACCCTCCCAACCCGTCGCATCCCCTTTTCCCCGCCCGTGACCTCGTCGCGAGTATCGCTCGCGCGACCTCCTTCATCAATGCCGCCACGTCCGGCGTTCATGCCGTCGCCACGACTCCTAGCCACCAGGCCCAACTGACATACGCCCAGGTCATCATCTGCTTGTCGCAACTGCAGTCCGCCGTCGCGGATCTGTCGCGTGCCTACATCAACCACACCAGCACCGTCCTGAACCCGGGCTCCTCCGGCCTGGACCTCGGAGGTATCACCAGCGGCATCTCCAATAGCCTCCTGGAAAGTGGCCTGCTGGGTGCGCGCCCGGCCAGCCCCGGCGCCAAGTCCGAAGTGGGCGAGAAGAAGAAGCGCAAGCGCGCTCCCCCCGATCCCAATGCTCCCAAGCGCGCCTTGACCCCGTTCTTCCTGTACATGCAGCACAACCGCCCCAAGATCGCGGAAGAGCTGGGCGCCGCTGCCAAGCCAAAGGAGGTTTCGGATGAGGGAACCCGCCGCTGGGCCGAGATGCCCGAGCCGCAGAAGGAGGTACGATGCGATCTACCAGCCATAGTTTCTCCACACTTTGCGATCTCGCTACTAACTTTCCTGCGATCCTAGGTCTGGAAGAAGCTGTACGCCGACAACCTTGCCGTCTACAAGGAGAAGATGAAGGCCTACAAGGCCTACAAGGCCGGCGTCCCCTTCACGGATGATGACAGCGCCAGAGCCGCCAACCAGCTCCAGCAGGACGTGGAGGGTGTCTCCGGCTCCGGCGCCGAGGAGACCGACGACGAAGACGAGGACGAGGAAGAAGCCCGGGAGCCCCGGCAGGAAGGGGAAGAGGAGGAAGAGGAATCCTCGCCCGAGCCTGAGCCCGTCAAGGTGCCCACTCCCCCGCGCCCCACTGCTACTAAGCGTCGCCGCAGCGAGGGCAAGACCAAGGAGGTGTCCACCCCCATGGCCGACAAGAAGGAGTCGCCCGAGAAGAAGAAGCGCACCTCTGCCCGCAAGGCCGCCGAGGAATCCGCCCCGGCCTCCGCTCGCAAACCGGCGTCCACAGACAACAAGCGCAGCAAGAAGAAGCGCAAGAGCGAGGCCAATGCCGACGAGTAAAAGCGTTTGGCCGAGAAGGAGATCCCCGTGCGTTTGTTTGATTTCTTGCAAAATGGTTTCCGTGGGTTCAGAGGGTTGTCTGTATAGCTTGCCGGGTCTGTATATTGGGAAATAAGTGGAGCAATCGTATCGGCGGGAGTTTTCCAGTTTCCTTTGCTGCTTTCTGCTGCTTTCTGCTGCCTTCTGCTTGTTTCTGAGGTTTCTTTTGTTGCTGTGTGACTTCTCAATGCTGGGGAAGAATGGCTGTCTTGTTATTTCGGGTGAGACGGCGTTTTTGCTTTCTTTTTAGGATAGGTCGCCGTTGGGTAGCTGAATGAAAAGTCTAGATGATGAAACTGGCGGCTATATAACCAGGCCTATAACCAGGCCTATACCCAGAAGACACCTACATACGGTAGTCTGCATGACATTCGGGACAGCCTTATCGCAGCCAAGACGCGCGAACCACGGGCTCCTGCAGAGCTCCAAAGCTGTTAGTAACGGCGATGAACAGCGGCCAACTGCGATAGGCCACGCGGCCCTTATCAGCCGTTTTATCATCTCGGCCAACTTCCCCACCGTCAGATCCAACCTTCGCCAACTTTCTCGCGTGGTCGTTTTAAATCCTATCCTCTCTGGACTTCGCAGTCTGCTTCTGTCTGTACAGGGTTCTTCAGAACATCGCGTTCTCCGCTCCTGCACCCCTGCACCTCTGCACCTCCCCCCCCCCCATACATTTCCTTCTCAATCGCCTGCGACCTCGCTCCCTCTTACAGCCTTGATTGGCCGACTGGTCGTCTGATCGTCCACCCGCCGCATCCCTGATTCGCAGGCCAAGAGAAAAGATTGGGGCAGCGTCTGTTGTCTGCTGTCAACGATGCACCTCATCCCCAAGGAAGTACGTAAAACCGCAAGGATTTGCCTGGTGGCCACATGTGAAATTGAAATCAAGCGATCGCTGACCTTGTCTTGCCAATTGCCATAGCTCGACAAGCTCGCCATCTCGCAGCTGGGCTTCCTCGCCCAGCGTCGTCTGGCGCGTGGCGTGCGATTGAACCATGCCGAAGCCGTCGCGCTCATCTCGTCGAACTTGCAAGAGGTTAGTTAGGAAAAAACAACCCCAATTCTTTTTTTTTTTTCCTTTTCTCTTGGCTTCCGACCCATTATTGTTCGCCGGGCGCTGACTCGTCGGCCATTAACGGAGTAGCTGATCCGAGATGGCCTCTATTCCGTGGCCGATCTCATGTCCATCGGCAAAACCATGCTCGGCCGCCGAAATGTTCTCCCCTCCGTCCCCTCCACTCTCGTGGAATTGCAGGTCGAAGGAACCTTCCCTACCGGAACCTACCTCGTCACCGTTCACCACCCCATCAGTAGCGACGATGGCGATCTCGAGAAGGCGCTGTACGGCAGCTTTCTGCCCATTCCGCCACCCGATACCTTCCCGGAGGTCGACCCCGACGATTACGAGCCCGAGAAGATGCCGGGCGCGATTATACCGGTGAAGGACGAGCGGATTACCTTGAACGAGGGACGGAAACGGATCAAGCTGAAGGTGATGAGTAGAGGGGATCGGCCAATTCAGGTGGGTACTTAAAAAACAAAAAAGAAAGGAAACTCGGACTTGGCTGACAAGAACTTGAATAATACAGGTCGGTTCGCACTACCATTTCATTGAAACCAACCCGCAATTGCATTTCGATCGCCTCCGTGCTTATGGCTACCGTCTTGATATCCCCGCCGGAACGTCGGTACGATTCGAACCCGGCGACACCAAAACCGTAACGCTCGTGCAGATTGCTGGCAACCAGATCATCAAGGGAGGCAATTTCCTGGCCTCAGGGAAGGTCGATTTCAGCCGAGCGGAAGAGATCATGCTGCGGCTGCAGACCGAACAATTCGCCCATGTCCCCGATCCCTCCATCGATGCTGCGCTTGTCACTCCCTACACGATGGATCGGGAAGCCTATGCGCGAATGTTCGGTCCTACTACGGGCGATTTGGTGCGACTGGGGTTGACAAATCTCTGGGTTAGGGTCGAAAAGGATTTCACGTCTTACGGAGACGAATGCAGTTTCGGAGGTGGCAAGAGTCTTCGCGAGGGTATGGGCCAGTCCTCCGAACGGTCGTCCGAAGACTGTTTGGACACGGTCATCACGAATGCGCTGATAATCGACTGGAGCGGCATCTACAAGGCGGACATCGGTATCAAGCACGGCATCATCACTGGCATCGGCAAGGCTGGCAACCCCGATATGATGGATGGAGTTCATCCCGACATGATTATAGGCACCTCCACGGATGTGGTGGCCGGTGAAAACAAGATCATCACTTCCGGTGGTTTCGATACCCATATCCACTTCATCTGTCCCCAGCAGGCAGACGAAGCGCTTGCTTCCGGCATCACCACCTTCCTGGGTGGTGGCACTGGCCCTTCGACTGGGTCCAACGCGACAACCTGCACTCCGGGACCCACCCACATGCGACAGATGATCCAGGCCTGCGACAACATTCCCCTCAACATTGGCATTACCGGCAAAGGAAACGACAGCGGCGGTCAAAGCATCGTAGAGCAGATCGTAGCGGGAGCGGCAGGTTTGAAACTGCACGAGGACTGGGGCTCGACTCCTGCCGCGATTGACACCTGCTTGGATATATGCGAGCAGTATGATGTGCAGTGCATGATCCATACCGATACACTAAACGAGTCCGGCTTCGTGGAGCAGACGATCAAGGCTTTCAAGAACCGCACCATTCACACGTACCACACCGAAGGAGCCGGTGGCGGCCATGCTCCTGACATCATTTCCGTGGTTGAACACCCTAATGTGCTTCCCAGTAGCACCAACCCCACCCGTCCCTTTACAATGAACACGCTGGATGAACACTTGGATATGTTGATGGTGTGCCACCATTTGTCGAAGAATATTGCCGAGGACGTGGCGTTCGCCGAGAGCCGTATCCGCGCGGAAACGATCGCTGCCGAGGACGTGCTGCACGATATTGGAGCGATCAGTATGATGTCCTCGGACTCTCAGGCCATGGGCCGCTGCGGCGAGGTTATTCTGCGGACATGGAACACCGCCCACAAGAATAAGGAGCAGCGGGGTGCGTTGAAGGAGGACGAAGGTACCGGTGCCGACAACTTCCGCGTCAAGAGATATATTAGCAAATACACCATCAACCCTGCCATTGCCCAGGGCATGTCGCATTTGACCGGAAGTGTGGAAGTCGGCAAGCTGGCTGATTTGGTGGTGTGGCATCCCAGCTCATTCGGCACCAAGCCTTCCATGGTCATGAAGAGTGGAATGATCGTGGCGTCGCAGATAGTAAGCCCATTCATTATCCTTGGAAACTAATGTGAGAACCCGACTGACCCCAATAGGGTGATCCGAATGGCTCCATTCCCACCATCGAACCAGTGATCATGCGGCCTCAATTCGGAGTACGTATTTCCTTCTGAACCTCTTCAAACTACATCTAACATGCATGCCTAGGCCAACGTCCCCAGCCTCTCCGTCATGTGGGTCTCCCAGGCTTCCATCGACACCGGAACGGTGCAATCGTACGGAATCAAGAAGCGCATCGAAGCCGTCAAGAACTGCCGCAACATCGGCAAGCCCGACATGAAGCACAACGACGCCATGCCCAACATGCACGTCGACCCGGAGAGCTACGTCGTCGAAGCAGACGGCATGCTCTGCGACGCACTACCGGCGGAAACGCTTCCACTCACGCAAGACTTCTTCGTCTTTTAGTTCTAAAACTACGATACCATTGCATTTCTTTTTTTTTTTTTGTTGGGATTTCATAGGAATCTCCTTGGCGGAACTTGCATTTGCATGCATATGTCTGTTATCTATATCTATATCGATGAGATGAGAGATGTTCGACGAATTTATGAGTGTATATATTCCGATTGGAATTTAATAAGAATTTCTCCCCTTTTTTTGTATCTCTTTCTTGAATGTTTTAGTAGAGTAGAAGACTAGATGACGGTAAGTGTGAGGTAGGTAGCATCGGCACCGGCGGGTCTCACGGGGTTAAGCCGAGCCTGGCGGACATAAGCCGTAAGCTTAATTGTAGCTTATATAAAGCCTGAGCCATGAAGCCGCGGTATCCGACCCCACCGATGCGCATGCATCCTTCTGAGCATAAAATACTTCTCTGATTTGACCCGTCGGCCGCTATTTCGGCAAGTTTGGGTTGAGCTTGAATCAAGGATTGGTATATTCTGCACTCTCGCATTGAGTATAAGACATTATCGGTCTGAATTCAATAGTATGTCTTACCTGTGAGGATAGTACCAGATGCTTTTATGCCTGCCTCTTGGTCTGTGAAACTAACCGGCATGCAGTCCCTATTCTCTTGATTTGGGAAGATTGCTGTCTTGTCACTCTCGGAGGTAGCGGATTTACGTCGAGTGCATTTACTCCAAAAGTCTGCATATCACGTCTAAGATCAGATCTGCAAATTCGCACAGGGCACCGATGTGCTAGCTATCTAACTTGGACGGATTTCATCCAGCTTTCCCAGGACAGCCTCACCCCTCACCCTATAGGGAGGTTGTAACCAACATGCACCAAAAGGTTCAGGCTGCAGAACATGATCGTCTTAGCCAAATGATGCGAAAGGGATTAGCAGGGGGGCTAGCTGGATGCACTGTAAGTCTGGAGTCAAGAATCTTGAATCAAAGGACAAGTACATATGTGTAAGAAAGAAATCGACTGACATTGCCAAGGCCAAAACAGTAGTCGCCCCCCTTGAACGAGTGAAAATCCTCTTCCAAACCGCTCAACCCGGCTTCAAGCATCACACAACCCGCCGTCTAGGCTTCCTTAACGCCATGCAATCCATCCGGAGGTCTTCCGGGAATAAAGCGCTTTTCCAAGGTCATTCGCTCACCCTCCTTCGCATATTCCCCTACGCTGCTATCAATTATCTCGCATACGACCAAATCCGAAGTACCCTAATCCCAGCCCCGGATCACGATACCCCCATCCGTCGCTTCATCTCAGGGAGTCTGGCGGGGGCGATTTCAACGTCATGCACGTATCCGTTTGAACTGATTCGCGTGAACATGGCCGTTCAGACCCAGCACACGTCTCTGGCTCGTATCTGCAAATATATCTACCATGACGGAACGGCAAGGCCAGACTCATATCCTACCATCAGGAACTTCTACCGCGGATACGCCCCCACATTACTAGGCATCCTGCCCTACGCGGGGATGTCGTTTTTCGCGCACGATTTCATCGGAGATTGGTTTCGTTCTCCTATACTAGCGCCGTACATGGCTCTTTCTCTCGCGCCGTCAGACCAAATATCAAATACAAATCCGTCCATGGTCCCAGCCAACAAGAATGTACGATTAACTGCCCCCGCGGAGCTCATATCAGGCGCTCTAGCGGGCTTGACGGCGCAGACGTTCTCGTATCCGCTGGAGATTATTCGGCGGCGGATGCAGGTGGGGAGGTTGGATGTGTTGCGCAGTGGTGGATTGAAGATTGCCGATACGGCGAGGAGGATCTATGCGGAGGGAGGACTGCGGGGGTTTTATGTTGGGTTGACGATTGGGTATGTGAAGGTTGTGCCGATGGTGGCGACGAGTTTCTTTGTTTATGATCGGTTGAAGTGGTATTTGGGTGTTTATTGATAGAGAGGGTTGCTTGATTCCTGTATGAATGTATGTAAACTAGAAGAGTCAGATTCTCTGCTTGGGTATGCTGCAGGTCGATTATAACTGTTGTTGTTTACGGGATAGAAACGGCTTAATTTGTCATATTGCGAACTGATGAAGGTTCGCTGCCAGAGGGTAAGATGCTGGTACTAGACCAAGAGTCTCAGCGGCAAAGATATTAGCGAATATGACTAGGTAAGTCTTATTGGGAATTTGCTTCGATCTACGTGGCTTGCTAATGTTTCGATCAGAACTTGGTTAGACATAATAAACTACGCCTCATAATCTTGTTTTTCCACTTTGATTTTGCCGAGTCTTGGTAGGAGAAGGTTAACTGATCCTGCATCTTTGACTTAACTATTCAAGGGATGACATCGTTGTCACACAATCTACATGATTCGCATCGGATCTCTTGACCGTCATGATTAGAATTATGTCTGCAACTGTATTGGAGTCAACGTTAGAGCTATAAATTGGGTGAGTTTATTTCTATAGAAGGACTGGACTTGTATTGAACCGAAATACTTGAGATTTCTCTAAATACAGGGGAGATAGGTGAATAGCTCCTTGACTAACGGGATTAATCCTGTTTAGCTATACAAATGACTACGCTCGCGACGACTCATGCCTCTCTCGATCGAAAAGACAGGAAGCAGCCGCCAGGATTTCAAAGCTGTTTTCCCTTCTTTGGCACAGCTTATTCTGACACATGCGAAGCAATGCAATCCTCCCGACTCCATGATCAAATGGGTTGAAGAGGTACCCTGCCCTATCTATCCTATTCTAGCTGATAGACCACAGCTAACTGGACACCAAAGTCTCTGACATACAACACCTTGGCACGGGAAACTATGCTGATACAAAAAGCCGGAAATAGGATTCGCTGCCATCAATGATGGCTCCATGCTATATTCTAGCATCTTTATTCTCCTCAAGTCGCGGTTCTCGTTGCACTCGCAGTATGTCGAGCTTGTCGAGCTTGTCCATGAAACGACGTTTCAGACCCTACTAGGTCAACTTTGTGGACGCCAGAAAATCTGCGTCAGGAACGAGAGATTCTGCTCCGCATGGGGGAGTATTATCAGATCCAAGATGACTATCTTTGATGTGTTTGGGGATCCCAATGTGATGGGGAAGGTGGGAAGTGATATTCAAGAGAACAAGTGCTCGTGGACAATTACTGAAGCTCTGAGCCGGCGTTCCGGGCCTCAGCGACAGACCCTACTCGAAAACTATGGCCAAAAAGATGTCAATGCTGAGATGAAAGTGAAAACAGTATTTGAGGAGCTTGATCTCAAACGGGTATACCAGAAGCTTGTAGCTGTTAATCCAGGTGCGGCCATTTATGCATCACTCTGGTGTTGTCACAGTACCCAGGAGCTCGTTAATGGGACGGCCAGGGTGATTGTCTATAAAATGGAATGTCTGAGTAAAGGATGTCAGAATCCGCTGTCCTTGCGTTTCATCGAGCATTTGTGCATCGTAAGAAAGGTAGACGTTCATATGATCACCAGTAAGGTAGCAGAGAATGCATAAACCATGAGGGGCAAATCCTCTTCTATCTGTCGGATATTGATACTCCCAGCTTGAGAACATTTGGATGTCGGAGGGGCAAGGCCCAGTATATCTGCCCAAACTACCCGGAACCTTGTTATTTTTTCACAATGTAACTCATCTGCTGATGTGTCGACCTGCTCAAGGCTACAGGATTTGTGAAGCTGCTGTGGAGATAGCTGCGCCGCAAGGTTTCTCAATTGTCTGCGATCTTTTTTACCAGTCATGGTCAAAGGAATGTGGGACACTACTAGGAAGATGTCGGGATTTATGGAACTTGGCAAGCGCTGCTGCAAGAATTCCTTTAGCACCTGGATTCGCTGCCGTATAGATTTGCTCGGCGAGATCAAATGTGCTTTTTCATCGGCCTTGGCTGTCCGGCTCGAGTCTGGGCCGTAGAGAAAGATAGCCAATTGAGCCGAGCCGGTGCTTGTAGAAATGACTTCAGCGACGGTATCGTGCATATCTGGAAGGCATTGCATGACGTGGTATTCGATTTCTCCAAGTTCAACTCTCTGCCCACGGTGCTTTACCTGCGTGTCTTTCCGGCCGAGAAACTGCAAAGATCCGTCTTTGTTGGATCGAACGATATCCCCGGTCCTGTACAGCCACCCGGACTCCCTATTCCCTGCAGGTGATGTGCTCTGCTGTCGGTGAGGGGTCCTTAGTGCTAACTGCTGGAGATATTATCGATGTAATTCGACTACAACTGCTACATCATTCGGAACCCTAGATCTCCATGATCCGGAGGATCAGTATCTTGATCCCCGAGATCCGTAAATCTAGGGGAAACAACCGATATACGATGTCAGTTGACCCTGCAATGAAGTCATAGAGATGGCAGTGCAGAGGTCTGCAGGCAGGTCCATTGATCACCTGATATCGGGTATAAATATGACCTGCAAGCACCTATTCTTTAGTTCTTAGAGATAGAGACAACAAGAACCTCCTTCAGCATCTCTTTTCATCATAAATCAGTAGTAGGATTCAACAGATATTGAGGTTGGTATGTGTGAGGGCAGCTTAAAGCAAGGAACGTCTTCGGGCTCTGTAGAATGAGCGGCTAGCTAACGAAAGGTCATCAGCAGCGATCAATTCCATTTACACATGAGTGGCTATAACCCCTTTTCAACGTGATATGAACCAAACGCCTTTTGGAGATCTAATATTTTTTTTGTTGACATACTAAACCCGTAAAACGACCGACAATGAATGACTTTAATTCGTCAATAGGGAATGAAACAGGTCTATCACCGCCTGACATGAGCGTCTCCGCCAATCTTGACCATGCGATCAAACTGGCGACACAATACGCCATTAACAGGCAGCATGATGATGGGTACTGGTATGGCGAGCTCATGTCCAACGTGACTATCACGGCTGAATATGTCATGCTTCGGCAGACGTTGAAGCTAAGTTTGTCCATGGAACGGGAGGAAATTGTCTCCTGGATGCTGTCCGAACAAGCTCCCGATGGCGGGTGGTCAATCGCGCCTGGACACAGTACAGACATATCTGCCAGCGTTGAGGCGTACTTTGCGCTTAAGCTGCTAGGCATCCCTCCCGATCACGATAGAATGCAGCGAGCCAGGGGTGCCATCTTGCGCGCTGGAGGAGTATGCAAGGTGCGCTGCGTTACTCGTGTCTACTTGGCTATGTTCGGCCTCTTTCCATGGGAAGCTATTCCGGAAATACCAGCAGAGTTGATATTGTTGCCCCCGAGCAGCCCCATCGGCATCTATCGCTTGTCATCCTGGGCTCGCAGCACCATTGTTCCGCTGTTAATAGTAGCCCATCACCGACCAATATATGCGTTGCCAAATGGCCATTGCGGTGAGAATTCCGGCTTCTTGGATGAGATATGGCATAATCCAGCGAACAAAAATGTACCATATATTGAACCGCTTTGGAAACTACCATGGAGCGACCCTTGGAGACTTGCCTTTGGTATAATTGACAACGTGCTCTACTGGCTTGGCGGTCTGCGTCGCATGCCTACTCGTGGATACTCTTTGAGAAAATGCGTCAAATGGATTCTCGACCATCAAGAACCCGAAGGCGATTGGGCTGGAATCTTCCCACCTATGCATCTTGGGATCCTTGCCTTGCGGTTGGAAGGATACAACCTCACTGATCCTCCTATCTGCAGAGGACTGGAGGCAATCGAGAGGTTTGCATGGCGTGATACTCGCGGGAAGAGGATCCAGTCCTGCGTCAGCCCGGTCTGGGATACAGTCCTTGAAGTTACCGCACTCTCAGATGCTGGGGTGCACCCTCACAAGCTGGGTACTGCAATGCAATGGGTCAAGGCCCGGCAGCTTCTCGGGCCAGAAGGAGATTGGCGCGTCTACAGACCAAACCTAATCCCCGGTGGTTTTAGTTTCGAGTTTTCGAATCGATGGTACCCTGATATTGACGATACCGCTGCCGCTGTTATTGCAATGATGAAGCAGGATACAAAAGCCAAGGATTCCTTCCATGTACGTGTTGCCGTCGAATGGGTCATGGGAATGCAGTGCAGAGGTGGCGGCTGGGGGGCCTTTGATGTCGACAACGACTACACATTCTTAAACAAGATCCCCTTTTGTGATATGGAGAATCTTGCCGACCCTCCAACACCGGATGTAACTGGTCGTGTTTTGGAGGCTTTCGGACTAGTCATGTTATCCCAGCCCACCTGGCTGCATCACGAGGTTCTGAATCGCATGACGCGTGCATGTTACAGAGGCGTCGAATTCCTGCTCAGGACACAGGAACCCAGCGGTGCATGGTTTGGAAGATGGGGCGTCAACTATCTATGTGGCACAAGCAATGCCCTCTGCGGTCTTTCCTATTATCTACAAACGCACAACGGCCCTACTAAGGTTGGAGGGCCTATACAAAGATCCATTGGCTCTGCCGTGCATTGGTTGAAATCCATCCAGAACCCTGACGGAGGCTGGGGTGAGAGCACCGAGAGCTACGCCAGCTTCTCTACCGCAGCGGATGGGCCTTCCTCCCCGACGCAATCTGCATGGGCCTTACTAGGTCTTATTGTACACCTTAAGGTTGATGACCCTGCAATTCTCAAGGGCATTCAATATTTGTTACGAACTCAGACTTTGTGCGAGAAAGAAGGGGAGGCGTCTTGGCCTGAATCACATTATGTAGCGACCGGCTTCCCGAATCATTTTTATCTTGGATATGAGTACTACCCCCATTGCTTCCCAACCATGGCACTCGGTCGATATAGGGCCAAATGTGGTGACCACCATTGCAAGGATTAGAAAGTGCACTTCTATGTTTATGTGTCATGCTTCATGTTCTTTTCCAGCATAACTACGATTGATGGGTTTCACCGATTGCATAAAGACAAGGGGTGTCCAACTTGTAATCGACCTCACTTCCATATAGAATGAGCTTGGCATCTGTCTGTGCTGGCCCGTACGAGAATGTCTCGATTCCTTTTTTCTTGTTTTCTTTTGCCCCCCATCTACCAGGACCCTCAGTCTCCACCGTCTGTATCCGGTGGATTGCTTGGTTGTTAGCCTTCTTACTCCACCCCTTTGCATTTTACAGCACTCTTGTTACCCTTAGCTGACGAGATGTGCTACTGTGTCGTGCTTTTGGAGTGTGACCAGAAATTAGGATGATACAGGTCATTGACTGAGACACTCTACATATTTCATATTGTGTGAACGTGTGGTAGAGGACTCGTGCTCCTGAGTCCATTTTGTGTGATTACAGAGCATCTGTTGGATATATCATCCTCGTGAATATGCTGCTTCTTATATTCCTGGCAATACTTATTCTGTATGTCTTCCATTGGCGGAGAGAGAGATACAACCCAAGCGAGCCTCCTTTGGCTCATAGTGTTGTTCCTGTCATTGGCCATGCCATACGCGTTTTGAAGCATGCGAAGCCATAACGCTTGATCTGCTGTTTACCAAGGTCTATATCATTCGGTCGCCATCGCTATTGTCTACCATTCAGCGCAATCATCGAACATTGTCCTTTGAACCATTTCTTACCAAGGCTGCCCAAAACCTAGCTGGCATTAAAGGCACAGGCTTGGTATTGCTTCAGGAAAAAGCCAATGGTGGAAAAGGAGTTCATCATCTTGTCCATCAGGAAGAGCGCCGAGCATTGCTCGGCAGCAATTTGGATCGCAGGTGTGAACAGATGGTCCGTTATCAACAATACTCGATTGATCTTCTCGCGTTTCGAAGACCAGAATCTATCGACCTGTATGCTTTTTGTCGACATACCATGACAATTTCCAGTACCGATGCTGCCTATGGACCATCAAATCCCTATAGGGACCCGGGCTTTGAGGCCACATTCTGGTGAGATCTGTGCTAGTATGATGATATGCGAGCCTCTGTAGCTGTAGCTAACGAGTTTGTTCAATATAGGGAATACGAATCAAAACTCGGCATTTTCATGCTTAATCCTGCGCCCCGTATATTCAGTCGCAAGGCTTGGAAGGCGACAGAACAGCTATCCAGGTGTCTAGTTACTACCTATCCATCGACTGATGGTTTTAAGAGCCACAGACTCTACGCACGTTCCTTCCATAAACCCACATAATTCTTGGCGTTCAGGCTTCTCCGTCCTACCATCTTTTGAGCAGTTGGAGTCAGACTTTCAACAATGGACTGTGGAATATCTAGCAGCGACTGCAAAGGCGTGAGGTAGCAGGACACAATCACCATGGACAGACCGCGGATAAAAATCGTCTGATTGTGTCCGGCCCCGTGTATTTAAAGCTCTAAGGCTATATTAATATAAGTTATATCACCTAAGTGAGAAATAATCAAGCCCTTTAATTAAATTGTTAGAGATCACCTTCTTTTTTAGGGTATTTAGTCATCCTTGCCAAGACCCAAACTACAATATGATCAACTAATCACGTGCAATCAATGCTGCCTCAAGACTCAGGCATCAGATGCTGCTGCCTTCTCCGCTCTTCGGCCTTTGCAATCTTCAATCTTCATTCCCCCTTCTTTCATCTTCAACACCGCGCTAGAAATGGGTTTAGCGTCCTCACTCATGTCGTAATCTCTTAAATTTTTTTATATAGATAGGCCTTTGCATATCACATCTATGTCCACCTTTGATGGGATCGTTCACGGTGCGTATAGATTCACTCCCCACTACCAATGCATACATGGGCTGATTTCTAACCACCCAATAGAATTTCCTTCCATCCAAAGTATTCAGCCTCAAAGCCTACTCGAATCCATACATGTACTAAATATTTCAGTTGACTACTTCCGTAAAAACCCAGAAACGTCTCCTCCCCTTGCATGCTTTCTCAGCCATGCCCACAGCGATCACTTGCAAGGACTGGAGTCCTTTCGAGCTCCGTTTATCTACTGCTCTGCAGCAACTAGAGAGGTATGCATTTATTTTTATCTCGAAAATCCCTAAATTTTGATAAATGGGGACCATGCTCACTAATGCCTAGATACTCTTGCGTATCGAAAAATACCCGCATCGCATGAACTTTAGCAAGGGCATCCTTGAGTCACGAAGGCTACATTACAGACATTTGTCTAAGCTTCTGGTAATTGAGCAGCCCTTGAGACATGTTAATTCGTTAATTCTCTATGCAGAGACCCATCCCTCTAAACACGCCAACGGAAATTGAACTTACTCCTCGCCAATCCATCAGAGTTACCCTCTTGGATGCAAACCACTGCTCAGGTGCAGTAATGTTCCTGATCGAGGGGGATGGTAAAGCTATCTTGTATACGGGCGATATTCGAGGTATGCAAACTCACAAATCAGATATCTCCCAAGACCGTGCTGATGGAAGCGTTAAGCCGAAACTTGGTGGGTCAATAGCCTTGTCCGGCATCCAGTCCTTATTCCGTACACACTAGGAAACAGAAGGCTGGATGCTATCTACCTTGACAACACTTTTGCTCGCGCCTCTCACGTATCGAACACATTCCAATCAAAGGCCGAAGGCATATCCGAACTTTTGCGAAAAGTTGCTCCTTATCCAGAGGACACCACGTTCTATCTTCGTGCCTGGACATTTGGTTACGAGGAAGTTTGGATTGCACTTTCCGCCGCCCTCAACTCCAAGGTATGCTTAAATTCGGCCTTTGTAGGAAAGAATACATGCTAACAAAGCAGGTCCACTTGGATCAATATCAACGCGGTCTTTACAAGTCGCTCGTCACTCGAGGAACCGATGCAAGCGAAGCTTCCGCCCTTTGCGGGTTCGAGCTCGGAAATCGTTTTGTTCCCGGCTGCTTGAGTGGGGATGAGCAGGCTCGCATTCACAGCTGCGAGCCAGGGGTACACTGCTCTGCAGTTCCTTCCGAGAAAACAGTTTACATCGTACCGATTGTCCATCGCACCCAGGATGGCTCGAAAGTCCCCGAAGTGGGAGTTGGTGGCGGCGCTGGCGATTTGTATCAGATCCATGAGCTCGAACTACCGGATGAGTCCACGCTAGAGCAATTGGACAAGCTGTGCCTTGAACAGATCCGTGATCCCCAAAGCCTATCGCAAACAAGAAAGGCGCTTTCTGATGCATTTAATTCCAAAACCAAGGCTCTGTCGCTGGACAGTTACGGACTGAAAGATGACAATGAAATTTCCCTGGA
Organism: Aspergillus persii; assembly: GCA_002215965.1. Classification (NCBI taxonomy): domain Eukaryota; kingdom Fungi; phylum Ascomycota; class Eurotiomycetes; order Eurotiales; family Aspergillaceae; genus Aspergillus; species Aspergillus persii. Next base: position 5,375,702 of record NGZO01000002.1, on the reverse strand, counting down.
GAATCTCATCCGGGTCCTCAGCAGTGGGCACTCCAGGCAAGAGCTGTGGCTGGACGTGATACAGCACTCATCTGAACCAAGTGACAAACCTGGGTCTCCGCTCCCCAGGATCATTGTACGTGAACTCCCTCCCGAAGCGATGATGTATCTAACACAAAACAGCACTTTCCATACTCACGCCACTCTTCCTATTCCGAGCTATGCGAGCTGGTCGCTGCTTTCAAACCAAAAGACATCGTTCCCTGTACAGTTGATCCCTTCACATGGGACGAGGATGTGTCTATGCAGTCCTTGTTCGGCCATTTCTGTTCCGGAACAAATTTTGTCCACGACCAAAACATCCGAGATATGTTAGCCAACGACGAAGGCTTTCGCGCGAGAAAGAGAGCCCGATTCAATGATGATATTACTCCACGATCAAGCCAGAACACTTCCAGCATGGTAGACAGCATTGCTGAAACTTCACTTCCACCAAGCCGAGCAGCCACCAATGGCCATATTCAGTCTTCGCCTGGCCTCAGAGGTCTTTCCGACCCCGTGCCATCCTCGACAAAGACTCCTGCGTCCTTTCCATATTCCTTGGAAACAACATCCGACATAGTATCTTCAAAAGGACCCCTTCTCGCTCCCGAATCATCTCCTCGGACTAAAAATGCCAGACACAATGAAATTCGCCAAGCATGGAAGTTTCTGAGTAACGCTCGATCTGATCACGCGTTCCATAACCTAGGATCTCTCCCTTCATCGTGCCTTACTGAGCCGGAAGATGAATCAAACTATTCTATTTCACATTGCGAGACAACTATAAGGTCACATATCGATGAGACAATGCACACTGTTTCCCCCCCTGGGAACGAAGCCACTTCTACAGACCCAGAAGATCCGCCTCACTCCAGCAAAGCGGGCACCATGGACCTCGCTCACGAAGACGGTGATTTCATTGGCGAAAGTCAAATCAGCCACACGCTTTCAGTTCCTTCGTCAGCTTTCGCTTCACAGGAGCAGGTTATAGACTTAGATAATAACGACGCAGTACCACCCAGCGATGGACATTCTCAAAATGGAGAAACCGAGGAAGTGGCCAGTTTCGATATGCTCAATCAAAAACAGACGAATTCAAGCAAGGTTATTCGACCCTCGCTAAGCCAATCCGGCTCGTCTCTAAGCCGCAAAGCGGCATATCTCGCCGCTCGAGCAGACAGCTTCGATGCCTGGGCTTCTATGTCACTTGTATCAGCTGGGAACAACCATACTGAGGAAGAGATCGAGCTTTGAGCGGGTGGGTAAAGTCAATATGATTGAAAAGAAGCCCTTATATACAGCAATACGCGGACTAACTCCCTTTCAATCGAACCCTGATCATTGGTAATGCACTGACTTGAACTGGATCGGAGCTCGAGGCTGTGAATTCCGATAGAATCCAAGAGCTGGCGGTGTATATTTCTGCTTATGCTGCCTCTTGCTCAGACTGCAGCCTCCTGGAGAAGGCATCAAACGACAGCGCGGGCACGTTTCCCCCGGGCGGCTTACTTGTTGACGGCCTCTTTGGCTGTAGGCCCAACATTCCCAGCCCCGGGCTATACATCCCGAACAGCGCGCATCTCCCATCAATTGCTCGCCTAGCTTTGTCTCCATGATTCGGCCGATATGACTGCGATCGCTTCGCTTGCTCGGTCTCAGAGCTAACAGCTCTTCCTGTGACGTCGACCACCACTTTCCCATAACTGTATGGGTGTATGGTTCTGTTGATTTCCCCTGCGTTGGGGTCCTCCAGGACCATTATATCCGCGGCTGGTCGGCAATATCTGCGGCGATGAGATATTCTAAAGAGAGACCTCGACTAGCATATAGAGGAGTATCGGGATGCGTCGTAGCCTGTCCCGGTTCGGACTGCAGCTCAGCTGGGCTAGCTTCAGTATCAGCAGATACAGCTGGGATCAGATGCACTGTCGACATGTGGCCCTTTCATCTTGTCGCTCGGCTCTAACAAGTCCCGCTAGGCCATCATCATCCTGCCTCTTTTTATCTCGCGCTTCGACACGATCGGCATAGGTATCTGCAAATTCGGCAGAATCCAAATCCATCGCCGCCATCAACTCCCGGTCAACCTGTCTCTCGACCTCGCTCGCATCCGAGCTAAGAGACATAGAACGGCCCAGACTCACAGTTGCAAGCTGCTGTTCCTCCTCAACTCACAATTCAACTTGCGTTTGAGTCTCCGCCATTACACCGTTACCGCCATGCTCTTCTTCTGCATCCCGTAGAAGATCAAAACCAACTTGTATGGCCCTCGATGGAAAATGCCCATTCATAATCCATTGGATCGTGTCCATGACTCAGACGTATGGCCACTGTTCAATAGTGTCGGGGCCGCTATGTCTATACTGGTTCTCTCACGGTTGGGGTTAGGCGTCTGCTTGTTACATGGAGTATCCCGTTCGAGATGCTGCTGCTGCTGAGCAGGTAATTGATTATGTTAACGATTGAATTGTCTTCTCGATTTATGTCGTTCCTGTCGATTAGGATACGTGTGGATGATTCTAGCCATGATGGTTGGCTCTAGGAACAGGACTCATGCACAGTATGTCTGCCTGTCAATGAATGTGTATAATACTAGGTATAGTATAGTTTATAAAGAGAAAGCCACAGTCGATTGAGAACTGAGTAATGAAATCGGGGTTTCGGGTTTAGCGCTGTAATCAATTATTAACAAATGAACATTCTGAAAGAAGGTTATACACTTTGATACCTAGAGACAAACCTACCTAGTCACTCTCACCCCATATAGAGGAAAGGGAAGCTGCAGGGACAGATTGAGGAAGACATCCCATAATTCGTATACTATACTGGAGAAAGAAACTCACTCCTGTTGAAGGAGAGGATTTTTCTTGCTGTATCGGACGCGACGATTACACAGAGCCTCTTCCTTACCTACGGTCCTACTACTACTAAAAGTTACTGTTGATTTAGTTGATAATGATCGAATTGAAAAGGCCTTCTAAAGACAAGTCTTCAAACAAGGTATATTATCTGACTTAAGGAATTATATATAATTGGCTAACCAAAGTACATAGGCAGAAACAATATCCAAAAATACATAACCACTAAAACCTTGTCCAAAACAAAAAGAACAAAACATACAATTGCCATCATATTTCATGAATCATGTTCACCGGAATGCAGCAGCCATGGCAGCAATACCTTTCGCTCACCATTGTCAAAATTCTCCAAATAAGCAGACACCATCGGGTCAAGTCCAGAGGATCCAGCTCTATCCACCCACTCTTTCCATGGGAGCTGTTGAAAAGCAACCCCCTCCATATTCTCCATATGCTCTTTAAACTCCCGCACGTTGAAGCGAGTCTCGCCGCAGACATGTGAGAATCGAACGCCAGCGACTTCGTCGGTCGTCGCCCGGAAAACACTGCTAATGACCTTCTCAGCGGCTTGTTGCTCGCTGATAAAATCAAAATAGCCTTCCCACAGATCTGTGGCGGGAATGACTTGCATCTTTCGGCTTAGAGCGAGTACTGTTTCTATTACATTCGTTGTGGGCACTTCGGGACCGGTGATATTGCTGGGTCGGTGGATGTAGACTGCGATGCCGAATTTCGCGTTTGCCTTCTCCAGAAACACCTCACTGGCCCACTTAGATGCCGAGTATCCCTCAGTTAATGCTGACGCGGCATCCGAGGCTGGTGGAAACTTGGAAAGCGACTGCTCCGGGAACATGTTCTCCTGAGACAAGCTTGTTATTCCTGCAGTTGAGATATAATGAAACGGGATGCGGCGGGGCATGCATATTTCAAAAAGGAACTTGGTTGACAAAACATTCGCGGCTCGAAGCGATGTGTATGGTTTGAGGAAAGACACATCGGCCCCGTTGTGAATGATGCAATCCACATTTGCTACCAACGACGATATGTCCTTCGCGCTCAAACCTAATGTAGTATGGGAGAGATCACCGCTGTAAAGGCGGATCTTTGGTGATTGAATCTCAAGTTTCCTGGATGACCCATCTGCATTTGGACGAACGGCTATGCAATGGATCCGCTCGACTAATGGATTTTTCACCAATTGTCCAAGGAGAACTTTTCCAAAGAAACCGGTGGCTCCAGTGAGGATGATCTCCTTCACCCCGGCCGGAGGATCCTTGGGCTTAGGTAGAACGAACTTCTGCGGAATCGCCGTTTCCGCGTCCCAATCAATGGACGTTTCAGCCTGTCGGGCACTCGTAGTTATACCGATGAGAATCGCCATTTCTTCGAAAGTTGACGCCCTAAAAAGACTGGTTATCGGGATCTTCGTGTTGGTTATCTGGCGAATTCGCGCCTGAAGTTTCAACAAATGAAGCGAGTTGCCGCCCAGCTCGAAGAAATTAGCTTTTCTGGTGATGAGAGTACCAGGAACAGGCAAAAAGTCCTCCCATAACTCTTTCAACTTCACCTCAATGATACCAAGGCCAGCGACATCGGCTGACCGGTGGAGACTACGTTGAGTCGGAAGTTGGTCAAGCGCCCTTCTATCAACTTTTCCGCTTTCCGTGAGTGGAATTTGTTCAATGGGGACGATGATTGCCGGTCTTGCATAGACAGGCAGGGGCAAAGCCCCGAGTAGTGTCTTGATGAAGCCATCGATATCGGCGGGTCGATTTGCATGGGCGAACGCGATGAACGCCGCAAGATATTGGCTTTCGCCATTACCCTTGGCGATGGTTGCGGCATCAGTCAACGCCCCTTTGGAGGATTGAATGATAGCATTGGAAACCTCATCCAGCTCGATGCGCATGCCACGAAGTTTAATTTGGGAATCACCGGAGATCCGTCCCCGGCACTCAAGGTTACCGCCACTCAATATCCTGCCATAATCACCGCTCCGGTACAGCCTTAGGCCATCGAGTTCCACAAATTGACTCTTGGTTTCGCAATCCCTGTTTAGATATCCGTTTGAAACTGCAGGCCCACCAATACAAATCTCGCCTGGCCATCCAGCTGGCAACGGCCTTAGTTGTTCATCGAGTATGATCAGATTATAAGATGGCAGAGGCCGCCCAGCATGGATAGAATCAGCATCACTGTGGATCTGTTGGTATTGTATGATTCCCATTGCGCAGGCGATTGAAATCTCGCAAGGCCCGTAAGCATTGACCAAGGTCAGGTCGGAGAGGCCTAGTCCCGCAAAAGCCTGAGTTGTCGCATAACTCATTTTCTCGCCTCCGCTGAAGGCGTAGCGCCATGAAGAGCATTTTTCCAGGATCTGTCCTGCTTCGGACATCCATAGAGCATATTCCGATGGTACAGCCAATGTCAGGGTAACTGCTTCGTTGAGCATCAAATATGCCAGCTCCAGTGGATCATTTCGACTGCTCGTCATGATCAGAGTTCCTCCATGCACCAGGGAGGTCAGCATCTGAAACAATGACGCATCAAAGTTATGTGAGCTCTGTTGTAATACCACTTGTCTACCAAACCCAAACTCTTGCTCAACGGCTTGGATGTGGCACCGCAAATTATCGTGGCTGAGTTGTACTCCTTTTGGCACACCAGTCGTGCCACTCGTGTAGAGTAAAACAGCCGTATCTTGCACACTAACATTGCAAACACTAACTGGCTTCCTCACGGGAAGTTCATCATCGAGTTCAACGATTTCGAGGTTACCTTCGTGCCGCAAGAATTGTATCGCTCGTGCATCTTTGCAGAGAATAACCGAAGGACGGCAGTCACTCACAATAACCGCAAGCCGATCGACGCCATGATCTAAGTCGACGGGAACATAAACAGCACCCATTCGCCAGATTGCAATCAAGGAGCACACTGTATCTACAGATGGCCCACAGGCCACCACAATGTAATCACCTGGCTTTGCATCGATCTCTGCCAAAAGGGCTGTGATAGACTGGATTCTGAACTCCATTGCCGCGTACGTGAGCCCCTTTCCATACTGATCCTTTAGGGCAAGAGACTGTGGGTGACGTTCCGCAACAGAGGATATGCGCCTTGGGAGGCTGTCTGGCCATGGGCCTTCCAATTCCGGCCCGTTTCCCAGATACTGCTCCGAGGCGAGTTCGGAAGAGCCAAAAACGCTGTAGTCCACGAGCTGACTTTCTTGGTCTTTCGACAAACTTTGAATCAAGCGAGCATATAGGGACAGCAAGAGCTGGATATCCGCACCGTCATACAAGTAATCCTGGGCCCTGAAGGATAAGAGGGTCGTGCCGTCGATATCTTCCAAGATAGTAATTACCAGATCCTGGGGCTGGCGAGCATCATCTGAGGCGCAGTACCGCACGATTGCGTTATCAAAGGCAACATCATGTGTGACTCCGGCGATGTAGTTGACCATGACCTGATACAGGGGACTGTGCACGTCATTGCCCGAGTTATAGTTGTGAGAGGACATGAGCATTTGACTCGCCCCTGTCGAATGACTTAACGCTTCCAAAACCCTCGATCGAGTCTCCTGAGCCAAACTCGAAAATGTCTGGTTCTTCCGTGGTTCAAAGATCAATGGCAGGATCTCTACCATTAAACCAACAACTTGTTCGAAACGAGACTCATCTCGGTTGGCATTTGCGATCCCAATACAGAACCTGTCAACCTGAAGGATCTTCAGAAGGAACAACTGTATCGCGGCCAAGTGAAATTGAAATGCTGTGGTTCCAAGATGCGAGCTTGCCTGTCTAATTTTGTTCGAGGTGTCCTCATCGAGTCGATAATGCTTGCGGGTCATCTCATAGGCTTTCTGTATCTTGCGGAAGCTTGATTTGGCAAAAGGGAATAGTGGCAGTGAAGTGGGTATTTCTTTAGAGCGCCGATCCTCACAGGCTTTCCCCTTTTTGTTGTTCAGCAATTGAGTTGATCGCCGCTGCTCGTTAGCAAATGTTGCATACTGAGCGGCGACGGGAGGAAGACTTTTGGGATCTTTGTACGCAGCCCCAAATTCTCGAAGTACCAATTGCCAGCTGACACCATCCATGGCAAGATGATGATAGCTGAAGATTACTATGTGCCAGTCCTCACTTTGTGGCATTACCGAGACTGCCATGATCTCCCCTTCGACCAGGTTGAATACACGGTTCTGGTGGTTGAAGAACTCCCTCGGCACGTCCAAGAGGTCCGCGCTGTTAAACTCCGTCCAAATTATTCTCGGATCTTTCAAAATTGTCTGATTCGGGATCCCATCGGAGGGCCCAGTAATGAAAGCCGTGCGCAATGATTCGTGTCTCCTCGCCACTGTTGTCACAGCAGATTTTAGTCGACTCATGTCCAGATATCCATGCACCTGGTATTTAATGGTGCAATTGTACATAGTCGGATCGTCAATGGAGCTCAGCATAAACCAGATCTTTTCCTGCTCAATTGAAAGTGGCTCGGTTCTCTCAATAGAAGAATCTATCCTGTGTCCGAGAGCAATAGGGACTGCATCGGGAGTACGAGGAGTAACTGGAACGTTTGGCTCAATAGTATAACTCGTGAATGATGTAGTTTCGGCCGTAGATGCATCTTGATGCCGAGATATGTAGGACAAAGTATCCGATACAGCTCTGTTATTCCCATTCACCGAAGACGTTTCCGGTTCTCGATCAAGGGGCTGTTCTACTATCTCCTCTATCGCTTTCGGAACGGAGACTAGTTTTGAAAAAGCATATTCTGCTGCTTCGCGGCATACTGGGTATTGACGTTAGTTAGGCTGTACTGGTATTGTGTGGGGGGTTTCTTACAGTTGAGAAGTGATATTCCTCCCAGAATCTTCAGAATAGATACCTGAAAGTTCAGCTCTTTATAAAGCCAGCTCCTGATCTCCGTACCAAGCAATGAGTCTATACCAAGCTCAACGAGAGGCCTCGCGGGGTCAATGGGGGCAGAAAGTTGTAGTAAGCCCTGCAGCATGGTTATGAATGCCTCTTGAATGACTGAATTAGCAAGCGCCAAATTACTGATACTCTCGATCTGCTCTTGCAGCGAGACTTTCACGCTCATCCTGTTGGCGGTGGGATCAAAGTCTTCGGTTACCTGGAAGTGCGCAAACCTGGGGTCACGATACCACTGTGGCCTGAGCTGACCAGGAGGGACATGCAAGCCAGTTGAAAAGCAAGGAGATTCTGCGCTTGTGGTTTGACCGACACGAATAGCTTCGGTGAATATACAGTGGAAATCGGGCTCCGCGATAGCCATCAACCCAGCTCTGCGCAAAGGCTCCTCGTGCGTTTTCTCTCGGGACACCACCCCGAGACCTAGGATCATGCCAATGTCCACGCAAGACCCGGCTAGTCCCCGTTGCCGCCGCTGTTCGGCAATTGCTTTCATGTACTAGCATAAAGTAAGCCAAAAGAGAAAAGAGATATGTTTAGGTACAATAGCCAAAGACGGAAGGGAGAAAAGAAGAGACAAACACTATCTTTACTCACCATGTTTGCTGCAGAGTAATTGCTTTGCCCAGCATTTCCAATCAATGACGCTGTGGACGATAGCATAATAAAGAAATCCAGATCCGCATCGGAGAACAGCTCATCCAGCTTAGAGCTTCCGTCCACTTTAGGCTCCAGAACACGTACAAAGTCTTCAAAGGTCATGTTGAAGAATGCAGAATCTGCCAGCACCATGGCGCCATTCACGACGCCGACGATTGGTGGCATCGACCTCGTAATCTGATCGTGAGTGGCGTGTAGCTCGGAGGTACTACAAACGTCGAGACTCAGAACCATCAGCTGACAGCCTTGGGCCTTTAGTTCTTGGTGCCATAGAGCTGGCTTTGGTGATCGACTGGCAATTGCGATATGTCGGACATTGTTGGAAACCATCCACCGGCAAAGTGATTCGCCAAGCTCACCAGTCATGCCGACCAGGAAGTAAGTCGCATCGCTGCGAAGAAGCTCTTTCGGATCCAATCTTTCTACTTGATATTCAATCCTGGTCTCAGTAAAATGCTCTACTGCACATACTGTGGCGGCCTCAAAACTCTGCGTGTCGATGCTTTTCTCGAGAGCCTGTTTGTTTGCTAGGTAATCACCCCAGAGGGACTCCAGGACGGCTATTGTTGGGATTGTTTTGCCGAGAAAGTTCGATACCGGAGTTGGTCGGTGTGAGAAGTAGCATTGAGAGTCAACGGTAGCGCATGTCTCTGGGATGGCCTCAAAAAGACGATCACGAAGTGATCTTGAGTCCGGATCAAGGTTGATAAACAGAGAAATATCCTTCGGAAGAAGCAGCCGAAGGGTTCTTAAAGACGTGTGTGGGTGCAAGTAAATAGTTGAGTCGTTTAGATTGGCAAGAGCCTTGTCAGAAGTAACAAGTTTGAGCAGCTGCCTCCTATCTTTCAGAGACAATAAAATCACTTTGGCCAGCACTGGGTCGTTGGTGAAAATGACGGTTGTTCCATATTTGGCATACTCTTGCACTCTTGAAGACACAAGCAAGGCGGCTAGGAGCTTCAAAGTGTTTGGAACGGACTCCTCATCGATGGTGCTCTCCAACATTAAATGATTGGTAGCGGTGATGAGTCGGTCTTGGGATGACGTAAAGGCAAGTGTCATGCTTTCGTGCCCTTCCTGCTCCATCATGCCAATGCATAGGTAGAAGCACGTACCATCGTAAATCCTGAATGCCATCGATGAACATGCTATCACCTTAACAGCAATAGAGGAGTCGCGACCTTCTAGGGAGTGAGACTGAATCATTTGCTGAGCCGATGATATTCCCAATGGAAGGCCCTTTGTAATGGGCCGGAACCTCGAGTTGAATCGGTCGTTCATTTCCTTTGCATGTACCACCCGAGGAATATAAACACGGCCGTTTTCGATTGCCATTTCTCGTTCTTGGGCCCAGAGAATATCATTCTCGTCCACATCTGCTTCAGCTCCCTGGACAAACTGTGCAAAAAGAATGGCCAAGATAGATGATGCTAGGACCTTCGGACAGTCAACGTCCAGGAATGAGAGATTCAGACTCGGCGACTCAGTAGACACAACTCGACCAAGCCCGAGAGTCATAGCACTGTAGGCATCGGCTTGCTTATAGCCTTCTGTGACCCAAAAGATATTCTTGGACTGCTGGAAAAGGTTCTGAAGAGCACGAAACTTCACGGGGTTCATGTCCTTGAATATAGGCTCATCTAACTCCTCCAAGTTCAGTACATACGCTGGAACGCGTAGACCGCCTCGGAATATGTCATCAACAGACAAAGCGTAGGTAATGTGATTGCTCCAAGCACTGAGGTGGCATTGGATTTCACCGATTATACGAGCTCCGAGAAACGAGTTGCCACCGATGATAAGAATATCCTCTTCTAGAGGTGCCATACTCACCACTTCCAAAGGTCGATAGACGGTCTCAAAGGGGACTCCTTGAGCTCTGGAGATGATCAATGAATGAATATGCGTTGACTGTTCAGTCGTATCGTAAGCTATCGAGTCCACCCCCGTAAATCCACAATCCTCTAGCACTATGTCCCAATCTCTTTCGGAACGGACCACAGATTCTGCAACTTCCTCCTCAGTAGACACCAAATCATGAACATGATCTCGAACAAAACATCCGAACAACGACATACCGGTAACTCCGGCCAATAGTAAAATGCCTCCTGGCTTTAGAAGCTGGCGGGCGTTCTCCAATGATAGACACGTAGTTTGAAAGCTACAGGGGAAGGTGTTCGCAATTATGAGATCGTATGTGTGAGTGCCAAACTCCTCGGGAGACATGTTGGCGATATCCAAAGTCATGTACTGGAGTCTATCGTTTCGCGATTCCAAGCCCGCCTGCGCAGCTTGTAGAACCTCTGTTGATGGGTCAGTCAGCAGGTATGATGCAAAAGCATCTCCCAGCGAGTCCAGAACAAGCTCCGTTGTTACACCATTTCCTGCGAAAAGCTCAAGGATCTTCATGCGAGGAAATTTGTGTCCAATCTGCTTGACAGTGCGCGCGACGTAGTCTCGTATACGGCAAACCCAAAAGCTAGATTGCAAGTATTGATCCCGCGCCGTTATGAATTGCAGGTGTGGGGCTGCGTCAGAAACCAGAGAGGCATTGCGAGCAGCTTGAATTAATTTGATACCTGGTGTGCTGGAATCGCTGGCCTCAAATCCGTCCAGGTCCTCGATAACGGCGGTCTCTGATGTCGGGGTGATGCATCCATTGATGTGGAAATAGCTTCGGGCGAGCCTTTCGCATTCCGCCAACGAAAGTAGACAGCTATCATTGGGAAGCGTATAATCAGAGACCACCATGTCGAAAGAGATGTCTTGATCCCATGCCGTTGTATGAAAGATATTCCTGTCATGCTCCTTTGAGTAATCGGCAAGGGCCACGCATTTAAACCCCTCTATCTGGATCAGACAGGTGCCATCCTGGTTGTAGATCTCAATATCACCAGTGAAATAGGAAGAGGAGTCTTGTGTAGGGGGGCGGAAATCGGTAATATAAGCCTCTACATAGAGTAACTGATCTTTCCGAAAGGCACCGTGTAAAACGTGAGGGTTTAATCTCACAGTTTTTGCTCTCCTGGGAATAAAGGCAGTCCGTATGCTCCTGATAGCGGACTTGTTAAAAACAAATTAAATTTGGGGGGAGTGTCGAAAGAAAGTTAGGTCTGGAGGACTTACTCATCACCAGGGGCTGTAAAGGCAACGAAAAGGGCCTGAAAACAGGAGTCTAAAGAGGCCGGATGTATCAACAACGGACTTTCTAGCCTAGTTACTCGTGCGGACGCTTGAAACATTCTTCTTTCCGCACTTCGGAGACCCCTGAACAAACCAGTATACTCCAGGCCAACCGTAGTCATGTAGAAACGGTCGATATCGACGGCAGACATCTCCGAGGAGACTTCCGTCCTGCGAGGAAACAATGAAACATCCGGACTTCCTAATTGTGCTCGAATGCCAGCAGTGAACCTAACACTCAAAGGGTCTGTTCCATCAATCTTGCCAGCGCAACATGAGAACCTCATATCAGCCATATTTGCGTTGGAAGAGCGGACGTTCTCATATGCATCCCAACTCAAATAGGAGATGACTTCGATCCCAGGAGATCCTTCGTCCAGATTAATGCCACGTCGAATATCAAGATCATGCAGCTCGATCAGCTGCAATTCTTGCCCCCACGAGCCCAGCGCCGCTTCCACAGCCATGACACAGTACCCGGCTGCAGGAAACAGAATATCATTCTGCAATTTGTGGCCCTGCAGCCACGGGATTTCGTGTGGGTGTAGAACATTACGCCATCTCATCTGATGTCCAGTCCTCTCGATACACGGCCCCAACAGTTCATGAGGCTGCTGGCGGCCCCTGTATTCCTTTGATAGACGAGTTTCCTTCCAGTATGTGACTTCATGATCCCATGGATATGTCGGAAGGTCTTTCAAAAGATGGAAGCTGTCAGACACGGTACCATTGATGGCGGTTTGGAGCTTGCTCAGATTGACAGATGAGCCTAGAGTGGTCCATAAATTGCCTACACAAGTACCAAAGGCAACGACGTCCTTCTCACCACGTTTCAAGGTTCCGTAATACGGAACGGGGGATTGGTTTAGGGCTTTCAGGGTTTGCGCTATTGGTCCCGCCAGCGCTGCGTGGGGACCGACTTCGATGCCTGCATCGAAGGGTCCATGATCTCTAATTGCCTGCTCCAGAGCGTCGGAGAATAACACTGGTTGCAGCAGATTTTCAACCCAATAATTATTGTCAACTTGATCAGAGCTTGAGTCCATCTCGAACCCATGCACAGAGGATACCCAAATACACTGAGACTGTGCAGAAGTGTATTTAATATTACACTTCTGTAGAGAGTCCAGATATGGTTGTACACAAGACTCCATGAAAGGCGAATGATATGCCCTGTTGACATGAAGCATGCGCGCAAAAAGCCTTTTCTCCTGGAGTTCTTCCAGTACCGTTTCTAGGACTGCTTTTTCTCCAGATATTGTTGCAGAGAATGGCGCATTGCTGGCGGCAGCAAAAATTCGATTTGAATACTCTGCACGGCTGCATATTTTGCGGGCTTCGGAGAAGCTAATTCCCACTGCCATCATTGAGAGTACAGGTTCAGCTCCCGAATCTGATTTTTTCGAGTAGAGACCCCTGTAATATGCAATCATTATCGCTGCTTCGGCCGACAAGCAGCCAGCAGCATATGCCTGTAAGATACAATCCATAAGTGATGTTTTTCTTTCTCACTTCCGAGGGAATGTATCACTTACTGCAGCAATCTCCCCGCTGCTATGTCCAACAATCACAGAGAAGTGAATACCAATGCTCCATAACAAATCTACCAGCGCAACCTGTATAGCAGTACATAGAGGTTGGGAAAAAGCGGCTTCGTTACACCTCGATTCATGCTTGTCAGCTTGTAACTGTTGCCGAAGGGACCAAGACGGCGGGTCAGGAAGTTTTCTGAGGGCATCATCTAAATGATCAATAGAGGAAGAGAAGACCTGCGATTTAGAAATCAGGTCACGGCCCATGGTTGGCCATTGCGCGCCTTGGCCTGTGAAGACACCCAGGATACGGCCTGCATCCCCTGCCTGCAGGGTCCTACTGCCGCTTAGGCTTCCTTCATTTCTCTTAGGGCCTGCTTTAAGACCGATTAGCTGCTCTAATATCTGATCTCGCGAAAAGCCGATAACATATTCTCGTATTGGAAATATAGAGCGACGTCGGAGCGTGTGTGCAAATGATCCTAGTTCGGTGGAAGGATGACTCTCTAGATAAGCAATAATTGCATCAATCAGAAGGGATAGTGACCTCTCTGAGTATGCAGAAAAAGGCAAAAGTTTTAGGTCGTCTTCAAGCTTTGGACTGCAATGCATTTGGCCTGACTGGCAGACATTCCGGCCACTATGCAGGGATGGATCGTAACCTTCAAGTATCTGAGATATGAAGTTAGTCAGATAAACTTCCTCATCATTAGGTTTATCTTACACAATGTGCGTTTGTGCCTCCAAATCCAAAGCTGTTTACCGAGGCACGACGTTCTCCTCCTTCGGGCCAGACTTTGGGCGTAACTGGGACCTGCAGGTCGTCATAGAACGGTAAAATTCTTGGATTGAGACGGTCGAAATGCATATTCGGAGGAATAATCCGATTCTGAAGTGCCAGTGATGCTTTCAAAAGACCAGCAATACCAGCTGTTCCTTCAGTATGGCCCACTATTGTCTTTATGGAGCCAACAAAAAGGGCCTCCTCCTCTTGGGTTTCACTTGGGCCCGTCACACGAGGAAAGAATACGGACTTAATTGCTTCCGCTTCAATAGGGTCACCTGCAGGCGTCCCCGTTCCGTGTGCCTCGAAATACTGACATCTTGAGGCTAGGTAAGCAAGTCGGTACTTGAATAAGGAGGAGCCAAAACTTACCGATCGGACTCTTTTGACGGATCCAGCCCCGCCCTGGAATAGGTTTGTCTGATCAGAGCAGCTTGGCTAACAGCGGATGGCATGGTGATTCCATTTGTCCGTCCATCCGAATTAACCGCCGTTTCTCTGATAACGCACTCGATTGCATCCCCATCTCGAATAGCATCCCTTAGGAGTTTGAGAACCACAACGCCGATCCCTTCACCCCTCGCGTAGCCGTCAGCACTTGCGTCCCACATGCGTGACCGGCCCGTTGGGGAAAGCATGTGCAGTTTGGATTCTGAAATGAACATCTCCGGGCCAAAGATCAAGTTGGCGCCAGCGGCGACGGCAGCCGTGCACTCCCCTTGACGCAGGGCCTGGACTGCCTGATGCACGGCTACAAGACTTGAGGAACAGGCAGTATCCACGGTCAGAGAGGGGCCTTTCCAGTCGAAGAAGTATGATACTCGATTGGAGAGAATACTCCGAGCAGTACCCGTTGCATTGTACTGGGGAAGAGACTCGGGATCCCGGGCCTGTACGTCGTAATAGTCGGCACACATGAGACCAACGTATACACCAGTTGACGTTCCCCGCATGGACTGAAGTGACCATCCCGCGAACTCTAACGACTCGTAGACGGTTTCGAGAAGTAACCGGTGCTGAGGATCCATTGCCACCGCCTCGCGAGGGTTGATGTTGAAAAAGCTGGCGTCGAACCGTCGAGGATCCTCGTCCAGGAAGTACGAGTGGGCGACATTCGAGGTGCCATGGTGCGAACCATCTTCGTGCCAAAAGCCATCCACAGCAAAGCGGTCCGCCGGTATTCTTCTGGCGATATCCCTAGGTTGCAATAATAAGTCCCAGAGTTTCTGAGGGTTATCAGCGCCACCCGGAAAGCGACAGGCGCTCCCAACAATGGCCACTGGTTCCCGGGGAGGTGACATTGTTTAGAGCAGGGTAATGCCGAGGAGCCCCAAGCCCCAACCGCTGTATGCCACAATTGAAAGGAGCCGTGATGACAGAAACCTAGTTGATCTTGAAGCTTCAGTAAAGATTGGGTTTGGAGTGACTATCGCGTCGTGCGACCTGTTTCCGGCAAAAGATCAGTCAAATCCAAGCAAGTCTGACCGCGAAGGGAAGTCCATACTCAAATGAGAGTATCTAAAAGGTAAATGCCAACCTGGAGGGTTAGGCAGGTAGGTACTTCGGACAGAGGCCGGACTCCGTACCCCCAGACAGGAACCTCGACTCAGCATAAACATGTCGTAATAATAGCAGGGAGCCTTGCAGGCTATCTCTCTCGGCCTCTTGGCATCCGAATGACACTGGAGGGCCCGTAAGCAAGCCAATCGAGACGACCTCATATTTGACAAGCGTGAGGCTACAAGAGGGTGGAGTCAGCGACGAGCAGGAACAACGTGGGAATGGGGAATGGTGAATGGGGAACATCGCAACTCGAGCCTCGTCTCACGGACAGTTTTACCCCTCAGCTGAACGCAGCATGTAACGTTGGCCCTCCATCTTTCCTTTTTCTGCAGCAGAGATTTTCCCAGGAAATTAATAATTAATCATTAACATTTAATATTTTTATTCATATCGAATTTCGACCGTTGGAGGGCAGGGATGATCCCCGTCGGTCCGGGGCGCAGGGGTCCCGCTTCGGGCCTAGCGGTACTGTAGCTTTACGATGCCCGTATTGCGGAAGTACGGCGTATGTCCCCCGGAGTCTCCAGGAATGACGGCATCAGCCCATCTGACCTCCTCGATAAAATGGGCTCCAGGAACCACCGTTGCCTTTGATTCTCAATCCAAAAGGTCTGCATCCCAGAGTTCCTTTTACAGTCTTACCCCATCGATACCCATGGCCCGCAAGAAAGAGACCGTCCTCAAGCTGACTTCCTTCCGTTACAAGAAGGAGGGCATCTCCGAGAAAGACTTCCACGACTATGCCAGCAAGAACCACGCTCCCAAGGCCGCAATTGTGCAGGCCCGTCATGGCGCGCTAAAGGTTGCTCAGGTTCGTTTTCTTAGACCTCTCCCGCTCCAAGGCATGTGTTTCTCAGACCATGGTCAAATCGCACTAGTATCACACTCCAAGCGCCAGCAAGCAGCTCATCGCCGAGAAAATCCCCTGGGCTATTCGACCGGGTTGGGAACTTGATGACCATGATATCCAGGTGTCGGTCTGGGTCCGTCAAACGGAGACCATGCAGGCCATTGTCATGGACCCGGATTTCCAGTCCTTGGTCGCGGGAGAAGATGAAATCTGCGATCAGACCCGAGCCAAGGTGACTGCGGGGTGGGAGGAGGTCTACGTCGAGGATGGAAAGGTTGTCGACGATGACTACGGCACTTACGAGGAACGGATTAGTGCAGGCTCTGGCAGCGTTGCCACTGATGCTCCCGAGGGAATCCGCATCTGAACCCTGCAAGGGTGCTGGCTGGGCAATGAGAACGTTGAAAGGCAAGGCATATCTAGGGGTAGGCAGTAGGCACAACATTAGTAGGCTTGATAATCACATCCTGATTTTATTTTGACTCAATCTTCCTATAGCGTGTCATTAATACAACCTAAGCAACCAAGACGAAAACATCCTTTCCCCCTCAAGGTAACGGATAGACAAGCTTCTTCCCAGACACCTGCTTTTTCCGGAGCAGGTCCAAGTCATCGACGATTCTTTGTATCCCTCCTGACTGGACCTGGATCGGGTGGGCCTTCAATTTCCCCGCTTGCAGCAAGGCCGTACAATGAGTCGCCCAGCGGATAGCAAATTCACGATCCTCCGGCTGCGCCACGCGCTGGTAAGATCCGGCGAGGTCGATCCGTTCGCCGAAGATGGTAGGACAGAGAATCCAGTCTGGTTTGACCTTCTTCCTACGCCCCTTCAGCCTCTCTGGAAATGATTCCAATGCCGTGTACCAACCCCCTGTTTCACCGATGGCACCGTAGCAAACAGTTGTCGCGCGAGAATCGGCGATGGTGTCCATCGCATACGCTAGTTTCTCACTGGTGTATGCACGAATATCCTCTTTGCATGTGGGAGAGGCATAGTCAAAAACGGCCTCAGCGCCAAGGCCCCGAACCAGGTCAAAGTTCTTTGGGGAGCAGGTGGCCACGGGAAGAAAGCCGTGGTGTTTAAACAGCTGAATTGCCAATGTCCCCGTGGCGGTCGATCCCCCGTAAACAAGAATGTGCTGCTTCGGCCGCGGATTAGGGCTCGGCGACTCAAAGGGGCGCAACCCAAATGACTTGAACACCAAGCCAACGGTCATCAAACCTAAACCGAGGGAAGCGCCAGTTTCGAAATCCATGGACAACGGCATCCGAAAACACAGGTCTGGAACGGTGGCGACATATTCCGCAAATGCGCCTTGAGAAGGATAAGCTGGGTTGGCCCCAAAAACGTAGGCAAACACACGGTCTCCGACTTGAACGTCCTGAACATTGCTTCCTCGTTTTACGACAACGCCGGCAAAATCACCGCCACTAATTGGGCCTGGCGTTACTGTTGCGTTATCGATCATCTTCCAATCGGATGGATTTAGCGCAACGGCCTTGGTTTGTACCAGTACCTGGTCAGCGGTGATTTCCGGAACGGCAACATTGGCCAACCAGCGGAGAGTGTTCGGTCCTTGGACGGTCAATGCCCCCTGCGTCGAGGGCAGCGCATTGGTTGTCGCGGGCATTATAGGAAATTGCACTGGTTACCGATCCTCGTGCCCTGCAATGGCGATTTAACACGGAAGGCAAGGGCCATGGGGGAGCATCGATGGGTAAGTAGGCTATCATCTCCTATTATGTAGCAAGGTGATAGCCATCATGGATGATCGATGATGTATTGTCTGTACGACCCCAACGTTAACATTGAAGAGGCCCATGCTAGACTAATGTCCAACCCCTGTCTTTACCGTATCTTGGCATGGAAAAAATTACAACCAGAGCGTAGGAATTGTGTCTCTTTCTCTTATTCAACGATGACGAGCAGACCCTAGGATACTGCATCAACTCGCTCCGTATCCCTGGTCAGTAAGACTTCTGGGGCCCCTACTTAGTGCTTACATACCGCGGATGATATCCCTCCTGTAGTCGCAGACCAGGTAATCAAGTTTTTCTAGGCATCCCTGGAGAAGGGACAGTAATCAATCCAATTTGGTTTCAGACGTGCGTACATGGCTTGCTTAGTCGATAGTCATGAAGGGCACGGCAACTCTGCAGAAAAGGCAGGATTGAGTGACAGTCTTCCAGCTGACGGTTGCGCGGGAGGATTAATAGCATTATTACCATGGCGTGGCCAGACTCAGCAGCCACTCATGTGTACGACAGTCCGTATCTGCAGCTCGTCAGCCGGCCAAGAGGTTCTTTTTTAGAACCCACTCCCAATAATCCGCATGGTCAAGCCAAACGTGGGAGATCATCAGGGTGATGGATGAAATGTGCTTACGCCCTGCATATTTGGCCCCAACGTCAAATATGCTGGTAGCCTGCTGCTCGTGGCTCAACCTGAAGGAAGGTTTGAGGCGATCCCGTTTCCTCCCCTTCCCTCCTTCGGTGCTTACAGTCTTGCGTTACCTTTGTGTCTTATCTTAGGCACCAACCTCGTGGTACCTTTTTCTTTTTTCTCTCCACGCCTCTCTCCCTTGCGCCATGTAAACCCCTCATAGGCGGTGGTTCTATCGGTCATCTCTGCCATTATACGCTTCGGATTCCTCTATATCGTGCCGGCCAACACGTCCCTCTGGGCTAAGCATGTCATCCAACACGACAACTCCGGAGCAACAAGCCTCTCTGGAATATCAAAAGGCACATCTAAACGAGGATCGAGGCCCAGAGGTGCTAGCAGCCTGCATCGTCAGTATTGTTTTTTGCGTGTTGGCGGTGGTTTTGCGAATATGGGCCCAGTCGATCATTAAGAATGTGTTTACGGCCGACAGTATCTTGATTCTCGTTGCCGCAGTGATAGCAATCGCAACGGCATCATGTACAATTGCTGCCGTCAAGAGTGGGCTGGGAAAGCATCAGGTGAGAAAATTCAGGCCTTGAGAGGTGGAAAAATAGAGGGGTTAAACAGTCAAATAGCTGCGTGTCATGTCGATCGACCCAAACCCGCCAGCCATGACAGCATTTATCTTTGAGGTCTGTCGTACCTTCCGATTATCTACTGCAGTGATGTATTGGCTAATCTGTAGTTAGATGGGGTACATTGTGACGGTCCTTCAAGCTGTCGCGCTCATGTTCACCAAACTGTCGATTCTGCTGTTCTATCAGCGAGCGTTCACGACTGTGCTTCGACCCGTCAAATGGACCATCTGGATCCTTTTTTATTACTGCATCGGGTTGGGAATCGGATCGACTGTCGAATTTATCTGCGCCTGCATCCCTCCACAGATGTTCTGGCTACGGGTCTATCCCATCTTTGGCTACCCACTACCGGAGCCCCTAGAAGAGAACTGTCTCCCGCAGCAGATGCATCTGGGGGTGCCGCTGCTGTTGGATCTGGCGTCCGAAATCGTCATGCTGGCAGTCCCCGCCATAGTCCTGTGGAACCTCCAGCTTCCTCTCCGCAAGAAGATCGGATTGACCTTTGCGTTCTCGATGGGTATTTTTGTCACCGCCATTTCCGTGGTCCGCTTCTACTACTCGTGGCGCATGGTTAACGACGGCGACCTCTCCTGGGACGACACGGACAGCTTCATGTGGACGTCGGTGCAAGTCTGCTTCGGCATTACGACGGCCTGCATTCCGGCGTGCGCGCCCTTGCTGCGAATGATCCAGGCGCATGCCACGCGGAAGGGCACCTACGGCAGTAGTTTCAAGTCAAGCTTGACCAGCCATTCGAAACCGAAAGCCGAAACGGATAGCGTGCTGAATCTAGCGCGTACAACCTGGGACGACGTGGAACAAACGCCGTGGGCAAGTAACTGCTGCGAGATTCGATCGGAGAACCGAGGGGGGCACCCCATCCCCATGCACCCACTAGGGATCCAAGTGTCGCACGATGTGAAAGTAGGCCACATACCGATAACAGTACGGTCGGACAAATGAGCTTTCATTTGGGGGGGGAGGCAAGGGGAGCAGAGGAAAGAAGGTCGGCTGAGCGGATGGATTCAGGAAGGTAGCATCGACGTAGCAGCGCATTGTCCCCCTCGAATAATGTCAATTTCTACTGACTGGACTCTGGAGGCCCGAGCCTGACTGCCTGAGGCGCCCGTGCTACACTACCGTCTCAAAGGGGATTAGCGTAGGCTGACTCAGCCAATGGGGCCATTAGCGCCCGGCATGGGGCAAATGTGCAGTTTCCATTGGACGGTAGTGCAAGACGGGTGGGGGCGGTTAGAAAACCGTAATTTATTACGGAACCTTAATCTGCACCTTTAAGCACTGTGAAATATCGAGGAAATAGGAAGGTACCACCTGCCAGGACTGATCAGGGCCCAGCCTGGTCTTCTCCACTTCCGTTAGATTAGCCCACCCCTGTAAATATGGTCATATGTGCATCCATGGATGTGTCAAAGAAACAAAGATGGTGACGTGGAATCTACAGAACACAGAGGAGAGCAACAAGATCTACCTAAAACCTCGCAGATAGGAAGATATTCCTGATCCGAGAGCCGTTTGCAAAATCCCCCCGCCTCCCCCAGCTTTTTCTGATTTAGAGTGCTTCCCCAGGTGGGTACGTGATCTTCCAATATCCGGGAAGGCGCCCGTTGAGCGGCGCAGGTGCCAGATTATTTTTTTTATCTTATTTTTATTTTATTTTTATTTTCTTGGAGTAGCCCTGGAGGGGGTGTTGCAATATCCAACATCAAATGCCTAGTTGATTAGGTAGGCACTTTCTCGGCCGAGCAAGTTCATAATCTTTAATTTGCAATCTCTAGGGACGTGCGGTGTGGGCTCTGTCTTTTCTTTGTTGGACGCAAGTAGTGGGTGGCTAAGTCGATGCCATGGAAAATACCCCTTGTAAGGTACGCCCAGTCTGTGCCTGCCTCCCTAGGAGTGAGTTGTCCCTGTTATGGATATTCCTAATCTGCTTGTTTTTCCTTATTACACGGCTATTCCCAACACTCCCAGGTCTACCTAGTAGTCCGTGTCTTTTATTCTCGTTGCCATAGAGATCTAGGTGGTATTTTATGCCTACTTCTGGGAATAACAATCTTACAGGCCGCCAGCCCTTCCGGTACCTTCGTTCTCCGTAACCCCTACGTAGCACGGCCACCGGCTTTCGGGTACTGCCTCCTCCGTTCAGCCAACAACTACCTACCTACGGAAGATACCCACCTGCATACAGCTTGGGCATCCTGCCTTAAACAGAGGGCCATGTCCATTCTCATTTCTCGTTGAACAGCAACGTCGCATTGCCAATAATCCAAGCTCTCGCGATGTCACCAGCAGAGAAGTCTACCTATGGTTGGCGATTCTGGGTGATTTTCACGGCTCTGTCTGTTACCTCACTTTTGACGGCCGTGGAATCGACGGTCACGTCGACGGCCCTCCCGACGATCTCGCGGGAGTTGAATGCGGGCGAAGCTTATATCTGGTTTGTGAATGCCTTCTTCCTCTCAAGGTACGTCATCGTTTGATGCTTTTTCTTTTCTTTAACCCTCGAACGAAGATAAGGAACTCAACGAATCCTTTGGTTGCAGCACCGCATTCCAGCCCCTCTACGGTCAGCTAGCAGATGTTTTCGGACGACGATGGCCGTTGATTTCCGCCGTCTCTTTTTTTGCTCTGGGAAGTGGAATCAGTGGAGGTGCAAAGTCGACGGCTATGCTCATTGGAGGACGTGCGGTCCAAGGTGTCGGTCTCGGTGGAGTGAACATGCTGATCGATATTGTAGGTGGACGACAGTCTTCAATGGAAAGCATATCGCCCTATATTGACTCTTGTCTAGGTTATATGCGATCTAGTCCCCCTGCGCGAGCGAGGCCAATTCATGGCTTTGATATTCGTCGTATTCGCCGTCGGGTCCTCCATTGGCCCGTTTGTCGGGGGTGCCTTGACACAACACGTTACCTGGCGATGGTCATTCTACATCAGTCTACCTATTGCGGGCGCCGCCTTGATTCTGATGTTGCTCTTTCTGCAGGTGAAATATCAGAAGGAGACTACATTGGCACAGAAATTGAAGCGAATTGATTGGCTGGGCAATACACTGTTGGTCGCTGCGGTGGTATCGGTCCTTATAGCGCTCAGCTTTGGTGGCACAGCCTATGCTTGGTCAAGCTGGCATGTCATAGTACCTCTTGTACTTGGACTGCTGGGGCTTGTTAGCTTTCACGTGCTACAGACAACAAAACTGTGCCCTGAGCCAACTATCCCTCCGAGGCTCTTTATGAATCGCACCTCGCTCGCTGCGTTCATCCTCGCTTTCTTGCACGGAATGCTGCTCTACTGGGCCCTGTATTTCCTGCCGGTTTACTTCCAGGGAGTCAAACTAAGCACACCGACTCGGTCTGGAGTACAAATCCTCCCAACGGTCATCGTCGTTGTTCCATCAGCTATTTTTGCAGGTGCAATCCTCACCAAGACAGGCAAGTACAAATGGATCCAAATCCTCGGGTTTGCTTTCATGACTCTTGGTATGGGACTGTTCAGCATTCTCGACAAAGACTCCAACACAGGGAAATGGACCGGGTTCCAAATCGTCGCAGCCCTCGGATCCGGTCTTATCATAACCTCCACTCTGCCCGCTGCCCAGGCTGAGCTTCCAGAAGCTGACGTCGCCGCATCGACTGCAACGTGGGCGTTCCTCCGATCATTCGGATCGGTTTGGGGTGTCGCCATCCCAGCTGCTATCTTCAATAACAGATTCTCATCCAGCGTTGCCGCCGCCGGGTTGGACAAGCATCCAGAAGCCGGGGCTATCCTGCACGCAAGCGATGCATACCAGCAAGCTTCCCGCGAGTTTGTACATAGCTTCCCAAAGGAGCTGCAAACTGCGATCGTTCAAGCCTACACCGACGCGCTGCAGCGTGTGTGGCAGATCTCGATCATATTTGCGGGTATCGGGTTTCTGGTAGCCTGGTTGGAAAGAGAGGTTGAGCTACGAACAACCTTGGAGACGGAGTACGGTTTGAAGGATCGGGATGGTGAGAAAAAGGATGAAGAAAAGGTTGAGGAACGAGTGGTCGCTTCAAATGCATGAGAAGGAGCTGTTTTGAGGGATGGCTACTACTGCATTCCTCTTTCCTTTCTATTTACTGTCTGCGTCTCGTGGTCTCTGCTATAAAAAGTTCAATCGTAGTAGTAGAACCCACGATGTAATAGTAATAGTGATATTATATTGGAGATGGTGCTGTTGTTGCTAGTAGCACCTGGTCATACATCAATGGATGGGTGGAAGCTGTTGACTTCAAGCTGAGCCCATAACAAATTCTCAGCTTGAGGACCTATTTCAATGTTAACTAACGTATTCAAAATGGGCAGTAGCTCATAGTATCTGCCATGAATCAGCTGACATGGTTTTTTATCGGCAGAAAATCCCGCCCAGCCACGGAAAGACGACATCACATCTAGCATTGTAAGTATAATTTTGCTACCCTTCATGCTATAATGTCAACGGAATATTAAAGAGGTCATGCTTTACAACGCCCCTCAACGCCATCGCGTACATCGAGCGCCGACACTCCAACAGGCTCGCGACCAAGCGCAAACAGCCCAATAGCGGCTCGAAACTGACGCGTCCACGAACTAGAGGGGGGAAACTGACGGAATCAGATGAGTCGATGAAGCCGAACGTTCCGAGATCCCTGATTAGCTGAACGCCTAATAACTAACTACCTTGTGCATATTTGGCTGACCAAAGCTGACGTTGAAATACTCTGTCTGCCAGTTCTACACAAAGCCGCAGGCTCTTATCGAGCGAGGAATGATGCCAAGACTTGTCATTTGAGCATGAAGCCCCGCAGGTCAACGAGAAGGAAGGCGGATTTGTTTCACATTTGGTTCTGGCAGGTCGGTTTGGGAGTCTTTTGATGCCTGGGGGTGGCTGTTGGGCATACAGAGTGCGTCGCTGCCATCAAAAAATGACGATCGGCATCGCCCAAAACGTAAATCATAAACAAAAAACACCGCGGGCAATAAATCTCACGGTTGGACTGCAACGATGCAGGAGAGGTCTGAAGGGGAAATCGTGAGCTCGAATTGACTGATTCCGACCGATGAGGTGAGATCTCACGTGAGCTGCTCTTCGTCAAGCTCAAAATCCCCCGGAATCCATCGAGCCGATCCTGGTGTTTCGATTTATCTCCTATTCTCTTCGCTATGATTGGTCTGGTGACATCCGCTCAGCATCACCGACTTGACTAACTACTCGCTGAGGGACCAATTTCGTAATACTATGATTTGGGAATGGGCCAGTGGACGCCAGGATCGTCGGGGGCGTCGTCCCCAGTGTCCGAGACTCCTGGACTCCTAAGGGACGCCTCGGCAGTAACGGCCAGCCAACCTGTCTAGACCATTCACCCTCGTCAAAGGTTCTAGTCCTTCCAGGCTTCTAGTCCTATCCGGGCCGCTCGGGTTTCCCTATTTACGTACCTACATGAGGCCTGACATGGAGAACCCAGACCACTTGGCCGTGCAGATAACCAGCGTGAGGCGAGTGGATGAAGGGGACCCGCTTCGCCAACGCAGTGCGGTGGCTCAATAGTCAATAATAATGCCTCGATGGAGCATTATTGGAGAGTTGTCGACCGCTGGATCTCTCTGTTGTCCCGGGATTAAGTTGGCTAACTCAGAGGTACGAGTGAGCTTTGCTTGCTCCACGCCGCTTTCCTATGCGCTGGTCAATTTGCATGCGCTGGTCCTGTCCGAGGAGCCCGGGACAAAAGGCATCAATCAAGCTATATAAAGATAAAGGCCGTCGCCGGTTCATTCAACGTCCCCATTTCCCGTTACTTTTTTCCCTGTTCCCATTGTTTCTTCTTCCCCCCCGACTCCCCACCCGCCTCAAACGTCCCCATTATTCGCCACCGTTTTCGCGCGATGGATACTTCGTCTTTCTAAATCAGGAATCGGCTCTAGCTTCGGGCCCTGAATCGTACCTGAAGCCCCGGGCTTTTGGTCGTGTGTTACAGCCAACTCAGGGGCTGAAGATCCTTTCATTTCGAGAAAGATTCCTGCGACCACAAAAATAAACTAGAAGAAAGAAACGAAGGAGCAATAGAAATTCATCCATCCCCTCCTGCAACGTCCCGAACGCCGGGGCCTTTCGTATCCGGACTCAGGAGTCTCTCCAAGCACCACGACAACCATCATCCATTCACTGCCAGGACTCTCCTGAGCCTGACCGAGTCATCGGCCATCAACCCTGCATACCGCAACAATTGCAACAACTCATCACGCCCTCACTTGCACTTCTTGCACTTCTTGCACTTTCTCTTGCCCTTTCTCTGCCCCGTCCAACAAGTGGTTATCGGTTCTTTCCCTTGATGCATTCTTCCAGTCATCCCTGGTAGTTTGGTACATGCATACATACTCTGAAGTACGCACATTGTTCGTTTATTGATCTGACAGAATTTATCTGCGACATACGACCGACGTGCCCACGCTGAAACTCTAGTGAGATCGGAATTCTAGATCGCTGCTAGGCTGACTCCGTACAACTGTGGTGGCCCTTTCCGTTCTTTTTCCCTTCTTATTGACTGTCGATCCTCTGGTCTGTCGCCCTTCCGCAAACAGGGTGTTGGGGAATTTTGAATTCCTTTCCTGCCCATTTCTTACTTCCTAATTTTAGCAAGCATTTTATAGCCCCTGCCATTAATTCCCCCCTCTTTTTCGTCACTTTCCTTTTTCTCTCTCTCTCTCTCTCTCTCTCTCTCTCTCTCTCTTTGGTACTTTTGTTGTCTGCTCCTTTTCTTTCTCGGTCTTGTCAGCTTCTTTCTTCTCGGTCTATCCATTGTTTCTTCCGTCTTAAATACTTCCACCGCCGCGGTCCACACTCACCCTCGTCGCTCGCAGCCACGACTACGACTACGACGACGACGCAGTTCCTATACGCCATGCACAAACCATCGTTGGCCCAGATTGTGCACAGCGCAACCTTCCCACGCCCGCGCACCAGCGACCCGGCGACGTTCTCAGCTCACATCACCCGTAACCTAGTGCCCGAAGTTCGTATCGAGACCTCAACCTTTTATGGATCGCTAGACAAAGTGGAGGCCCAGTATCCGGGCCTCGACTATTCGTACGGACCCCATCGCATGCGACTCAGTCGGTTTCCATGGCATCGTCGGCTGTTTAGAGTCTTCGACGAGCTGAGACTGACGGAGGCGGAAATCTCCTCTCTGTGTCGCTGGGAAGGCACCAAGTCGGCCCGCGAGCGTTACGAGAAGGAAGAAGGCGTCAAGGTGGAAGACACTACGGCTGCAGGTGTCCGGCCCGCGTCGCCCGCGCCGTTACCCTCCATCGAGATCCATTACGAGGATGGCCCCGAGCGGGTCCGGGAACAGGAACAGGAACCCGAGGAGGAGATCTACGAAGACGTCGCACGCCCCGCCGCAGTCGCCGCCACCGATCGCGACGTGGAATGCGAGATCCAGACCCTGAAGGTCGAGGAGGAGTCGAGCGACGACGAGATCGAGAGCTGCGGGGTGGAACTGAACCATCGTCTGCTGGCGGCCAGCGCTGCTCGCGAGCAGGGTGCTAATGTGCCCCTGGACGAGGATTGGGAGCAGTGGTTGAAGGAAGCCGGCGAGCGCGGAAGCTACGCAGACGTGCTCAGCGCGATTCGAATGGGTCAGCCGCTGAATATCTTGTACGACCTCTCTCCCCCCGTGCCTCATCTGGGTAGGACGAGCATTCGGCAAGCGACGTCACTGCCATCGAATGCGCGCAGTGCGAGAACTGTTCTGAGACGCCCTCATTCGCCCTCTCGGGCTGCCCGTTAGAGAAGGAGGAGGCCATCTCCGGTTGATTTCTGATTTGATCTTTGTTATGTCGCCTTTTCTGCCAATCTCCGGATCCTAGCAAGCGCACGCATCTTCTCTTCCAATGCATTTCTGGGCGCATCAGCGGCGGTGTTTTCTTTCCTTTCATGGCCTCGGCGTAACCCTCCCTCTTTCGGCCCTGCGTTCTTTTTCTTTTGATCCTTTTAATTGTTAATGGTTTCGCAAGTGGTTCCGACTGCTGACTGGTTTAGACTTGCTACTTTTCCTTTTTTTTCCCCCCCGTATTGTGGAATCTAATACCCTGCTGAACTATTCCTCTGCCATTTTATTCTAGCGTTGCATGAACTAAAATGATGATGGTTGCTTTTTTAATACTTTCCAAATACCGCTCCAGATAAGTCGTATGTGAACGGAGTAAGTAGATTGCGTAGAACTAGTTGCGACGGAGGATCGGCGTGGAGCGGACTAGAATTCCCAAGGAGAGCTTGAGTCTCCACGCTCCGAAGGTCCCCACGACTCCTGCAACTCCCCACCAGAAACCAACCAGCAAGCTGCACCGCGACGATGTGCTGAAACGCTCGCCTTCTCCGTTCCTCTTTCGTCGTCGCTCCTCGCTATGATCAAGGCCATCTTCTACAGTAAATTCGACACGCAAGAGGGTAAGTCTGCCAGCTCTCGGCCATCGATCCAATTGATCTCTAACCCCCCCCGGTTTGTCTCTCTCTCCAGGTCCCAAGGTCGTCCACCAAGTCCCCGAGGGAGCCATCGTCCCCTCCAGCACGACGCCCTCGCAGCCGCCCTTTTTCACCTTCTCCGATGTCTCCTTCTTCGTGATTCCCCGACAGGAGCTCTGCGGAAACCTGATCCAGGTGTGCACCAATGGCTACCGCATTCTGGGCTATCCGATCTGCATGAAGTCCCTCCGTTACGATCGCAATGAATTCATCTTCAATTTCTGCCTGGTCCTCACGGAGGAAGAAGACTTCAGCACGTACAAGAGCGTGGTGCAGAAACTGGCTGATCTGATGCATGGGTTGGAGGAACAGAATGGCTTCTTGTCAAGAGACCATTCCAAGAGCGGCGAGGGGAAGGTGTACAGTTTGTGTGAAACGCTGATGGAGGATCTGAATAATTACTGCGAGAGCATGATTCCAATCGGTGAGTCGTTTTCTCCTGTCGGACTGCAATGGCTGACTTTGGAATTCTCAATTCTAGACGACTTGAACACCTTGAACGTCAAGCTGTTCCCGGTCTACCCTTCTCCCCCATCAGTTCGAGCCTGGCAGGTCCCACTATTCACAGTCCGATATCAGGCCTTTATGGACGAGAATTGGGACCTGACGATGCAACGGGTACGTCTTCTGTCATTCGAGCCCCACTGCAGAATCTAATAGAAGCCCTGAGCTAGATCGTCCCTCATATCAACGGTGCCAACAGCGTCCGCATTATCTCCATTCTCGCAGACACCGATTTCTCCCTGACCTGTCGCGCAATCCGCCACCTCCTTTATTATGGCTGTCTCCTCCTCCTCGACATCTTCTCGTTCTCCGCCATCTACGCGCCCACCGCTCTATTCAGTTCCACTATCGCCTCTGACGAAGACATGCAACGCGAATGCGCCCGCTACGTCAACGCAACCTTCGCCTCGCCAACCACAGCTTCTACAAACTTCGACCCAGATCTCCCCCCTCGATACGACGACCCAGACGCCGTCTGGCCGCCCACCGGCGATCCCATTCACGTCGACCTCTCCAGCAACAATGGGAGCCCACGCCCCGTGAGTCCCAGCACGACATCCAAATCAAGCTCCACTGCTCGCACCGACCACCACTCTCAAAAGCCATCCACGACAACCGCAGCCCCGGAACACAGCACCAACAGCAGCACTATCGTCGACGGCGTCTCCATCGTCGAGCTCTACGCCAGCCTCAAACAAGGCCAAAGCGTCAAGCAATGGTACATGCAACACAGCCGAGAACTCGCGCACATCGACATCCGGCGCTTCATCACCTTCGGCGTCATCAAGGGGTTCCTGTACCGCGTGCACAAATACGCCATCGCCACCGGACTGCCCGCCCCGGCCTCCAAATCCTCGCACCTGCACCACCAACACCTCCAGAACTACCCCACCAGCGGCCCGTCCTCGCGCGGCCCCGGCACGGGAACAAATAGTCCCTACGCGTCCAGCGTCGGCGACGACCCGGCTCCCATCGCTGGCGGAGACCACCAGTCCACCTCTGTGCACAGCGGCAGTCGGCCGGGCACGGTGGTGATGGTCGACGACGAAGACGAAGAGGATTACATCGACGATAAGACGCTGTCGAAGTATCTGGACGGCATGCATTGCTTCGATCAGATCTGTACGGAGCTGGAGATTAGTGAGAAGGAGTTGACGGCGCGGTTGAAGCGCTATCCGGGCGAGGTGTTGATTATACATCGATAACACAGCGTGGAACTTCTGCCCTTTTGTCTAGGATTCTAGGCTAGTCTCGTTAGAGACTTTGGTCCTGATTCTTGATTCTTGATTCCGTTTTTGATACCCACAATAAATGAAAAGAAAGTTAGAAAGAAATTTTTGGATACTTGCAAGACAGAAATATGGAACTTTTACTTGGTTTACTCTTATACAAGATAGGCTAGCATTGATATTGACACATTGACAGTAACAATTACAGCCATCGAAGGCCTACCTACCTACTCACGAGTCTGTCTGCTCAAGACAAAAAGGACCATCCAAAAAACGCCCCATTATCATATCGTACCAACCAAAACAAAACAAGAAGTTCCATAGTGACGCCCAACAAAATCTATGACTAACAAACAATCAGTCATGTTTGAATTCATCCCATTCTTTGCAATCCAGATCGTCCATCATTTGATATAATAAAGTGAAACACCGACTCCAGCTGTACATGAAGAAAAGGGGTAATTATGTGATAAAAAGGAGAAAGAAGGGGGGGAGGGAGAGATCACTCCTGGTCTTCATCCCACCCTTCCAGCTCTCCTTTCTCGTACTCGGCCATAACCGCAGGATCAAAGACGGATTCTGAACCCGTCGGCACGGAGGTCTTGCAGTCTCCGAACACAGGCCCGATGCAGTCGATCCAGCGCTTGCGACGGTCCATGAGCGTTCGCGCAACATCTCCGATGGCTGGACGTCCGACGCCCGCGGCGCTCGCGACGTGGCTACCGCCGCCGGCACCGCCAGGGCGGTGTTTGGCCTGGGAGCCCTTTTTGCTCTTGCCGAGGGTGCGGGTGCGTTTCAGGTAGGCCTGCTGGACCTGCGAATCGAGGTCGTCGTGGATGGTCATGTACTCCTGGTAGGCCATGCGTTCGCGAGCGACTTCGAGGAGCCGAGTTTTGCGCGCGCTGTTGATGATCATTTGTTTCTTGAGTTCGCTTTGCAGGAGACGCAGGCGCTGGGCGATATCGTCGTCGTAGTGTGCGTCGTAGTCCGGGTTGTCTTCTGCGCCGAGGAAGCCCACATGGCGGAGTTCGGCCTTGAGGCGTTCGTCCAACTGTGCGTGGTCGAGCTTGGCAGCGGGCACCTTGAAGCCGTTCGGGGATGCATCCGGAAATGACGTCGCGGAAGGCTGAGGCTTGGTCTCGGAGTCTCCTCCAGCAGTGGGATTATCAAGATCCATCGAGTCGTTGAAGGTGCCATTAGTGGTGGACATCTCCCCGTTGGTCTGTCCACCGGAGGCGGGCGTTTCATCAGGAGCGCGATGCTCGTAGCGGAGTAAGGAATATAGTCGGCTAACCAAAGGTCCGACGGAAACTTTATCCGTCTCCACGGTTTCATCTGTGAC
Organism: Aspergillus persii; assembly: GCA_002215965.1. Taxonomy (NCBI): domain Eukaryota; kingdom Fungi; phylum Ascomycota; class Eurotiomycetes; order Eurotiales; family Aspergillaceae; genus Aspergillus; species Aspergillus persii. The sequence goes on along the minus strand of NGZO01000002.1, from coordinate 5,344,682 downwards.
TTGGTCGATATTGCCGCGACCTTGATTTAGGGGGAGGCGCTCGCGATCCCCGTTGGCTTGGTCAAGATTCATCATTCCATCTTCCTCGGCCCATATGTCACTGTAATGCTTCTTCCCGCGTCGGGGCATGACGAAAGGAGTCGTACGATCGCCTTTCTCTTTCAAAAAGGCAATATCCTCTTCCGTCAATGGTCGCACATAGGGGTCAATGTAGGCGAGAAACGTGTTGGCGCTGACCTGATTCGTAGGTTTCGCGTTGCTGAAATCCTTATCCGGAGGGATACCCGCCATCATATGCGACAGATCGCTCCGAGGGAAACGATTGACGCAATAGATTTCTTTCTTATCCTCATCGGTCATGTCGGGAGTGACATCGCGAATATTGTAAATCGTAGGATCGTCAAATTTTAACGGATTGGGACCAAACACCTGCACCTGAGTGACTGCGGGCGCCGGCTCGGGTTGATGGGAGTCGGAGCTGTCGTCCGACATGGGCGAGTCGGCGGTTTCAGGTTGTTCGGCGGCGGCAGCATTGGGTTGAGGTGATTTGTGGGAAGGAGACAACGGCGAGCCCTCAGAGGCGTTCTTCGACTTTTTCGGTGATGGGGATACAGCTAGAGATGCGTTAGCCTTGCCCGCAGGTCCAACGACTTCACACGAAGGGGTTTGCATCTGCGTACTATTTTCCATTCTCGTTTCCATACCATCCTGTCGTGACAGTTCGTGAGCGCCGTGGGTAAGTGGGCGATCTTCCTTTGAACTGCTCCCGCGCTCCTTTCGTTTCTTTAATTTCCCTCCCTTGGAAACCTTTGTTTCTTCCTCCTCGTCGTCGGCCTCGCGCTTCATTTTGGGACGATCATTGTCGAATGAATCTCCGTCATCAACCACCTCCTTTCGCTTCTGCGACAGCTCACGGATCCCGGCGTTGCAAGAATCCCCACGTACTTCCGCTAGTTGGCTGAGGGTTTCCAGATGCTCTTTCAAGGATTCAAGGGATTTGGAGTCTGGGATGGGGCCCACGCCGCCCATGCGATCCAAAATCTCTGAATATTGAATGGTCTGGGGGATAAGTAGCTTGGAGGCGTCATTATCGAGATAAGTAGACACCGGAGCGATGGGGCCGGCACCGAAGCTGGAGTTGGGGGTCGTGTTGCGGCTTCGCGATGGGCGGACATCGCGCCCCTTCCCTTTGCCTTTATTCGCAGACGGCATTTTTCAAGGCGACTCTTCGGTAGGTTGTAGAACGAGGGGGTTGCGGGGAGGTTTCTGGACTATGAAGGGTACGTTGGGTTGGCTGAGGCGGTCGGGATTCAATTTCCCATGACGTTCACGCTCACAACTGATCTGTAGAGGGCGTAAACCAGATCACGGGTCGATGCGATGCGATAGGACGGATTTCGATGGCTGGTTATGAATGGGACACCCAAGGATGTGGCCGCGCCTGTTTGTTGAAGTCGGTGTCTGGGGATCGCGAGGTCGCTGCCAGGTCACATGATGCACGTCACATGTAGTGCACGTGATCCTGAGATCGACGCCGCCCGGTTGGGTAAGCGGATCGCCGCCGTTTCCTCTTCGCAAGCATCGGGCAATCATCGCTCTGTTTTAACCGCTGGCAGGTTGCGGGTTTTGATCTCGTTGGCCATCTTTGGGCCGCCCCGCTTACCCATGGGATATCTTGTTGCGCTGTGAAACTACTTCTACGACTTCGGATTGCGTTAACTACTCCTGCCTGCTGACTACTCTGCATCGACTTGATTAGCATGACTCTGGAGTCTGGACTATAGTCGAGTCGAGTCGAGTCGCCCTCTCGGTATATCATAGCTACATAGCAATCGAATTTATTACATTTGTTGCGAAACCTTCTCGCTGTTCCAGGATCTCTCCGACTATGGGACCACGTACTGTAGGCCAATCCGCAAACGTCATCCCCATCCCCCGTCCGCAAACGGTAATCTGCTCTTAGCGAGGATCTGCGAAGGGCGAACAAGGACGGGGGGGAAAGAGAAAAAGAAAAAAAATGCAGGGCGGCTATCAGACAAAATCCCATGCAAGGGAAAACGGACCAACAGGAACAGGGAAGAACTCGATAGCATGCAGCTAACCATGCCGTTGACTTCCCGCCAGCAGTGAAAGCGAAACATTCGAGACCTGTCAGCATTCTTGCGTGAACTATTGATTTACCCTCACATCCCTCTCCCCGATCTAACCGCCTTCTCTTGTCGCATCCTACGTTTGACCGCTCCAGTTCCATGCAGGATGCTTCATGCAATTGACTCCGTCCTGATTTGAACCGCATTAGAGTTTCGCATTTCGTATGGAAAGGAAATATTTGGTTTGATGTCCTGCTGGTTATGGGTATGATTGATCCTCCTGGCATGTCGTCTTTTCGCCCTTGGACAGTGCAGATCCACGACTATCTCTGTTTATCACTACCCAGGTCAATGGACTAATGCCTTCTATCATAGCTGCCGCATCGCTCACGACGGCGGCCTCGCTCTTCACAGGTCCGGAGGTAGCGACTAATACCACGCCTTTTGTCAATGTACGTTGGGCTCTTTTTCGGCACGTGGAGAAATGCACGAGGTCGGATATGAAGGAGGAAATCATACGAAATACTGATAAGATTGTATCTTGCAGGATAGTGCGGCATTCCACCTGGCTCTTGACGACACGGTCCAGACACTGTCCACCCAAAATGCACCCGACAAAGGTCCCATTAAAGGTTTATTTTATGTTCCTGATCTCGATATTCACGACCCATGCCTCAATGCGACGGCTCAATATATTCCTGCGAATGTCACCCGCTTCGAGGACGTGAAAACATTTGGCTTCCGCACCGTTGGGCTCGCGCCGTGGATAAGCGCCGACTGTACGGAGTCCTTCCTGCATGCCTCTCAGCTCGTCGAAACCAATGCGCTAGTATTTTTCATACCCTCCAGCAATGACACCAAACCACCGGCAGAAGACAGCTCGGTATGGGCATTGAAGGATAAAGAATGGAAAAGTCGGAATAAGTACCCGGTTTATGCGATCCCTGGCCCAGCGGGTGCGACCATCATGCGCGAACTATCGGGGTATTCGGGGAATTCGAGCCGCTCGCATAATGAGTCTACGGAATTCTTGCAAGAGGGGCAAGGCGAGATGCGATTATTTGCCCTCATCACCCTAGGTGAGACCATCCCGCTTCATACTACCCGCTCGGGAAAGACTAATCATGATCGGTTTCCGAATAATTGCAGATAAACGTGGAAATAAAATGCCCAGTCTTTGGGGATTTATCCTCGCGATAGTAGGGACGGTGCTAGTCCTCAGCGTGATACTCCTTCTCTGTTACCAGATCGTGCAGAAGCGGCGGCGCGAGAGCTTGCAGCGGCGAATCGAAGCGGGAGAAGCAGACATCGAGCACTTGGGTCTTCACCAAGTAAAGGTATCCCAGGAGGTCCTGGATACTTTCCCGGTGTATGCGTACCCGGATCTAGAAGCTGTCAGCGATCGGGACACTCAGTCGAGGTCTGGTGACGATATCTCTCCACAACCACTGGACAGGGTGGAAGAGCAACACGAAATGTTAGAGACCGAGAACGAAGCGCAGATAAGGACAGATCAGGCCATCGAAGATATTCAAAATCCGACGAACGAGACCAACGAAAAGGAGGCATCGTTTAATCAAGAGGACGATATATCGACTAGTAGCCAACGTCAAACACAAACTGTCACGCCTTCATTCAGGAACCGACTCAGTCACTCTCAAACAACATGCGCTATCTGCCTTGACGACTTTGTGCCCAACGTGGCCATTGTGCGCGAACTTCCATGCGGGCATATCTACCATGTCGAGTGCATTGACGCCTCTCTGGAGCAAAATAGCAGTCTTTGCCCGTTGTGCAAGAAGAGCGTTGTACCACCAGGGAGTTATCCAGTCCCGGTGACAAATCGCATGGTACACCTCGATTATATGCTTCGAAGGTCGACCCGATAGTACTTGGTCCCTTTTCTGTGACGTTTGAATGATTGATAGATACCCCTTTGTATGATGGACGAATATAACCTACCCTCTGAGGTATACATAGTATAATACATATCTTCAGCCTCTTCCCTCCTATTCCAAAAGCGGGCATAGCAAATCGATATCCAGAAACCGTATCCAAGACCTAGTGTGTTAAGCAAACTTATCATGCTTCCCCTTCACTCTCACATCCAAAATCTCCTCATGGAAATTCCCCTCCCGCCTCGCCCTCTTCAACCTCTTCACGTCGTCATCGTCTAGCTTCCTCCCCACAATCTCCTCCAATTCCTTCCGACTCACCTTCTCCTTGGCCTTGGTCTCCTTATTCGCCTTTATCTTCGGCTTGAAGCGCGCCTGCATGCGGATCCTTACCGTTGTTTCGAACGAGATCTGTTCCGCATCTCCGCGCACCTCCCACGCCTTCCCACTCACATTCTTACTCGACGTCACCTCCTTCACCGATATGAAGTTCTCCTTGTCGCCGCCTGCGGTCTGGAGTGCGAACGTTCCGGGTACTTCGCCGGGGATCGCAAGGAAGGATTCGCGATGCGAGATGGCGGATGCCGTGGCGCTGGGGATGCCGTAGTTATCGCAGCCGAGGAATCTATCATCGCATATATATAGTTAGTCTTACTCTTCTTTTCTAGGAAGTTCACCTCCTCTCTCTCTCTCTCTCTCTCTCTCTCTCTCTCTCTCTCTCTCTCTCTCTCTCTTTCTCTCTCTACACATCCTCGAAGTACAGAGTACAGGGCAAGAACTCACTTCCCATGATGACCCTTAAACCCAAACGCGTCTGTCCCTGCAACCCTCATAGCCACCCACACCTGTCGCACATCATGCGGCTCCGCAGTCCCTGGGTCTCCATCGATCGTGTTCTCGAGGTCGCTGGCGAACGCCTTTCCGTTGGCATCACTAGCTATGCAGGTCGGTGGTTCGGAGGCCAGGACTAGGATCACGGGGCCGGCGATGTCCGATGCGACGTCGGCGTTCACCCAGGTCTGGTCGTCGGGGGTTTCGTCGGCGGTGGTGATGGCGGAGGAGGGGTGGGAGTCGGTGTGGGCGCGTTTCGCGGAGGGGAGGATGTCGCCGGAATCTGTGGTGGTGGTGGTGGTGGAGTGGTCGCGAGTCTTGCGTTTCTTGGGCTTGTCGCCTTTGAAGGTTAGGGGTTTTACCATCTTTGATCTGGGAGGGGGGAATAAATAGGTGTAAGGATGTTGATAATAAAGATATTTGAATGTGAAAGGGGGAGAGGAAGTGGAAGGAGGTTGGAGTTGGTTTTATTTCTTATCCGATAAGATAAGTTAGAGAATTATCCCCGATGACATAAGGTCGTCACGCATGATGCTCCCAAGGTCCTCCTGGATGAGTTCACGTCCCCTCCTTTTGTTACTCTGTCCTTCTTGAATCTCACTCAATTGCATTCCAAGGTCATCGTTCATTTCACTTCAATCTCGTTCTGATCATATTTTGATCTCCTATATAGTATGGGTGTAACCGTGTATAACTATATATATATATATATACCCGTCCATCTATTTCGAACAGACTTGCATATACAATTAATCAAAAGTGATCGCCGCCTTGATCGCAGTCTTATTCTTCATCGCTTCCAGACACTCCTCCCACTGGTGAATATTGTACACCTTGTTTACGATACCCTTGACCTTCACCTTACCGGAATCAAGGTAGTCAATGGCAGCAGGGAACTTGTATGTCTCGGAGAAACTGCCCAGGATATTGATCTCGTCGCCGACTATTGCCATTCACATTAGTCACAAACAAACAGACAAACACTCCAGGAGAACATGAATGCGAGAGAGAACTTACAGATCTTGCTAGGCGGCCAAGACACCCGGTCCTTGTTCGAATAGACACCGTACACGACAAGCTTTCCACCACGACGGACATAATTGATCGAGTCCTCGAGGATCTTCACGCTACCAGTGGCCTCGACCACGATATCGAACCCGTACGGGTTGTCCTTCTTGAGCTTTTCGAACTGCGCGCTGGGGTCCTTGCGGGACAGAGCAATGTACTCGTCGCCGGCGTCCAGGGACTTGGCCAGGTCCAGTTTCAGGCCTTCAGGGGCGCACACGACGACGCGGCACCCGCCGTTGAGACGGAGGAGTTGAGCTAGGATCTAATGGTTCTTATGTTAGTCTACAGACTGGGTCGCCTAGATCGCAGAGCAGCTTACCAGACCCGTCGGTCCAGCTCCGAACAACAACACCGAGGATCCCATCTTGGGAGCAATCTTATCCAGGCCATGGGCAGCGCAAGACGCAGGCTCCAGAAGGGTGGCGTCGACGTCAGAAAGATTCTTGATCTTGAACACCCGGCCAGCTATTCAGGTCAACAATACCGACAACAACAAGACACAAGGCGCACAATACCAGGATAAGCGCAATACTCAGCAAATCCGCCGTTCATGGTTACACCATGAGCCTCGAAGTGTTCACAGAACAGCTCCTCCCCGCGACGACAGTAGAAACACTCTCCGCACAGCTCGGAGTTATCAGCCACGACGCGCTCGCCGATCTCGAAGCCCTTGACCTTGGGACCGACGGCAGCGACCACGCCGACAGTTTCATGGCCTAGCAATTTATCAGCGTTGTTTCCCTGCCAGCAAGGCCATGAAATAAAAAAAAGAAAGAAAGAAAGAAAGAGGCCAACATACCAGGAACCAAAGGAAACTATCCATCGAATCACCATCAGCGATCCAATCCACACAGAGAATCAAATATGCATTTACCTTGGCAATAAACTCTCCTTCATGAATATGCAAATCCGTACCGCAAACACCGCACGCCTTGACCTTGATCTAAACCAACCGAAATCAGCTCACATCAAAGTCAATTCCCAGCAACAACCACCAGAATATCCACCAGGGATGAGAGAACAAACAACCTACCAAGACATCATTATCGCGAAGCTCAGGCAACGGAACATTCACGATCCCATGATTCAGCGGCTCTTCATATCTAGAATCGACCAGGGTCAGCGCGCTTCCTTTCGTCACACTCACACTCAGAGTACTCGATACGAGAAAGAAATCCAACCCCGCCAAATCAAACCCAAAGACAGAACAAGCAAGCAAGAAACACAGAATCAAAAAAAAATAAACAAAACAAAATCAGGCTAGGTAAAACCACCTACCGCAGAGCTTTCATCGACTGAGGCAGATTCGAACCCATGATGGAATGAAACGAGCAAGTAAGATAGGTAGGTAAGAAGACTAGATGATAACTATTCGTTCCTCAGCTCAGATGAATATAATAGGTAGAATATATGATATGAACTGAACTGAACTAACCAACCCAGCCCAGACGGAAATCGAAAATCAAACCGAGTCAGTCAGTCGAAAAAAAACGAAACAAAGAAAGAAGGAAGAATTCAAGATGAAAGAAAAGACACCACGGACCAAGGAAACGACTTCTATTTATGTACCTATCCCTTTCAGTCACCCAACCAACCCCTCCAAGTTTTCTCCTCTCTCTCTCTCTCCTCCCTAATAGGCGGGGAACAGAAAAAAAGGAAAATGGCCAAAGGCAAAACAGCGCAAGGAGAGGGGAAAGCCGCCTAAGCATCGCATCAGCTGCGAATTCGCGGTGCTTCCAATCAAGGCTGGATGGGCTGCTTGGTATAGAATCATCCAGTCCCGATGGGGTATTAGCGCGGTGGGGCTCGTTGAACGTCTGGAGAAGACTGGGCTCGTCCAATCTGCTTGGGATTTCTGGCCAGCCGATCTGTCACTTGTCCCTAGAAGCCTAAATGCCAGTCTCATACAGAGTACCTAGTCATCGTATGACTGCCCCACTTGGGATTTGGTACGTTCTAGCACGATCGAATGCTCCTGACACCTTGGTTTTCTGGGAACGAAAGTCCCGAGAGAATGGGGGAGAACGATAGGAATGACGATCGGTCTTAGCTAATTTCTACCCTCAGGATAATATACAGGATGGATTGTTTGCCCCTCCAAATCCCGCTCTCACCGCTGCATCGTCTGGGTTCGCCGGGAGAATCCCAGCTAACTCCCGGTCCCCCTGTCGCCTGCTGTGCTTACTCTATTTCAAGCCGAATCCCTCGCTGTTCAACACCGCCTCCCACAGCATCCGCTCCAATCGCTCGCGGGACTCGTATCGGTAGAGCCCCAGCATATTGAAACATGTCCGTGCTGTCGGATACCGTGACGAATCATCGCCGAGACACATCAGCCGGATCGAGAGGCTCGTCGCCCCCATGGCCGGGATCCGGTCACTCCCAGTAATGAACGACAGGATCTTCCGCTGTGCCGCGGGCTGCGTGTGCTCAAAGAAATCCCAAAACCACCGTACGGCCGGCACTGTTTCCGGCCGAGGGTGCGACCAATTGTCATACGTGGCCACCGCCCTTAGCGAAGCCACGTCCAGCGCCTCGTCGGAGCCACGTACCAGCAGCTCGATTTCCTCGGGTCGGAAAAGCGACAGCGCGTTGCCGCCACAGACAGTGAAGAACCCGCGCTTGAAGGGCTCGTACTGTCGCGTGACGGCGGTATCTAGGAGATAGTGAACGTACAGGTCCACAAACTCCCGGCGATTGGCATTCGTCACGGGCCGAGACTCCCCCCCTGCGCAAAGAGGCACCGACACCATCTCTCCATACCGATCCACATGCGCCACAAAATCGTAGCAGAAGGTGTCGGCGACGTCCCCTTCGAAGTCCAGCAGGGCCCGGAGGCCCTTGGCCAGCGCCGGTCGGTATTCCGCCAGATCGTCCAGACCACACTTGAACGACGAGCGTGTCGTTGCCAGCTGTGGTGCGGTTCCAGTGAGAGGTGCCGCGGCCAGGAGCTTCTTAAAGGCAAAGGGCGGGAGGGCAATGTCCAGAATGGTCGAATTGTAGATGGCTAGCCCCAGTAGAACTCCGACCAGGAAGAACTGTTCCGAAGATTCGAAACAGTACGGATTAAAGTAGCAATACTGAGAGTCTTCGTCGTAGATAAAAAGGCCTACCGACCAAGTCAGATGAGCAAAGCGCCGCAAAAGTGAGCACGGAACTGATTATTCACTTACCATGATGAGGGTCAAAGACCTCCCGGACCAAGAGCAGGAACCACTCTTTACGAAGGCCTCCGGCATCAACACCCTCCTCTCCGACGAACTCAATCCGCAGTCCTTTCTTGATCTCTTCCTGGCTAGAGCCAACAACCTCACTGACCCCGCGGAGACTATCTTCTACCAGACAATCCCGCCGCACCTTCAGGACCAGGTACTGACTGATGGCTTTCCGACTCAATATGCTGTTGAAGAAGGCTTCGCGGGCCTTGACTTCCATCTGTCGACGAGCGTCATGCTCTAGAACGTGGATTTTTGCCCAGATGCTGAGGAAGAAGGGGTACTGGCAAAATGAAAATTTGGCTGTTTTTGACTCCCAAGCCTCGAAATCAGCCACGAGGTCTGAGTAATCGAGTAGGGTGTTGTAGAATGTACTAATCGGGACCATATGCCCTCGCCGTTGCGGTTGGTACTTCGTCACTGTGCCCGCAGCCTCGGGTCCATCCGGTTTTCGTGAAACGTGGGCATTATTGGCCGTAAACAATAGCGACATCACGCGAGCAGCGGCTCGCAGCTGCCAATCGTCGTTGTAAACGACCGGTTTGTCTCGCTTATCGTTATTCTGTTTATTGGGACTTCTTCCGTTGATGGCGGCATGTAGCTCGGCCGGTGTATTTCCGGCCGCACTAGAGAAACTGGGGATCAGACTATTGTCTTCATTCTGGGCCGATTCACTGCGCTTCCGTCCATGTTGACGAGTCAGGCGATAGGTAACAAAACTACCGACGAGATCGACCGTCTTTTCAAACTGCCCTGACGAGAATCGAGAAAACCAGGACACCAGGTAGTGGTGGCAGTCATTTGACAAGTTAGCCAACTGCCCCAGTATCCGTTTAACAATGCCCGAGTGGTGACCCGGACCTCCATTCCGATGCCTGGATGAAACGGGTTTTGCAGTAGGCGGAGCTAGTCTCTGGCTGGCATCCATTGGATGAGATCTGTCGGTGCGAGGTGCCGGGGTGGCTGCAGTGAAGAGAGCCATCGACGGGCCGGAAGGGTATAGCAATGGGTTCGCCAATAGTATCAGCAGAAAGCGGACCTCCTCTGGTTTTTTAACCGGCCGTCGAGGACGTTTGAGAAGATTTTCAGTAGCCTTTAGAAGCGTCCGGTGCAAATGTAACCGGGATTCAATGATCTCTCTTTCTACCATGCTCAGATCGACGGAATTCCACCGTTCCCGTCGTATCAGATCTTCGTCCCCTTGTATATCGCAAGGTTGCATCTCGGACCACTGTTCGACCCATGACGAACCTGCCGTCACGATCGTCTGGTACCATTGTGCTAGCTCAGCCCAGTTGATGCGTGGACTCCTTGAGCTCACTGCCCGAGATGCACTGGAGGGTTTTTCTTTGGGATGGGCGTGGCTGGTGGCGTCAACCCCGTCGGTATCATGCATCCACCAAGAGGAATTCTCGGCCAAGTCGCCGAGAAGAAGAGTCTTCGCATCTAATTCACATACCGGGTGTGCGTGCCCCGGTGCCGCAGTCGCATCTGGCTTTTTCTTAGAAGAGTGGTTATCATTGGTAGTCTGCAAGGGCTGCTGTGAAGTAGTAAACGAATTATTAAGGCAATCGCAGCCTTTGAAAGAAGATATTATATATTCCTCAAGTGCCCTGAATATATAGGGGCGACTCATCGAGTCTTTGCTGTCAGGAGGGAAAGGTCGTCCGGGGTCCCTCGCTAAGCGATCGCCTTTTGGAACATCGTGCATGTCCCGACCTCTCGTCTGAGGGTCTCTCGCCTGTGCATGCAACGGAGGTAGCGGTTTGTTGAGCTTCACCGGGTGTCCGTTCCCATTTATTCCATCGATGTTCCTTGGTCGACCAGAGGCGGAAGAACTTCGACTGCGAGGATCGACTGTTGCACGGGGGTCCGACAAGTATCCGGATGTTTGTTTTGGCGATAGCGAGAAAGATGCATCCTGCCCGACAAACGGCTTATCAGGCGGGCTCCTTATGGGAATGGCTCGCGGACCGGGCGTCTCCAAGAACTTTCGGAGGTAACTCGAGACGCAGTTTTCGGCCATGGTTCTTGTTCGGTCGACAGAAAGCGATACAGCTGAGTAAAAGAGCACGGATTAGAACAAGATGGTAGCAGACAAAATACTAGAGTTCAGTCACCTTTTCGAGGAATCGCCGGAACAGGCGCCTTTCCATCCTTTCCACGGCCGCTCGAGTCATTCGGTTCCTTATATGGTTCAAGGTCATTGACCGTAAGACACTCCGTACAGCGAAAGACCTTCAGGTTGCGCGGCCACCGCACCGTACAATTGCAGGTCATACATTTCCCCGTTGTCAGTTCCTCGCCTGGCACCGGGCGCGGCGGGCCCTTACGCGGGCTACTCGACATGGGATCCGGCAAGTAGGTCACATCGTCATCGTCATCGTCCGAGTCGAGGAAGTCCTGCTTCGGAATGGATCGGTTCCGCCTCTTGCCCGCGCCGGCGAAGGGAGAAGGGAACGGATGGCTGATGGAACGAGAATGGCCGTGGCGATGCGGCGGCGAGGTAGCTGGATTGGCGTTCATGGATGGCAAGCCGATCGCATTTTGGGGGATCAGACGGGGAGCACTCCTCTCGATCGACGAGGGGGCCAGGTTCGCATGTGGGGGAGCGGCGGGTGAGGTCGAAGTGGGAGGATAAGGCGGATTACGTAGAGCTCGCGACGGCATAAGGGCGCATTTGTCGGTCGTGGGGTCTCGGACTCAACGTCGGTTAGAATCCCACGCCACGGTCGTGGTCGCTATGGTGCCACGAGGGGTTGTGCAAGCTCACGCCCGGGGAATATAGCAGTTGGGAGTTCAACGGGACAGGGATGGAGGGGAAAGGGGAGAATCAAGCACCCTAAAGGGGGGTGGTTCTTCCACAGGCAGCAACGAGTTAATCGGGAACCGGAACCTGCCGAAACGAACTGGAAAGTCACGGCACTCACGACCTGACGATCGAGAAAGCCAACTAGACTAAATAGAAGAAACGATCCACAGGGAGGACGAGAGAGTTCAGAGGCAGGCACAGGAACTGCTACTGGATGAGTAAGGACGAGATGACTAAGGAGTCCCAAATGTTGAAGATGTAACATGCGATGGGACGAGATGGATGTAACCGCAAACCCGGGGAACCGAGAGTCGATAGTCAGGAGGATAGAAGTAGAAGAAGAAGCAACGAGAGAAAGAAGGAAGGAAAGAAAGAAAAGAGCCGTGGTTGACGGCTGACCAGCAAGAGCGATGGAGGAAGACAAAAGCGACAAACGCTGCGGGATGCCTTAGGCCGCTTGGCCGGGCCCCAGCGAGAAGTATTCAATACGATGCCGGACCCTATACTTCGTCCGACGCCGTTACTATTTTAGATTCTAAATGCCGGGCTTCCAAGGTGACGCTGGCTATTTTTGAGCCACTCCACCGGGGCGTCAAGCACCCTGCATCTAAGACCCTGTTTCGTCCGTTTCGTCCCTGTTTCGCCGGGCTGCCCACTAAGCCATTCCCGGCCTCGACGCAGAACGATGTAACATCCAGCCCTCAACTCCCCAACCTGCATTGGGTACTACAAGCACTGTCTACCGTTGGGACGCATTACTCTGGAACCGAGAAAACAGACATACTTCGTTAGGGGGAATAGTAAAAGTTGAACCCAGAGAAAAAAAAAAGTTTTTGCTAACATCCGATCCAGAAGATCTGTTGCATTATGCTCGCACCCAAGCATTTCATGGACAGGGCCGTAGAAATGAATGAGCAACGAAGTAAACACATCCACATGAACACCATTTTTCCACGACACACAATCTCCCTTAGCCACCCATCTACACTTAACGGTATCTCCAGTAGCTCTGGGTGTTCTGGCGCTTCCAGGTGTGGCGGCGACCAGACTTGGTGTTGTTGTAGCGGTGGCCCTTGTTGATACCACGGGACTTCTTGCCGGTGGCGGTAAGACCACGAGCCTCACGGTGCTATTCATCTCAGTTAGTACCTCCATTTTTCGAAGATTGATGCTCTGAAACCAAAGGAGGCAGGCGAAACACGTACCTTGTGGACGGGCTTGGCGATCCAGTTGATGCGGGCATCACGGCGGATGGCCTTGTGCTGGGGGTCGACGAGGATGACCTCGAAGTACTTGTAGGTGGAGTCCTGGTTGATCCAGTAGGAGTTCAGGACACGCAAGTTGGCGCAGCGGCGACCGACACGCTCCTCGGCGGTAGCACGGAGAGCACGCTGGTACTTAAGCTGGTTGACACCCATGTTGGTAGGCTTGCCTGTTGAGATCGACACCCGTCAGTCTTCTTTCCTGCCATCTCAAACCGAGTTCAAATTAGAGGGGTTCATACCGTAGGTGGCACCCTTGGGGACGGGTCTCTTGCGGCCACCACGTCTCACACGGATACGGTAGACGACATATCCCTGCTTGGCCTTGTAGCCGAGACGACGAGCCTTGTCGGGGCGAGAAGGACGCGAAGCACGGTGGATAGCGTTCAGTTGACGGAGCTATATTGATGCACTCTCAGCAAAGTTCAACGAGTGTATAGCAAGACACACGGAGCCCAATGAGGCGAAACCCAAAAGGTCTCTGTATTGTGCCACAATCCATTTCCATCCGCCGGCGAAGAAAAAAAGTTTCGTGATTCTCTTTTCTCGAGCCGTGCTGCAACACCCTTCGGAAACGGGTAGGTATTCCTATGGCATAGCACACGAGCAACATCCGGCGGGATGTTTTAAAGGATCGAAGTTTGGGGTAGGGGAGTTCTCACCTCCCAGCAACGGACACGCAGCAGGAAGCGAATCACGTCGGACTGCTTCTTCTTCTGGATCTCTTCCACGTACTTGAGGGCACCCATCTGGAACGGCGATCGAGGTTAGTTTTCCAAATTTCGAACGGGCTCAATTAATTTCAGAGACGGCGATTGAAGCTACAATCTGAATTTGCAAGATTAAACCCAAGGGAAAGCAGCAACGTACCTTGTCGGCGTGGCAGGTCGTCGATTGTCGTCGTTGTCGTAACTGAAAAGTTCGGAGAGAGAGATCTCTTCAACGAGGTTGTGTGTGGGACGCTAGCAGATTAGGCGAGTTCTGCGCTTCCCAATCAGCGGCTTGCGTGTTCTTATTAAGCACTTCTGCCTCAGGCAACATAACCGGACAGTCGAGCCGGGTTCGGTAACTACCACTGTAAAACTGTAACTCCACCATTTCTTTTCATATCAGAATATGGTTATAATACAGTACTAGAGTATATAATATAGATCTAAATAACCAGATCATATAAATAATTTCAACTATTTTACGTTAGAATACAGTATACAAATAGTGTTTTTTTTTTGATTGAGGTGGCTTTCACACTGTAGGCCTCAGGCGGTGTGTTTAGTGTAGTGTAAATAGAGTGTATACATCTAAAATGTGTGTATTTTATTATTATTGATACATGTATATAACACATACCATGTAATGTATAATCTCTTTATATAGGAAAGACCATATATATTCTTTAATTCATCGATTACAGCAGCAGTTATATAGGGAAACGCCGGCTTGTTGTCTCACTCCGGTAATTTTCTGCTGCAAATTTCTTCGGCTTATGTAATTGCAGCAGCGCGCCGGGTAAGGCCACAAGGCATCCATTCTCGACCGCTGCAAATTTCGAGCACGTGCACAGTTTCTCATTTGAAAGCGTCCAATTGAACTAATCTCTTCTAACTATAAAGCATGCATTCTTTCCACCTATGTTCGTTATGAACCCTTCCGTACGAAAAAGGAGAAGACACGAAAAAAGCAGCAGTACATAGTACAACAATTCTCAACGAGTGATTGCAACGGAGCTCTGCTGGAATGAAACAAGTAAAACATAAAAGATCATTGTGCAAAAACAAGCCCAGACGACTGACCCATCAGTTCGTGAAGCTGAAGTCTATGTAGGTATCAGCACTTAACGACAGATCATAAAATGAGTTGAACCGTTGCACGCATTTTCTAAACTCTTTAAAAGCAGCCCATAACAAGAAAACAAGGCGAAAGCGTGAAAAAAAAAAAAGTGGATTAATATCAGAAGAAAAGAGAGGGTGAATAAGGACGAGAAAAAGAACGGGGGGGGAGCTCCGGTCAAAGAATGGAGGAAATCAAATACACGACGTGTCGAGTTCGTTGTTAGATTCAATGTAGCGAGATCGGAACGAGGAAGGTCGGCATGGTTGAGTAGGACGGTTTAACCGTAGGATAGAACGAGCAAAATTAAGTCCCACCGAGCGACAGGCCTTGGAAACGGCCCATCCATTCGCCTGGAGCAGCATGGGCACGACCAGGGCCAGCGCTTGCACCAGAGCCAGTGGCATAATCGGTATAGCCCGGTTCTACACCAGTGTAGGCATTTGGGGTGTACGTCGAGAAAGGGTCAACAGCACCAAGCCTAGCAAGATTTTCGGGCGCTCGCGGGCCTTGCGTGAAAGGTTGATACGCTTCTGGGTAGGCATTGCGCAGCACTCCCAATGGGTTAGGAATGGCATCCCGGCTGTCATTCACACCATTCTGATTGGAGCCAAAAGCCCTACTTTCCTGCTGGTGGGGACGATCAGTCTGAACATCCTGGCCATATCCCAGAGGGTTAGGGGACTGCAACCCGGCAGACGGGGGGGTAACAAATGACGCCGGGTTGATAGCCGACATCCAGATGCGAGTTTTGTATATTTTGAAAAGATCAGTCACCAACGAGTTGAAATTGATATACGAATCCGCAAAGTAATAGAAAGTGAGTTTCTTCCAGTCCCTATAGATGCAGGTTAGCATACGCGCACGGTTCGTATTATATATGAATGATAAGAAACGCACATTTGAAATTCGGCATCAAGGATTTCCATATTGAGTCGATGCTCAGCAACCTTTTGATTGCAAACTCGCTTGGCCTTCGCTTCATTGCCCTCCTTGTCGCGCAGGGTCATGATTTCATGGTTCTGTGCCAGTCTCTTTATCAATTTAGGTTTGATATCGGCAGTGGATTCCTGCACCCCATGCGGCCCATGGGGGCCCATGCCACCAATTGCGCTACGGCCAGCCAGGCCGGAGACGCCGCCGGGGGTGTTGACAACATTCGCTGCTCCGTTCTGGCCTTGCCTAGAGAACATCATGAGCCATTTGTAGTGCTGCTCCGCATAATATTGCTTCAATTCCCGGGCCTTCTGCATGGTAATGTTGGCATGTTCAATAGTTCCCAGGTCAGTTCCACGGTCCGCTTCGACGATGACCAGGTCTCCGGTTTTCACTTGAAGGCCAGTGTCCTCCTGGATATAAAACACATCGGCACGGTGGCATTTGAACGATACGATGTACAGGAGCTGGTTCTGGTGCGGGTGCATAAGGCCAGGCTGGTGGCGACCGTAGGCATTCGGCATCGTGTAGGCCGGGTGAAGAGACGGTGGCACCGCAGATGCACCTTCGGCGGCACGAAGAGCTTGGTCGCGAGCAAAATAGGATTCTGCAAATCGACGAGCTCGTAAATATTCGGCTTCCAATTCATGTTCCTCGGAGCGAGGAGCCATCTGAAAACGCTGGTACTCACGGTTCTGGCCTTGGGCATTTGACAGAGAGCCTTCGCCAATACCCGTATAATTATCTTCCCGATCTCCGAGCTGGTTCCTAGAAGAGTCCCCGGAGACTGAAGTATGGCGCATAGGAATGTCCGCGAAGGAGTGCCGTCGGCTCTGGGGAATGTCCGACATACCCCCAAAGCCAAGAGATGTTTGCCAATGGGCCTTTCTGAAACTGTCCAGGGCACGGTTATCCAGAGAGTTAATTGACGGGAACTGCTTTTCAAGATTGGCTGAGTGTTCGGAATATCTCCTTCGGGTATTGCTATGGATGTTACTGTATCCAGGAATGTCGCCCACCTCGTCCAGGTCCTCCACTGCAAGGTCTCCTTCCTCGGGGACGCTTCCCTGGATACGATGCAGATTATGAATGCCAGCTCCAACTGCATATCCACTGGTTGCCGAGGCTGATGACATGGCACGATCCCTGAAGCTGCTGTCGAGTTGGCCGGCGGCCTGCCGAAGATAGGCATTTTCTCTAGAAAGTTGCTCAATGGCGCGTGCCTGGCTGGAATAATTAGTTAGGCCACCATCGGAGCCACTAGGGCTTCCGGCGTCATCGTCATCGTCTTCGCGCACACGGCCGAGGGTAGCAGGGTCGTGGCCCAGCTCGCCCAAAAGGCTTGGCCGAGAGGACCGATGCTGCAATGCAGAAAATTGACCACCATTCCGGGGACGCACACCGGAATAGGGCGACGCTGACTTGTTGGCCATAAGGCTTAGGTATTCGGGGTCCAACTGGCCCACCGAATATGATTGCGAGCGATATGTCTTGGGGGTGGGATGGAGTGGGATAGAAAATGGGATAGCCGAGTCTCCAGAGGCCGTACGAGTCGTGGGGCTCAATAACTCTTCATTGAGATATGCATTTGGATTGGTCATGGTGGGCGACGGAACAATCTCGGACAGTCTAGGAGGAGGTTCTTTTCGAGACTCAGTGTTCCAAATGCCTGTGCCCCATGGGAATGAACCGCTTCCAACGTGATTCCAATGAATCGAGCTACTCATTCCGGGAGAGGTGTTTGAAGGCCATCCGGATTGGTCAGTGGCGGGGCTGGTAGGATTCGAGCCCCCAGAGGACAATGGGTTAGCGGTAGTAAGAGACGCCTTGCGCGGAATATTGGTGGGGACTTCGTTCAGCCACGAAGTACGACGAGCAGGCTTGGGCACTGGCACGGCCGGATTTGCTGCGTTGTGCTGCAAATGCTCCGCATCGTCGTCCGAAGATGCCAATGCCTCTGAATCAGGTGTCGAGCGACGGACGCCGGGGTGAGTCTTCTCCAGCCTCGCCGACGCATTGCTAGACGGCGTTGCGGTGCCGGGCTTGGGTGCCTGCATGGTTTTGCTGGGTGGTGCAGCCATGATGTTTTCTAAACTGACAGACTGGTACTGGATGAAACCGAAATTTGAGAGCTCTCAAGTGACCACAGCTAAAGATTCATATGATATAGAAGATACTATTAAACATGTTAGCCTAAAAAAGAGAGAGAGAGAGAGAGAGAGCTGGGCGTCCTCGGGCGAGTGGTTGGTAGGGGGTATCCATTGGTCGGGAGTTTAAACAAAGGAAAGTGTACAAAGGGAACAAAGGTGAAAGGAGGTGAATGCGGGGTCCGGTAAATGGCTCACCTAAGTTTGGGGACAGCTAGCGTCAAATTCTGAAGGAGGAATGAGCAATTTCTGCATTCGATTTCACTATTTGCTGGTTATGGGATGACTCTTTAGCGTCGAGGTGACTTTGAAAATGATCTGATCATGTCAATCCATGTCTCAGCTAGTCGATAGAATGGGATGGTTACCTTGCAAATGTCGACGTCTGCACGCAGGATAATCAAATTAAAGGGGTGAAAGAAATTAAAAAGAAACAGAGTGAATCTATGAGCAAAGAGCAGACGAAGATGTTTTATCCCCAGGGTTCAGCGAAAAGGGTGATCTTCCGAGAGCTCAAGTCCTGCAAATCCCATTGGTGAGTTAGTACAGCCTGCATTTGACTTTATAGGCAGAATCAAGAAGTCAAATACAAAAGTTGCGATAGGAGAAAGTAAAAATGTGGAGCAAACAACGATGAAGCAAAAGGCCCAAGGAGGGTGTGTATAGCAGGGCAGCGGGCAGCTGTCAGCTTCGGGTGGCGATAACGGGTGCGGAGGATCTGAGGATGGGCGGTGCCTGAAATCACAAAGGCGAAATGCGCAACATCCAGAATGATGTCATATCACAATCAGAAAGTCGTTGTCCCTCTCTGATTCAATGACCTAAGCGATATATGGCGGGTTTCAAATAATTAAGGAGTTGGGATAACGGGAATAGCCCGCGACAAGCTTAGGGTGTCGGATGATGTCAGACAGTAGCTGCCCTTCCCCCTAGCCTTCAACGAGACATTTGACGGCACGGCATTTGTCTTACCACGCAGAGGCCCAATTGCCGACAGAAAAGAGTTCAAGACATGTTCACAGAGAGATAGTAGAAATTGTGGCGGAGGACTTCCCTCCCAAAAAAAAAAGACCGGCAGAATGCATGACTATGGCACACGTACCTTGTAAAGTACAATTTCGGATCAAACCAGGAACCGATACAACGTGAAGATTTGCGACAGTTTCGGAAAAGGTATAAGAAGTGCAAATGAATTTCGTGATCGCGTCTGACAGCGCACCCCTAATGCATGAGTGATCCCGTTCTGCTATCGTATGATCTCCCCAACTTACCAGTCTAGTAACAACGGAATTTTTATGATCTATCCAACCCAAACAAAATGAAAACGACAGTCTTTCGGACAAGGTGACGGTTCCTGCGATAGGATTTCTTGCGCCCAAGAGAAGCGACCAGGCTTCCAGTCTAAACAAGAAGGAGATGATCGTCAAGGAAGGCGCTTTGCGAAAATGGTCGCAAAGAAAGGACTCGGGCAGATCGTAGTTGAACGGGCCTCGACCGAGCCAATGAATCGCGATATTTCGTTTTTTTGGGGGGGGGAAGCTTCTTTTTCGCTTTTTTTCTTTCTTTGTTTCTCTTTTTTTTTTCTGGAAATGAATATATTCCGGTCTGTAAAATTTGTTCAGAAAAGAAATGCTTGATTTCCTGTCGCGGCGAAAGGATAATATCGCAGAGGCGCGGGACTCGGAAATGGTGCGTGACCATAGATGACGTTGAGAAGCGAACTGGCTCCAGTAACTATGGGCAGCAGATCGCCTCAAGAGCAGCGCATCTTGACACGGACGCGCGGAGATCGGAGAGGGAAGGCGAATCACCCGTGCGATAGTACTAAAAGTCGCGTACCGGCCGTGATTCTAGGTTGATTACAAGGAAGATCCTGTTTGTGGTGTCGGCGGTCGCGACGAAGGAAAAGGCGACGGAGCGGCAAGTAGAGGCGTAGTTTCGCGAAGGTTTTGGGGGGGGGGTGAGGAGGTGGCTCTTGCAACGTCGCTCGATCGATCGGTTGTCGGAGAATGCGGGAGGTGGGGGTGGAAAGGGGGGTGGAAGAAGAAGGGATGTTCTAATGAGGGAGAAGAAGAATAATAAAAAAAAATTTTTAAAAAAAAAACGAGGAAGATCGTTGTAGCGAAGAGGAATAAATAAGAAGTGGAAAGAGAGGCGAAGTGCAGGGTAGAAGAGAAGACGGCGAAAGTCAGGAAAAGAGGCGAGGAAGGAGGTTGTACAGCGAGCGAGCGGAGAGAGGTAAGTAAAGCAGGAGCTGCTAACTTCAGTCCCAGCGGATACGAAGGAGGAGAAGAGGGCGAGCCACGGGACGGAGGTCCGAGAAGAAGAAGTGACACAAATGAGCAAAGCTGCAAGAAAGGAGGGAGGGCAAGTGAACTAAGGTACTGGGCCTGGGTTAGGTTGGTTAGGTTGGTTTAGACTGGGCTAGGTGGTAGCAGTAGTCAGTCTGGCAGTCTGGTAGCGTCGTACGCAGTAGTAGCGAAGGGGGAAAAAAAAAAAAAAAAAAAAAAAAAAAAAAAAAAGGGCATGGACTGATGGAGCCGGACGCCAGGGCCTTACCCAACCAACCAGATTGATCTGGAGAAAATTCAATGAGCTGAGGCGGGGTAAGAAGCAAATGGACGGAGTCTAGATAGCTGCATGAGGAAGAAGAGGGGGGGGAAGAAGATGTCTGGACGATGACGACGAGGAGAGAGGCGCACTAAAATGACTGGCAGCGGATGGTTTCCTGGATGCACGGCTGGAACGGCCAATCCGGGCTGGTTTTTGGTGGAAATATATATTAAATCAAAACCAGTCCAGTCAAGCAGAAAGCGGAAAGCAGAAAGGAAAAGGGAGAAGGGAGATGATGAACGGAAAACAAAAGACTGGCCGAAGGTATGACAGGCCGCGACCGAGCAGGGAACCGGTCGGCGATGGAACGCTGGCGAGTGGGTCGAGGTGGAGGTCAAGTCGAAGATCCTCCGGGGTTCTTTTGGCGCTTTTCTCACAGCCTTTTTTGGCCTCTGTGAAATGTGAAATGTTCCGCTCTTGTCGATTTTGTTTTTTTTTTTTTTTTTTTTTT
>NGZO01000002.1:5305677-5322953 GCA_002215965.1 Aspergillus persii | reverse complement strand
TTTTGTTTTTTTTTTTTTTTTTTTTTTTTTTTTCCCTCTTCGGGAGGTTCCTCCTCCGGCGTCTCTTAGTCGCATGTACCTGATACCGAATCTTCTACAGTAAGGAAGGGATTGTATATTGGATTATGAGTGAGTTTATGGTATACGGAATGGAAATATATACAGACAAAGGAACTCTCTACAAGTATACCAGATATACCAAGTATTTAAATAACCCAAAGTCCAGTAAATTCTAATCAATTACGATCCATCATTATCATTCTTCGAAACATGACAGTTCATCAAGAGCCGCGGAGTCATGCCATCCTTACGGCAGAGCGTTGAAGAACGCATGATTTCCTCACGGTGTCCGAATGCGGGGAAATACCCGAGATGCAGAAGTCAACCAAGCAATTCAGTCGCTGTCTTCTTTCTTTATGGTTGGATCATATATTCCTTATTCCTTTTTCAGAGCCATTTTATGTAGTTTACAGAGTCCAGAACTGTATGAAAATGTCAATTCTTCCCGCTATGCCCGAAACGGACCGTCGAGATGCCCCACCGACAAAGCTCTGTGAATCTCTCTCCAAGACGGAGCAAAGATTGCAGAACCGCCCTGGAAGAAGGCCACTCGTGTGGGGAACGTTGCCAGAGTCTTTGCCACTCACGTCGCCGGTTTCTTTGTGCGCACGTTCCACTTTGGCTTTCGTTAACGTCATCCTGTCGTGATGTTGCAATGGATTTGGATTCCAACCCCCAACCCCGAGGTACCTAAAGTCACGGTCGGCCTTACACCCAAGGGCTCCCCCCCCTCCCTTCTTCTCTAAAGCAAAGCAAGCAAACGTCGCCCGACAGGCGCTTCCCAGGTACATGCATAAAATTGGCATGTTAATCCCGAAAAAAAAACAAAAAAAAACATGTTTTCCAGCCACTCTTAATGCGCGTGTGTTTGAACTTTCTCGAGTCAAACCCAGGAAGACCTGCATACCAATCAATTCCTTGAAGAAAAAAAAAAAAAAGAAGACCAGATCGATGTCAGCAATCAGTTTCAGTTAGCGTATCTACTACCTACGGCAAGACCAACCAGCTGCCAATCCAGTCAAGCCCAATAATAATGACTCCCCCCCCCCCAGATCTTCGCATTTCATGCAGGATCAGGATCGACTCTCCGTCCAAGATTGCGGAGAGAGCTTCCCTCCCGCTTCATCGCATTGGTGGTTGTAAACCACGATCCCCGCTTTCCCCCCCCTCTACGCCAACGCTGGAAATGGACATGACAGGACAAATAATGGCTTCGGCTCCGACTTAGCGGTAGGACCGTGGGTAGATGGACATTCTGTCGAGGAATAGAGTTTGTAGTGAAATAAGCCAAGCCCTTTTACGGCGGAGGTCCCGGATGCGAGATGAAAAAAAAAAAGGTAGTATATCTTTCAGAGGACGAGAGAAAAATTCAAAACCAAACAGAGAGATAAAGAAATCCACCTACTTCCGACAAACGACCATTTAACTCTTAACATCTCAAGTTGACAGAACAAAGGTACACCCCCCCCCCCCCCCATCCATGGATGAGAGCTCCCTAGCTTTCCTGTGGTAGAGAGCACTGGCTTCTTCTTCCAGCCCATGGCAAGCGAGATCGAGAGCCAAGGAAAGATGCGACCAGGTGCCAGTCCATGGATTCATGCTGTGGAAATGCAATTGTGATTTCTGATTTCTGATTCCAGCTGCAGCAAAAAACCGGTGAACATGACGTGACGCGCCAGCGTTGCGGTATAGGGGAGAAGGTCGCGGATTGGGGGAAAAGAATGGCATCCATCACCTGATGGAAAACGATGCTGATTCCTGTATCACCTTGGGGCAGAAAGCATCCTCTTGCTATCTCAATGGCTGGTCAACTTCAAGTTAATGAGACAGCTTTCCCTTCCCCCTCTTTTGCCATCTTTCGCCCATGCAGTATGCGCAGTATAGCAGGGATCCATGACAGGTGAAGAAGAAAAAGAAGAAGAAAAAGAAGAAGAAAAAGAAGAAGAAAAAGAAGAAGAAAAAGAAGAAGAAAAGAAGAAGAAGACATAGTTGATCAAACAGCCCTTTTGCGACATCCAAACCTAAAATTCCTGATAGAATAAACCAACTGGCTATTCTACCAGGCAAAACGCCCGGGGGGGTCTAGAGCCTGAATCCAGCCCATTCCAGGTCATCGCCGTGGCATGATCATTCGCCCACTGACAGCTGGGCTGACAGGTAAGATGATGGCAGAAGGCAGATAATGGCTAAGGAGCCCGTCGAAACCCACGTGTGTGCAATGATTCGCAATGCAGATTCTCTCGCGAAGCTCCCGAGAATATCAGATGTTTTTACTCCTTTGGGAGGTTGCTTCTCTCTCGTGGCAAACGCCGACATCTTCACCCCGGTCCTTCATGCCTGCTCCCTCACCCCCCCCCCTTTTTTTACTACTACTACGTAGTAATTTGTACTCCTCCACAAGCCGCGCATCCACCCGACACTAGTATCTTTGTTCCATGTCCACTTCGGCCATCGTCGGCTGCAGCGGGGCTCGCTTGGACCGAGGCCGTTTCAATTAATTACCGACCAACGACCTCAGTGGCACAAGCTGCCATTGACTTCGTGTGTTGAAAATACAGTACTACGCATGCTTGCACGTCGTGTGTGCACAACTCTAGGCCAAGAGTTTAAAATAAAACCATCTAGATTCGATTTGATATCTAATATAAGATAACTATAACGGATTATGAAATATGGTACAATTTTCCACCACGTGCAAGGGCTAGCAAACGTCTATCCAACCATCAGAAGTATAGCAAAGAACGCAACGAAGAAACCGGTACATAACCAATCATGGCAAACGTGTGTAAGGATCTGTAGGTATGTAATGGATCTTTTTTTTTAAGCCGCTGTGTCCAGAGATCCCTTGCCTCCCGTAGAAGCGGTAGCCTGGGGGCCTTTCTGCTGACGCAGTTTCTCTTCGAACTTGGCGAATTCGTGCATCGAGATCTGTTCCTCCTCGTCCATGACCTGCTCGACTCCCTGGACTTCCTCGATCTAGTTCCAAAAAGATTAATATTAGCCCCCATGGATGGAAACCAAACGGTGAGTCCAACTTACATAATGCATCAGCATCGACTCAATGCCATTCTTCAACGTCACCGTACTCGAATCACAAGTCCGACAAGCCCCCCTCAACTTCAACATAACGATACCATTCTCGAACCCCCGGAAATCAATATCGCCCCCGTCCTCCTGAATGGCAGGACGGATCCTCGTCTCCAAAAGCTCCTTAATCATACTGATGACCTCCTCGTCCTCTTCGTTGAAGCTGAGCGAGTCCTCCTCGCCGCCTTCCTGCGCATGCTCGCCCGTCTTGGCAATGGTGTTGACGATCGGCTCGCCGGACGACACGGTCTGCGTGATGAGACTGAACACTTCCGGCTTGATGTGCGCCCAGTTGGCGTCGCTGGCCTTGGTCACGGTGATGAAATCGCTGCCGTAGAAGACCGATGTGATGCCGTCGACGTTCAGGAGGTTCGCGGCCAGTGGCGAGGGGTGCGGAGGAGCGAGGGTGGATCGAGGAGAGAGGTACTCGAGGAAGGAGGTAGGGAAGTTTTCGGGCAGAACGCGGTGGTTGGGGATGAATTTCAAGGCCTATACATTCGAGTATATTAGTTCAGAGGACATAACGCAAGTGTCATTTGTTATATTATACTTACGTCCGGATTTGGCGTGTTTTCCGTCTGAATAAAGATCGAGCGCTTGCCGGTCGGCGACAATCCAGTCACCCGCGAGGACTGTTGGTGAGGTCGCAAAGACGGTCGGTGACGCGCCTCAGAGGCTGTGATAGCGGGCAGACGAGCGGACCGATGGACATTTCTGTAAGATCCAAGCACGCTGGACCGGGCAGCCCGGGATTCGGTAGCGCCCGATGGTCGAACAGCGGACCTGACGCTGAAGAGAGTCCGCCGTAGCATGACTCCAGATGATGAGCTAACTGACATCTTGTAGATCTGATAACCGAACGCTTGTCAAGTGGCGTGGTTGTTTTTTCCAGGGACCAGGAGGAGTTGATGGAGGCCAGAATACTTTCCTCCGCCGACCGGCCTCTGACGCAATGGGCACGTGACGTCGGTAAAAGATTTGCTGATAAATCCAGCGCATTGCCGGCACCAATCAGATCGAAGCAGTTTGATGGCTGCCGATAATCACAAATGCTTGGATGAACAGTTGCTCGGGTGGTTTAAACCAGGCGCTCTAATGCAACTTCTGGAGATTTTTTACCGAGTAGGACGGTATTCTCTAGAATTTGCACCCTCCTGAGCGCATAGATCAGCAGGCTACGCAGGCTCGTTCTGGTGCTCAGATATTACTAACATAGGTATCCATTTTCAACATAAGACCATACAGCCAATTGAAGTGTCATGATTATATATAGATCTGAGAATGTGATAAAACGTCTATAATCCGTGGAAGTACGCAACTAGGCAACTATTCACAAACTTTTTATACGGTTTGCAGTACCTGCTTTGCATAACAGGACCACTTTGCCCCTTATACTAAGAAAGGAATCAAGAAATCTCAAGTATTTTGGTTCGATCCAGGTCCAGAACTTCCATAATATTAATCTTATCTCACTGAGTGATTAGCGGATGCTTTGCCTGCACGGCATTATAGCTGGGTTTGATCGGAATTGGGGTCAAGCATATTCCGCTGTTGGGAACAGCTCCACAACAATATTAAAGAGCATGCCATGAGCACATCTTCGGGTGTGATACTCAATGGAGGCAAGTGCCTGTGAAGCTCGACCAGTGGTAATCTCACGATGTACCGACGGTCCAGATAGCTGCATACCGATTGACTGAAGATATGTACTCGATCCCATGCCACTGGTATTAGCCGTCAGGAAACCTTTTCAGGCGATTCGAAACCCGGCAAGGAGGACATCTGGCTCTGAGGAATCCGATATTTAGGCCATACCATATCTTTCAAAAGAGGGCCAATTCCAAGCCCCAGATGAGGCAGAACCATAAAGACAGATTGACACCATTGATGCTTCGGGATGATTTCCTGCACATTGTAGAATTGTGCAGCTTGGCTGAGAGGCGCCAGCATCATTTGCGCGCCCAGCGTCTTTAATTCGGGCTGTATACATTAGAGAACCGAGCGACAAACTTCATCCGCATAATGCTCGGTCAAGGCTGTTAAGTCTGTAGTACGCCTCGAGCCTGGCGTTGTCTCGGTATCCGTTTGTTCGCCGGGAGCAGTGGAGCAGAATTTAGCTAGGGTGTAAGTATTCTCAGACTGTCCAAGAATTCCTAGTAGTTGGTCAATTAGCGGATAAAGAAGTACCAACGTTGCCCAATAATTTGGATGGGCCTCTGCACAGGATAAGGACGGGAACTGAAGATGATGGGAGAATATGTCTGTAGAGAGGGAACCGCGAAATCCTTGCAAAAAGGAAGCGTTGAAGGCCAATATCGACGGTCTACCGAGGTTCTTCTGCATCGCGGTGCAAGTTTCGTGCAGTTTGCCCTCGAGAGCAAGACATGACGACAACAATTGCTCGCCTGTGTGCCGATTTCATATAGAGGCCTGTCCATTGCACTGCACATAATAGTCAACCTGCTCCATGAGAGCCATTCGGCCAACAGGTCGATAAGTTCGTCGATTGGTTCGGCTTCCCCTGTGCCTTGCGATGATCTACGTTGCCATGCCGGAGAGTTGCAGAATGCGGCCGTTTTGCGCTTTCCAATCGCATCGCATAACTAGTTTACGAGACATTAGTCCCGCATGAAAGAAACAAACCCGGATCCACGGGGGCTTACAGTGACGTATTTGAGTTGCCGATGGAACAGCCTTTCGGCGATGGA
This sequence comes from Aspergillus persii, assembly GCA_002215965.1. Classification (NCBI taxonomy): domain Eukaryota; kingdom Fungi; phylum Ascomycota; class Eurotiomycetes; order Eurotiales; family Aspergillaceae; genus Aspergillus; species Aspergillus persii. Next base: position 5,317,098 of record NGZO01000002.1, on the reverse strand, counting down.
CTCGTCCTTTTGCTCAGTACATTGGCCCATGACCGCATTGCTCCCTTGCACGTGGGCTATCCATGCCATGAACCCCGATGGCGAGCAATTTATTAACTTGTTCTTGTTAGTTAGCCTCTCCAGTATTCAAACATGTGGGTGGGATATAACGGGATATAACGGCCATCTCACTTCATAGATTTGAAAGATTACAGTCGTGTACAAAATGCCCCTGCCGAGAATGTTGCCCGAATTTATCCTACCAAGTAGCATCTGAATAGCATTGCCATATAATCTGGTGCCGTACTGCAACAATGATCATCCTTGTTTTGCTTCGCCAGGAAAGCTGACGATAGAGAGGTAATTGCCTTGTCTAGAAGACGGCTGCCCCGACTTAAATCCAGAAGAGTATCGAGGATATGTGATTTTGAGGCCCCAGATAAGTACTTCCGATGAGGTGAATACCAATCGATGAAGGACTGAAGCAATTGGGACCGGACCTCCGTGTTGACGTCCAGTCGGGGGATCTCTGCACCCGATTGGTGTGGTCCATGCAATGCTATATTATAAGTGACGGCTCTGGATCGTTGAATGAGTTTTTGAGATGGATCTTCCATCGTATCCTTGGATTTATGGATAAAGACCCTATTCCGCTTATATCTAGTGCGGACATGGCCATTCTTGACGCAGCGAAAGCATTAGGGTTTTGTTTCGTCGCACTATTAGTCCACAATTAGGGGGCTTGTTCGGCAATGTCCTCCTTGTACACCTCATGTTGAACATATCGATCCTGAAATCACCCAAACTAGTTCCTTTTTTACCTTCACTTTGCGGCGTCGGCAAGTATTGCACCCTGTAGATTTGAAAGGAACGCCACCCATATTTGATCCAACATCATTCCAAACGTTGCCAAGTGTGACAGGAGTTGAGGCCTCGAGGCCAGTTACCCATGTAGCACCCGATAAGTTTCTCCATGAAGATTTAAAGAAGGAGCGGTGGGAATCGCAGCTGGTCTTTCCATAATTTGTTCACTTCTGGGAGCGATGATGCACTTCACGGGACGCGTTCACGTGAGAGCGGCTAGGCGGGTTTCTTCCGCGCAGGGAACCATTATTTTGGACACTGGCGAAGGCTGAGAGATCCACCTTCTCGCTTTTCAACGGTCCTGGGGCATTTGGAATCCATTTGGGATTAAGACTGCTGCGTGCAGACCTTGCTAGGAACCTGGGGAAATCCAGTGCCTGCTTGAGAAAATTCCTGCAAGGATCCATTGAAGCCCAACAATGCCCCAGAAATTTTGAGAGACCGACGCGCAACTGCTGAAATGTCTACCAGCACTCCTGCTGACAACAAAACTTGTGAGGTTTGTTCCTCGGAGCCATTCAAGTACCGATGTCCTACATGTGGACTCTTGAGGTATGTTTTCAGTCCGTTTGCCATGAACAGCACTTGGTAAAAGAAGGAAGGAAGGAGAAGACCGCGAGTGGAAACAAACCGTCAGATGCGCAGAAGTACTCACATACGGATTGCAGTTGCTCACTTGCTTGTACCCAATCCCACAAGATTTACTGCACACCGAAAGCGCCGTCACCCAAACCACCCCAAGATGCAGACACCAATCCACCGCCCCAAGATGAACCCAATGGCTTAATCGACGGCGAAGGAGCCCTAGCCCCAAATGCCTTGTTTCCGAAATCCATCGCGTCTTCACCCGAGTTGAAAATTCTATTCGAGCAATACCCATCCCTCCGCGACCAACTGCGAGACATCTACACGGCGACGCTAGAAGAAGAATGGGTAGAGGTACAGACACATGGAAACCGGCACCGATCTTTCCATCGGGGCAAAGGAGGCCCACGCAACCGAGGGCCTTGGACTCGCGAAAAGGGTTTCAACAGGGGCTTAGGGAAGGTCCGGAAGTTCAGAGAACGGTGTGAAGAGGGGCTTGAGACCGGGAAAGCCTCGGAGGGGCTCATGCGTTTCATGAAACTGGTCAATGGGGAGCATCCCGGGGAATCTGGATGAGCATTCCCTCCATGCATTTTATGGGGAAGAAAACCCCCCGCCGAATTTTCCGTCGAGCGTCTAGGAATAAATATCACCGTGACTCGGTCGCCTAGAACCGCGGCTAGACTTAAACCCGCCAAGTGATATTGAAAGCGCCATACCGAGGGATCCATCGTTCCGAGCTTGTGGCAACGGTAAACACGAGAGCGCATATGGATACGAAAACATGATACCCAGACCGGCAATTGCCTACATGCCTACACAAATCATTGAAGTTTAATTTCAACTGCCGGCGGTTTCACTGGCCTTGGCCTGCAACTAGGAAGGGAAATAGCGCAACAACCTGGGCAATAATTAAACACACCCCAATATTGGCCAGTACTGATGGTGTTTTTGATCGGAAGCTACCAATTCATTTATTGTCCTACGTGGATACTACAATTATACCCATTATTGCTATTTTGGCTAGCATCCCTTGTTGATTGTATCGGTGGTAGTTGGAATTTATAAAAGCCAAGTTACTCGAACCCCAAGGCACACTCTTGTAAGGTACACCACAGCATTCACCCATGAATGTTTACAACCAGCGTTTGAACGGTAGCATCGCGAGGGCTGCTGCTCTGCTGCTCTCCCTCGGCCTGGCCATCGGTTTAGGAATAGAGGGCTCACAGCTTACCATCTAGGCCGTCATATGTACCCATGGAGGATGTCTCGATAGGTACTGACTACTGAGAAGTGCAGTCCTTCTATTCGTTGACGGGATAGGATCTGCGTTGTGGATCTGGGCGTCTGCGACTTTGTTCAAGAGCCGATTGGCAGGGGAACTAAATACCTCTATTCCGACGCTCAATACCAACTCGGAGACCTTTAATTTTGGGCACAAGGAGGCGGTACTTCAAACAATGTATATGCCGCTATACTGATGATCTTTTTTCTTTTGCCATGGGCCGAAGTGGATAAGAAGAAGTGTACTTAGGGGATTGAATTAGTGCAGCGTCTGTTCAGCCTTGAGCTGGGGATTCGGGTCTACCCTGTATGGCTGGTTTCATATTGGGCAACCAAATATACTAGAGTTCACATGGGCGTTACACATATCCTAAGAAGCCCTGGCTATGAGGATCTCCAGATCACAATGTGTGTAAAAAGCAAAACTGAAATCAAACCCTCTCTAATTTCCATGTAAATTAGTTTCACTGAATTCCTACCGAAGCCGACTGCCATTATCTAGTGGACCTAGCATCATACGACACTTAGTGGCGGCGGAAGACAGAGGGATTGTTTATACTTTAGCTATATAGATAAAATTATATAATCGTTTCATAATCTAACTGGAACTTAAGGGGCCTGATAGCCAATTTTGGGCCTAATAGCAAACTACATTTTCAAACAGTCGGTCAATAAATTAGGGCGTGTGTGAATCCCTGAGTAGTACTCCGTAAAGAAGGAAGTAACTAACTATATTAAACTAATATAGTATTCAGGTCGGTACGTGTAGGTGCATATACAGCGCAGCTACACGAGAGGCTACTGCATCTGCCATGCCCGAGAGAGACACGGGAGCAGTCGGCCTGGGTCTGGCCAAGCAAACGTGACATTTACGGCATCAATTGCCAACCGGAAAGCCATGTGCGACCGGATAACCTGGTGGGAAATCCTCAGAAGTGACCGGTCACCTCAGCAGTTCAGCTCGTGAAGGCAAGGTCTCCATCTACCGGGGCCAGACTTATCCTCGGTGGAGCAGCAGCTGAACCCAACCATGACTCGGACTAACTGATCCTCACGATACTTTTCAGTCTTTCAGTCTCTCACGAGCCTTTTTTGGGGCGGACCTAGGCACGTTGCTTTTTGTTTATATTTTAGTATTTTAGTATTTTTTAATCCTTTTTTTTTTTTTTTTTTTTCTGGCCATTCACCTTGTCAACCTGCCCCTTCAAGGGATCGTGGATTCAACACAGACCGCTGGTGATTACGCAGTGAAGCCCCCAGGGCCCCAATCCTGTCGCGATTATTCTCCGGGGCCAAATGTAGTGCTGTCTTTTAGGGCACGAGCCGAGAGCCCAGAGACTCAAAAAGTAGTGATAAAAAAAAACGACACCGACAGAGGAAGCGAACCAGCAAACGGGGTTTTCTTGGCTGGTGGAGGGTGACTTCGTTGATCGCGTTAGTGGCTCCGCCGACAGCTGTCAGCCCTCAGGCCAAAAGGGAACGGAGGAGAACAAAGGGCTGAGGGGGGTCTAAAAAAGCGCATCGGGGATGCAGGGCGGGGCAGGATGTTGGAGGGATTAAAAATAATCACATTGGCATAACCATGCATCGGGTGGAAAGGACTGAAAAATGGAGATGGCGATGGTCGGCGCTGATCGTCGGCCGAGGTGAACTCCCCCGAGGTGCACGAAGCAAATGGGAAGTGCGGACGGCATTCCCCTTTGCTGATTGGGAAAGAGAGAGGCCAAGCAGACGTTCAAAGAGCGTCTGGGAGATGCGATTCCATGGGGATCACGACTGGGAGGACGGATTGAAGCCAGATGATTGACGGATCGGGCATATGGCGTCTTTCATCTGGACAGGACGCAGCACGTCCACTCCGGAGACGACAGGGGCCATAAATACCATTTGACCCTCTCCGTCGGCATCTGGACCTGTAGACCTGTACTCCGTAACGGAGTAGATACACTGGATATTCTGTCAGTCACTCGGCGAACTCCAACCTCGACCAACAACAGGCCGGAGCCACACGGACTGGACTGGACGTATCCACGCCGTGCGGAGATCCTCTTCGTATATCCGGAGAACCACTGGGCGGCGAAGGCCCGTCTGGTATTCTTCCGTTGATTTCATTTCCGTTCAGTTCGCTTTGCTTTGTGTTTCGTTGTCATTTTGAGACCCTCTGGCATTTCCTGTCGAGGACGGAAAGTAGGAAAGGAAAGGCCCAAACCCACGTGAAACCAGATCTTCCCGTCTTTACGAGCCCATCTTTCTGGCCATTGCGTTCGGACGGATTTTGTTTGTTTGGGCTCTTCCAATCTCTCGTAAGACTCGTCCAACTCTGCATCTTGCAGAATTTCCCCGAGTGCTAATTTTGGTCTCGTTTGTGTCCAGTTGTTCCCCGGCCATTTTCTTTTTCTTTTCTTTTCATCTCTTGGATTCCAAGCCCCTGTCAAAGAGAAAAAGAAAAGAAAGGAGGAAAAGAAAAGAAGAAAAAAAAAAAAAGCGCACCAACGACAACCAGGTCCATTATTCAATCCATCAATCAATCGTTGACAACCAACTCGTTCGCCGAATAAACATTCCTTCCTCGATCTGCTTCCCTTCATTCTCATCGGATTCCGTCACAATCGACAATGGATGAGCTGTCGTGCCCGCCTCACTTACTCATGTAGCAGTTGGACCTTGCGCTGTCGCACCTTGTTTGCTATCTATCGGACACTTCTCCCTCGCGCCGCGGCGCCGCGCATTGCACTCTTCCATGGCATCTCAAACCCCTCGAAGGGAACGAGCTTCCAGCGACAGAGCTCAGGCTCAGGCTGTGCCGTCCGTTCCGCAGCGACCGGGCCTACAGAGCAGAACCATCTCCGCTCCCGTCGGGGGCCTCTACAAGCTGGACACGTCCAAATTCACCGCGATGAATCATGACCATCGGGTGGATCGTGCGGTCATCGAGGAAGACGAGTTCTTGGCCTCGTCCGGACGAAATGGGGTTTCGTCATCTCGGGGAGCCGACGAGGTATGCTTGCGATTCAATTCCTCCCGCGTGCTCGGCGCTGGTGTACAAATAAAGTACTCCATGAATCGGTGAAACTGACGATTACTTCCTTTCTTTGTGACAGCCACTCCAGAAGCCGAACTTCCCCCACGTTACGATTGCCGTTGTCGGCCGCGATCATGTCGGCAAAACCACGTTTATACAAAGCGCCCTGGATATGAAACACCCCATGTCTTCCCGAGCTACCACAAAGAAAATGTCCCTGGACGGAACGGTCTATCTGGTTCGCCTGCTAGAGGTGGACGTCAAAGAGGTCTCGATCGCCGACGATGGCGCCGTGAGTTGGCCGCGGTTGGGCAATGAATCGACATCGGCTCCCACGATTGACGGAGCTCTGGTCATCCACGACGTCACTCAACCTGCCAGTCTCCCCGATCTGACCGGACTCTTAGGTGGGTGTTCTAGATTTCCGCTTTCTGTCAGCGCACCCGGCGCAATTGCTGATCAACCCGTCGAATCTAGATGCCTTGACGGCGCAGTCCTTCCCGCTTGTACTGGTCGCCAGTAAATGCGACATTCGCGGCTCCGACGGGCCCATCGAGCCCGTGCTAGATAATTATGAGATCCACCGGACGTCGCCCGAATCGCCACGGTCGCAAAAGATGTGCATTGCATTGGTTCTGCGGTCGGTGATTGGCAATAAGTATGGTAAGTGCTGCGTTCTACTGTTTCCTGCCTACTGCCTACCGCCTACCCACCCTCCGTGTCTACTGTTGATTGGATCATGGGCGAAGGAAGAGAAGGGAAGACAGGTCAGGAGTCAGGACGAAAGAAAGAAGAAAACAAGAAAAGGAGGCAGAGAGAGAGAGAGACGCTAGACGGCGCGTGGAATTTAGCGTTCGCGTGCGTTGCCGATCCGCTGGGGGCACCGCGGCTGCAGTTGGACTACATGAGTTTTCTTATCTCGACTTGAACTTGCATTGCTAACGTTTTCTGCTTTTGCTCTACCATCCAGACCTGATTGATTACTCCTCCAATTCCTCGCACGAGTGGCATCACTCTCGCGCCCATTCGGAGACGCCAACGTCCGTGTTCGCCGGAGCCGCGGGCGGCCCGATTATTAGTCCCTTCGGTTCAGGAGTCGATGGGTACGGCGTCGACCGTCCGCCCACCGACCAGTCCATCTCTCCAACTCTGGCTTCCAATGCTCAACCGTCCCGATATGCCCGGAGCAATTCGTATCCGGTGCGACCGCAAACTCCTCCTTCGGGTGCTCGGCTGAATCTGCGCCGGCCGTCGGCTGCGGAAGACTCTTCGCCAACCAAGGACTTCAGTCGCCAGCACCGCCTGCACACTGCCTGGCGGAACAGCGCCGGGTCGGATGCGTTGAACGGTTTTCTCGACATGGAGGAGGAAATGGAGAGGCACCGCAGCGCGCCCTCCAGCCCGGGGAATAAGGAGAAACCCCCTAGCAGCGAGGGATCCTCGCACGATGCCGGCTTCACGTTCGACGAACTCGTCGACCGACTGGTCGCCCAACCCCTATCGAAACAAGACTCTAAATTCGCGTCCACTTTCCTCTGCCTTTATCGCAAATTCGCGGCGCCGTCCACCTTGCTGAACGCCCTGATCAACCGGTTCGAACGGAACGAGAAACACATCGCCGACCAACTCACCCGCATTGCCGATCAGTTGCGTCTCTTGAACATCATGTACGTATGGGTGTCGGAGTACCCGGGAGACCTGGTCTATCCCAAGACGAGGAAGCGCATCACCGATTTCGTGGCGACGCTGGAGAAAAGCCATTTCTACATGTTCGCTGCCAAGGAGGTCAGCTCGTCTCTCGAGGTCAATGCGGAGGATGACGACGTGGGATGGCCCTTCCGGGACGGCGACGTCGATGGCTTCGATGGGCAAGAAACCGCCCTCGACCATTCCGGTCGCAACTCCCCGTCGATGTTCCTCGGCGGCGCGTGGAGCAATGAGGGCGACACCCCTGCCAACGAAGAACAAGAGGAAGAGGAGGATCCTATATACAACATGAGCGCGCTGGACCTCAGCGAGGGGGCGCCAGACCCGTCACCCAGACTGGTCGGGCCCCTGTCTAGCCCGGTGGGCGACAAACCCGGCACCATCCCCAGCCAGTCCTTTACCTTTTTAAACCTAGAATCTGCGCAACGAGAAGCGCAGACCTTGGAGCTTACCGCACGAGTTCCGATGGCTAAAACGCAATGGCGACAGATCATGGAGATCCCCGACGAAGACTTCGCGCGCGAATTGACCCGGATCGACTGGATTATGTTCAATTCTTTCCGACCGCGAGACCTCGTGCGACACGTCAGCATATCAGGGCCTGACAAAGACAAGATCCAGAGCTTGAAGCACGTCAATCGCATGATCAAACAATTCAACCATCTAGCATTTTTCGTCGCCAGTTTCATCCTCTTCCGAGATAAGCCGAAGCACCGCGCCAAGGCTATGGAAAAATTCATGAACATCGCCTTGGTAAGTTTTCCCTCCATACCCCATTAGTCTCTTAACCGTCTAACTCCGGTAGAAACTCCGCCGACTAAACAACTACAACTCCCTCGGGGCCGTAATCGCTGGTATTAACGGCACCCCTGTCCACCGACTCGGCCAAACACGAGACCTAGTCCCCGTCCAAACCCAGAAGGATTTCATGAGGCTGGTCATCCTCATGGGGACCCAGAAAAGCCACTTCGCCTACCGACTCGCATGGGACAATTCCTTCTCCGAACGTATACCCTTCCTGCCTTTACACCGTCGCGACTTGGTCTCTGCCGAAGAGGGCAACAAGACCTTCGTCGGCGACAACAAGGCGCGCATCAACTGGCGCAAATTCGAGGTCATGGGCGAGGTGATCCTGGGGATCCAGCGGAGCCAGAAAACTCCGTATTCACATATGCATCGGTACGAGGAGGTGGCTCACTTGATCCTCGATACTCGATTATCCGGTGACGATGAGGTTTGTTCCCTTGATTAAAACCAATGTATCCTTTGTACTAGTACTAACAAACTCAATAGGATTTATACGCCCGGAGCACGCAAGTCGAGCCCTCCGCTAGCGGCGACGGCGGACGACGAAAGTTCGGCTGGTTGCGGTCGTAAGGATTGACTGCTGATTATGTTCGAGGATGACGATATCCGGACACCCATATATCACGCGGATGTGATGAATTGATCTGAATGGCGCCGAACGTCGTTTAGTCGAGTTGAGTCGAGGAAGTGACACGAGTATATGAGCTACAGCCACACCTGTACTGAGATGCTTGATGAATTGATGATCGTCAGGTCTATGATGTACATACAATACAGTATCTATTAGGGATATGTCTAATGTAAATCAGGTTATCTAGCCAATAAGAACCAATAGAATTTACCTACAGAGTAGAGAGTTAGAAAGGATACAGCGAAAGCTGAATAGATAGATAAGGATATTAATCACGTGATCCATACTTCCGGCGAAAAACGCATCTCCGCCATCCCGTCACTCCGCTCCATTATTTCAAAGACCAGACCAGACCGGACAACACTAAACCTCCAAAACCCACACAACCCCAAAACATAAACAGAACCTCAACCAACCCTCAACAAGAGAATCGACCCAAGAACCAATCCAAGAACCAAAAAACAAAGCCATGACCAAAACAACCTCCACCTACCGCGCCCTCCTCCGCGAACTACCTCGCCGCCAGCTCTCCTCCCCCACGCCCCTGCACCAACGCATCCGCGCGCTGTACCGAACGCCCCTATCCGCTCAGGCAGACCCAGACGCAGCGCAGACGGAGCTGCACCAGCGGCTTCACGAGGCGGAGCAGATGGCGCTGTATGCGCGCGCGCAGCGCACGTACGCGGCTCTCGTCGAGCGGTATAACCCGGGCATGACGATGGATGAGAAAGAGAAGATTAGGTTGACGGCGAGACGGGTGGGTTGGGATTTACCGGTTGAGGTGGAGGAGGGGGGGAAGAAGGGGGAGGAGAACTGAAGTTGGTTGGAGGGAGTGGTTTATATTATCTAGAGGCTAGAGGGTGTGCGTGTGTATTTCTATTGGGGTTTAAAGCTGTGAATATTTGTATAATTGCGGGTTCTTTATTGACTCATGTGTATGTATATTGGCCATGTCCTGGTGTTTTGAATAGACTAGAAGGTCTGGTTTCTTCTCTCGTCTTTCTGTTGTGTCGGTGACGGTGCGGAATTGAGACGGCTGAGTCTGGCACTGGGCTGGATTGATAGTTCCGCTGACTTGTGGTCTTGAGTCCGTCGTTGCAGCGCCCTATACATGTCAATTGTGTAGAGCCAATGCCGGGCGCTGCTTTCCAGCCGTCTGTGTAGGATCTGCATCAGATCGAAAGGGGGTATCAAAGTGAATGAAGTCCATCAAAACCAATGATCAACCGCCCAATTCCACCTTCTCCATCTGTCTCATCAACGTCGAGCTGCCCTCTTCATCCTCCATTCCCACCTCGATCGACGTCTTGGGCCGGTTCCGATTCAATCCCTCCAGCAGCGCACACGCCTTACACACCTTCTGACTGGAGATGTACCCGCATCGCTCGCAGTTGCCCATGGTCTGCGTCTTGATCTGCTTGGGCATCCGATTCGTCACCTTCATCGAGAACGCGGGCTTCGCCGCGGTATCCGCACCGGTCATCTTGATTTCCGTCTCTCTTGCCCCGGCCGCCTCATCCTCCGCCAACTTCCTCTCCATCTCCGCCATCTCGCCGCCTCTCGTGCGTCCATTTTGACTTCCACAGCCGCCCATGGTCTCCGCGCCGCTGCCACCTCCACTCTGCGCCCCCTGCTTCACCTCCGGCGGCACCAGCTGGGCCATATCCTCGCCGCTGCGCACGATATCCAGAATCGACGACGGCCTTATCTTCTCGAGATCCTTGATGAGCGTGCGCGCACTGCCCCGAAACGCCTCGGGCGAGTAAATGCACTCGGTACTGAAATAATCCAACTGCTTGTGGTGCGCATACAGCACGATCTCCTTCTCATACGCATACTTCAACGGCTTCGAGCGCTTGGTATCCGACGCCGCCGAGCCCGTCACAATGCTCGTGCCCCTCGACAGACGGGGGAGATCGCCCCGCAGCAAATTCATCATGACCGTCTCCGCGACGTCGTCAGCATTATGACCCGTCACGACATGCGAGATACCCAGGCGCGACGCGCCGCGGTCCAGGGCCTGCCGCCGAAACACGCCGCAGTAGGTGCAGTTCCCCTTTTTGCCGACCTGGGCGACGACCTGGTCCATGGTCCAGCCGTAGAGCTCGCCGTAGCCGACGATCTCCAGCGGCATGTCATACTGCAAGGCGTTGCGCTTGACGGTCTCGAGGCTGTCGTCGCGATAGCCCTTGATGCCTTCGTCGATGGAGAGCAGACACAGCTCCAGGCCGTAGTCGTAGCGCTCGTTGAGCGTCTTCAGCACCGATGCCAACACCGTGCTGTCTTTGCCGCCGCTGGCGCCGATGGCGACGCGCTCGCCGCGCTGGAAGAGAGAGGTCGAGGTGATCGTCTCGTGGACTTCGGTCTCGAAAACGTGCAGGAAGCAGCTGCGGCACAGCTTGTGGCGGTTCTTGGGCCGGATGATCACCGCGCGAGCGGCTTTGCAGTGGAAGCAAGGGGTGGGTGCCATTTTTGATGGCCGGGGGTCTGTTTCTGCGGTCAAGTGGCGAGTGTATGGGTATTTATTTTGGGGGGGGGGGGG